>CM066031.1:1908615276-1909094200 GCA_033557465.1 Ichthyophis bannanicus | reverse complement strand
TTTCCAACGAATGTTTCTCGATTTCAGCAGAGCAATGACTCGAGGTGCTGCCGGACATACCGTAGGGACGAGCAGAGACGCGACTATCGTCCTGCCTTTAATCTCGGAATTGCTGCCCACAAATTCCCTCTTTCTAAGGCAACGCTTCATTTTTCTCTGTTAACGTTTGAATTGCATAGATGGAAATTGTTTATCTGTCATCTCTGCAGAGACAAATCCCATTGAATAAAAAATGGTGCATCGCTTAACCTGACTCCCAAAAATTCCTTAACAATTCACTTCGTAGGTTTGGCTCGGGTGCTGTGTGTTTTGCATTTCATCGATGTTCTCACTTTTCCAAGAAAGTTCCCAGACTAGCTAACGATCAGTTAGAAAGAAACGGTTCGGGATTAGGGTAGTGTCGCACTTTGCACCCTGAGCTGCCTCTAGGTCTGTCCATTTGTGTACTGGTGGCTGAAACTGGTGGACACTTTCCCTCCAGTTCCCGGGCGACGCTCTGCAGCAGAGGGACGAAGGATCCTTGCAGCGAGATTCAGACATTTGGGGTTTTCCCCCTCTAGTAGTGCGGAATCTCAGGTAAATGCTGCACGAGAAGCCGACATTTGCTTCTTTTCGTCTTCGGGAAGGTTATAAACAGCACAGCAACAGCGGGGAAACTGTTCAATGTCAGACTCGGGTTAGGCGGCTCCGTCTATCCGTAGAGAACCGGCTGCATTGTGGAAACTGCGGCGAGCGGCTTCGGCTCTTCTCTCGTCAAATCTTTTCCAGGCGGGCGGTGCTCGATTTATTTATTTGTTTTTACAGTACAGGTAACTTTGGGGCTTCCACTGTGGGCACGTTGCATCTAAATTTGTATAGCAATTAACTACATAGTTCTTAAATACATTTGAATTGGGATTGGAGACTAAAGAAACAATCCACTGGTGCGGTTGCTGATTTTTCTGCAAAGCACTTTGGTCTTGGGGACCTTTGTGTTAGATAATAAATAACGCGTGTGTCTGGGGTAAAGAAATTATGTGATATTTACCGCATGATTTCTTATTTTGACATTAGCTAAATGTGAGCCCTGATCTTAGGCATGAAGTGAGGGAAATCCTCAAATGTGAAGCGCTAAAGACGAAATCATTTTGGTTTTTGTGATGATTTTTTGTATTTCGTTTTTGGAGAGGCAGAAAATAAATCGAATGGCTAAATAAATAAAATAATTGTGAAGAAAACAAAGAGAGAAGCATTTGATCAGTGCTGTGAAATTCACGAGAGCTGCAAATTCCACGTACTTTGCAAACGTGCTTGTGATCTTTGCAGGGAAAGCCCTGAACCTACAGGGAGGTCGAGTTCATGCCTTTAGTAGAGGCAATGAGCCGCCTAATGCCCTGGTCGCTTCCCATTAGGCTGAGTCCCCGCTTTAGCGCGGCAGATGGAATTCATCAGTTCATTGAAATAACACCGGGGCAGCTCCCCGAGAGCCGAGAAACCAGGAGCCGTTCTGCAAATATTCAGTGTCAAAAGCTCGGAATTATGCACAATTCTGCAGGCTTTGTTTGTCAAAATAACAAAGCACATTGTTTGTGATAACTAATTTAAAATATAATGCAGGAAAAAAAATCACAAAAATGTACAAAATTGTGAATTTTTGGTGCAGAATTCCAGCAGTAAGGAAATGGCAGAAAGCAGGGTCATTTTAGCCTCGATGCAGACCAGAGGAGCAGAGCGATGACCCCAAACGAAACTCACTTTCCCTTTTAAGTCATTTTTATTTTTATGGAGTTGTGAAATGCTAATAAATATTCCCAAATAATTTACAGTCTACAGGAACCCCTGAGTAAAGAGGGACTTCCCAGCCTTGCAGGGCGCATTACTGGAAAAAGTGTTTTCTATAGTTTTCAGTTCATTGCTTTAACCATCCCTTGACCACCCCAAATGAAAGAGGGGAAAAATCACAGCCAGTCTCCCCCCCCCCCCCTTTTTAAGATTTAGAGATGGTGTGTGTGTGTGAGTGTGTGTCCATGGTTGGTGCACAGCTGCAACAAAGGAAACAGCTGGACGCATTGCCTGCTCATTTGCAGCTTGACTGCTTTTCAACAAAACGAAAAAAGCTAATTAAACCACGAAATGGGGGGGGGGGGGTTGGACAGAGGGTAAAATGCACTGGAACACTGTTTTGCAAGAAGAAAAAGACTGACATCAGACCTCATCTCTTACCTCTTCAGGTGGAGAGAGCAGCGGGCGGCACTGTGCTGGTTCACCAGACGGGCAGTCTCCGAGCTGCTACCAGATTCCATGCCCCTGGGTGCCCTCCGCTCAGGGATGCCCTATGCCAGCTTTCAGTGCTGTGCAAAGACGACTCATTGCAGACTGGGGGTGTCTGGTCCTGCTTCAGATCCTCCCTTTCCCGATCACCGGATAATCAGAATAGTTATGCAGGATTCAGGCTTTCCGTGCTCCAGCCGTACATCCAGTCCCGGCTGTGGGGGCTGATGTTGGGGAAGAGGCGTGACAGTCAGGTAAGTGACCCAACTATAGGATTCCAAGATATGGGCACAGGTAAAACAGGAAGCTAACCAGTGCCACCCCAGCAAAAGGGGGGGATACCCCTCCCCCATTAGTCATATTTATTGTTAACTCCCCCATGCCATAGGAGAGGACACAACCATTCTCTCTTTCCCCCAATCAGCATTCAATCCCTCCCATTGCAGGGGCAACCCCTCCACTCCACAGTAGCGCTACAGTCAGTGTGCAGTCCCTCCCATTGCAGGGGAAACTCTTCAGATCCGCTGAACCTCTACAGTCAGCACTCAGCACTTGCAGCCCCCAATCCTTCCCCCTGAAAACAGGAAACTCTTGTACTGCTCCATCATTCTATAATTTGGTGTCCATGTTGTTCCTGGCTTAACCCCCTATCAAAGGAGATACGGCAACACATTTTTGCATTCTAATTTATGGCTGAAAGCTTGCATGAGACAGAAATACCAGTTGATTCAGACAGGTCCAATTTTATAATTTTAAGGGGAAAACAACATGAATTATATTCTCCTTAGCATTCATCTGTCCAAAAACAAAGTCATACATCTCTCAAACTGGAGAGAGAGTTGGACATTTCTTAGGTTTTAGTCATTTGCTGTTCTGATTTTTTTATCACCCACACTGAAATTATTTATAAACTGTGCTGAGCTAATCAGAACCCCGGCATCTTCTATGTGTATTTTCTGTTCATCGAGTTTCTTCCATTTCATTTAGAAACATAGAAACATGATGACAGAAAAAGACCACAAGGCCCATCTAGTCTGTCCTGCACAAACTAAATACAGTTAGCAGATGCTAACATTGGATGATGTACCCTATTTCATGATAGCGTGCAGTATTTATTTTATGTTACTTACCATTTTTATCGAACATCTCTCAACCAATTAAACTGTGGTATGTAAATATTAAAAACAATGTCCTGAATCAAAGATTATATAAATTAAAAGCTAAAAAGTAAAAAAAAAATGTCAGGCCTTGAACACTGAAATATTACCCATCATGAAAGTATCTTTACAAATCTTGCAAATGCTTTTGTTTTAGTGAAAATGATCCATGTTAACACATGCTAAAATCACTTTCTCTTAGAGTCAAAGCGGCTTTCAGGTAACATTGAGCTTTAAGATTTTTACGCAGAATAGTTAGTGATGATGACACCTTAAGAAACATAAACTACTGTCGCTATATGGATTGAAGAATATGCTTATTGGGTCTTTGGATGGGTCATTGTAGCCCACATAATAATCAATGAAGTGTGTTTTTGATGTGTTTTTGTTTGTTTATTTTATAAATTAATTTGTTAATTGATTTAGAAATATAGAAACAGAGAAAAATGTTGGCAAATAAAGGCCACATGGCCTCTGCCATCTTCTCTTCCATGCCAGCTATTAAACTTTACAGTCTCTCTCTCTCTCTCTCTCTCTTTCTCTCTCTCTCTCTCTCTCTTTCTTTTCCTTTGGAGATCTTCTGTGTTTGTCCCATGATTTCTTGAATTCAGATACTGTCCTCATCTCTGCCACCTCCCCTGGGAGTCCATTTGTTAGAAATGATTAACGTTTTAATTTGTTGTTTTTACAAAATATATGCAGAACACAGAGTAGAAGCAGAAATCTATAGGATGTTATTTGCTTGCCCTAAAACATTGGCTCACATACTCCATTTTCTTATGCTGTATAGAATAAAACATTTTTCTCCTGGCCTTGCAAATCCTAGGTTCCCCCATACACCCCTCCCTTAGCTTCCAGACTATTGCACATGAGACTTAGGAGCTCAAGGACAAGAAAGACCCCTGTGAAACTGATACAAAATTTGCTAGGTGCAGAGAAAGGGAAGAAAGAAACTTTAAAAACAGGGAAAACCAGGCCATGAGCACTAGGGAAAGAGGAGGATTTCTGAGAACCCATAAGACCGGTAATATAACCATAAAAGGAATAAGGTAAATAAGGGGAGAGGGGAAAGGGGCAGGGATTGAGAGAAGCAAACGGAGGCGGAGATTCACATGACCTGAATAAGAATCAGTAATAGGTGGGAGATTAGAAATACTTACACCAATAAAATAACAGGGGAGGAATTTGTAGAAGAAATTAATGTAATAAATATGGAACTGTTTATATGACAAATTGTGCTCACTGAAAACAATTTGTGGACACCCCCTCTTGCAAGATTGAATGAATGAATAAATAAATAAAAGAAACTTTGGTTTCACTGAGGTGTCTGTTATTGTGCTAAAAATTATTATTGTTTATTACAGATTGGGTGCTCGTCTCGGGATTGTGTCATCACTGGAGGAGGCCGCCACCGCTGAGGATGGGGAGGCGCTTCCCGTTGATTTCAATGGCCTCGTGTATTGGCGATGGCGGACTCCACCACTGTACTTTGGCGTGGCCCTTAGGCGTTGGTTCGTGGCGTCAGTCTCTGGAGGCTATATTGAAGTCCTGCTTATTTATCTGGGTAATGTGCTGTTCCGTGTCTTTCTCCTCTTATCTGTTTGACTGTGTCTGTACTCTACTTTGTCCTATTTTATAATTGGCGTTCCTTTCTTTTTCCCTAAATGATGTAGTATTGTAAACCGCTCTAATACCTTTTTGGTCTGAGCGGTATATCAAATTCAAATAAACATAAACATAAACATACTGACAGCAGAATCCGGAGACTGGTGAAAGCAATACAGACCCAGTGAACCAGACCAGGTATTAAGTGAGCACATGCGCGCCAACCAAGCAATTCCGTGTACTTACCAAGGTAAGAACTGTGAAGTATTTCCTTGGTGGCTGGGTATCGAGACAGAGTGGTGTGTGTGTGAGACGTGTCCTGGACACGAAGTGAGTGTGGAGTCTTAATCCGCGGTTCTGACACATCCGCGAGGAGTGCGGCCGGAGAGAGACAAAGTGACAGACACACTGGTGACAGAAAGTCTCGATGGGAAAGAAAGGCTCTAAGAGAAACTCGAGTAAGGATGGGGCTGGTAGTACAGGCCCCGGGAACATCCCTCTAGACAGTCCATGAGGAAGGATGTTAAGATACTGGAAAGATAATGACAGAACTAAACACAAGAATAAGGCAAAAATGATAAAATATTGTTGCTTTACATGGACTGAAGAAAGCATAAAGCCCCCAGCAGTATTCTGGCCAAGGTTTGGGGCAGATGAAGAATGGCTGTGCCAGACCTTAAATTTGTATGTTAATTCTATCAAACAGCCATTTAAACAAGAAGAGTCAGATTATGCATCCTGCTGGGTGGGAAGTCCGGGAGTGTGTCTCTTCCCGGCTAAAGTAATTAAGGTAGACGAGAATCCCCGGGAGACAATGAATCCATGGGATCCCCTCCAACACCTCCCTCCTCCATATAATCCCCCAGCCACGGCCCCAGATGTCCCACCTATAAATGCCCCCCCTCAGTCAGAACTGAATCCCAGAACCAGGAGATAGACACTCCTAGGCAGGGAACTTTAGGGGCAGGACCTGAGGAAACGTCCAGTTCCATGGACTCTGCCCTGGAAGTCAAAAAGAAAGTCCCCAGAGAATTAAAGGGCTGCCAGGAAAATCTTAAGAACCTTCCTTTTAAAAACAGGACTGAGAAGGGTCGCAGGCAGGGGAAGGAAACAAGGACTCAGGGAAGCAGTAGTGATGAGGATTATGAAGATCCCCCTGAGGTCATTGAGTGTCCCCTTCAGGAGGTGCCCATGGGTCCAAAAGAGGTGGGATTTGTAAATGCCCCTCTTACCAGCACAGAGGTAAGAAACTTTAAAAAGGAAATTAAGTCTTTAGTAGAGGACCCCATTGGTTTAGCCGAACAGATTGATCATTTTCTGGGTCCAAATATCTATGCATGGGGAGAAATGATATCCATATTGAATATCCTATTTTCAGGAGAAGAGCGGGGCATGATTAGGAGGGCAGGTATGAGGGAATGGGAAAAGGAGCACCCAGCCAGAACCAATGCGGTCGGACCGGAACAAAAATTTCCTAGTACTGATTCTGCCTGGGATAATTTGAGCAAAACCCACCAAACTAATATGAAAGATCTCAGGAGTCTAGTTATCAAGGGTATCAAGGAGGCAACCCCAAGATCCCAGAACTTTAACAGGGCTTTTGAAGTACATCAGGAAAAGGAAGAAACGCCTTCCGCTTTCCTGCAGAGACTAAAAGACCAGATGAGAAAATTTCAGGAATAAGTGCAGGCAGTGAGATAGCCAAAGGACTATTAAAGGTGCATTTTGTTACCAAGTCCTGGCCCAACATAAGGAAAAAACTTGAAAAGATAGAGGGTTGGAATGATAAACCACTAGAGGAGTTGCTGAGAGAAACACAGAAAGTGTATGTGAAAAGAGAGGATGAGAAACAAAAGACAAAGATGATGGTAAATACTGTGGAACAGGTGATGAGTAAAACTAGGGGAGGGTTAGGGCAAAGGGGGAGAGGACGTGGGAGAAGATGGGTTAACAGGAGTACAGGGCAAGGGTGGCCGGAATACCGGACTGGTAATTCTCGGTCCAAGCCCCAAGTGCAGGCAGGATGTTATTAGTGTGGGAAAATAGGTCACTTTAAGAGAGAGTGTCCTGAATTAAAGAGAGAAGAAGAAATATTACCACAGATGAATTCTGATGAAGATTAGGGTGTCAGGGGTTTCTTAATCTAAGGTCCCACCAAGAACCCATGATAAATGTGAAGGTGGGGCCAAAGGAAGAAGTAGTAGTATTTTTAGTAGACACAAGGGCTGCCCGAAGTTCTTTAAATTATGTACCAAAAGGAATGAAGTTATCAAATCAAAAACTTACAGTTTCTGGAGTGAAGGGAGAGGAATTTCCAGTTTCAAGATTTGAACCGACACTGCTAAAAATAGACAAAGAAGAGATAGAGGGACATTTGCTGTACATTCCAGAGGCAGGGAGTAATCTATTAGGAAGGGATATGATTACACAATTAAACTTAGAAATGAAGGTAAAAGATGACCAAATTGTTGTAGGAATGGCTCTCCTCACTGAGGAGGAAGAAAGCCAGATAGATCCTGTAGTATGGGCAAGGGAAGGAAACAGGGGAGGACTGGATATTCCACCCCTAAAGATAGAATTAAGAAAGAAGGGCGAGATAGTGCGCCAAAAACAATATCCCATTTCCTTGGAAGGCCGCAAGGGCCTCCAACCTGTTATAAAAAGCTTACTCCAGGATGCACTACTCGAACCATGTATGTCCCCATTTAACACTCCCATCTTGCCAGTAAGAAAACCAGATGGATCATATAGGTTAGTACAGGACTTGAGGAAGCTGAACCAAATTGTACGGGTAAGGCACCCAGTGGTGCCGAAACCCTACACGATACTGAGTAAAATATCCCATGAGCATAAGTGGTTTAGTGTTATAGATTTGAAGGATGCATTTTGGACCTGTCCCTTAGATCCAACTAATAGGGACATGTTTGCTTTTGAGTGGGAAGACCCCGATACTGGCCGGAAACAACAATTCTGGTGGACAGTGTTACCCCAAGGGTTTACAGAATCACCCAACTTGTTTGGACAAGTGCTGGAACAGGTACTAGAAAAGTTTTCTACACCATCCGGTGTGACTCCTTTGCAGTATGCAGATGATTTTTTAATATCAGGAGAAAAGAAAACTCAAGTCAGTGAAGCTACCAGAACCCTATTGGAGTTTCTGGGAAGTCAGGGGTTTCGAGTTTCCAAAACCAAATTACAATTTGTAGAGAAAGAAGTAAAATACCTTGGACATCTGATTAGTGAAGAAAAAAGGAGAATCAGTCCAGAGCGAATAAAAGGAATTGCAGATTTACCACTTCCAAAGACAAAAAAGGAACTAAGGAAATTCCTGGGATTAGCTGGATACCATCCTAACCCTGAGGGCTGGGAGGTGTTTCACTGATTCAGGAATCCTGAAATATGAGGCAATACTAATGGAAAAAGATGATCTAGTGTTAACCACGGAGCAGTGTTTAAACCCAGCCACTTTCTTATGGAAAGGTGAGGGGGAAAGTGAGGAACCAGAACATGATTGCTTGGACATCATAGAATACCAGACCAGGGTAAGACCAGACTTAGGGGATACCCCCTTGCATGCAGGGAAGCATTTGTTTGTAGATGGATCCTCCAGGGTGATAGAAGGGAAAAGACAAAATGGGTATGCAGTAGTAGAAGGAGAAAGTCACTGCTCCCTTGAAGCAGGCAGGCTACCGAATAATTGGTCAGCCCAAACATGTGAATTATATGCCCTGAATCAGGCTTTGAAGCTATTAGGGAGTGGAGATGGGACCATCTTCACGGACTCAAAATATGCCTTTGGGGTGGTACACACCTTTGGAAACATCTGGGAGGAACGAGGTTTGATAAACAGCAAGGGAAAGGAGTTAGTGTATGAGGGATTAATTAAAGTGTTGAAAAATCTGCTGCTACCACAAGAGATAGCAGTAGTGCATGTGAAGGGACATCAAGCTGGGAATTCATTTGAGGTGAGAGGGAATAGACTAGCCGACGAGGCTGCTAAGGAAGCTGCCTTAGGGGAAAACATATCCCCTATATTCTACTTAACCCCAGAAGTAGTGAGTCACACAGTAAATCCCACATTTACTGCAAGGGAAAAACAACAGCTTGAGGAAATAGGAGCAACAGAAACAGGAGGGGGAAAGCGGGTTTTACCTGACGGAAGGCAGATGGTGAACAAACAAATCATGAGAGAAATTAAGGCCATTCTACACCAAGGGAGTCACTGGAGTGTACAAGCAATGTGTGATCTGATTCTAAGGTACTATGCATGTATGGGGATATACACAGTAGCCAAGCAGGTGTGTGAGAGGTGTATAACCTGTAAGAGAATAAATAAAAAGGTCCTTAGGAAACAACCGCAGGGAGGGAGAGATCCTGGTCTCCGCCCTTTTCCAAACATACAGATTGATTTCACTGAATTTCCCCTGGTTGGGCGGGTAAAATACCTCTTAGTAATAGTGGATCACCTGACGGGATGGGTAGAAGCATATCCTATGGCCACTGCCACGGCAACAGGGGTAGCAAAGATAGTTTTGAAATGACAGGGCACATTGACTCTGACCAGGGAAGTCATTTCACAGCCAAAGTATTGCAGAAAATAATAGAAGCTCTTGGAATAGTTTGGGATTTTCACACTCCCTGGCATCCACCCTCCTCAGGGAGAGTGGAACGCATGAATCAAACTATAAAGAAGCAGTTAGCTAACTTGATGTTAGAAACAAAACTGCCCTGGACCAAATGTTTACCCTTAGCATTGTTAAGAATCCGAACAGCCCCTCGGAAATATCTGGGGCTGTCTCCCTATGAAATGCTATTTGGATTACCCTACCTGGGGCAATTAAAAGAAACTCCTCAGTTTGAAACAAAGGACAAGTTTCTAAGAGAATATATACTTGCACTGTCCTCCTCTTTATCTTTCCTCAGAAATAAAGGGCTCCTGGCACAGACGCCTCCTCTGGACTTTGCAGTCCACAGCTTTAAACCTGGACAGTGGTTTCTGATAAAATCCTGGAAGGAGTCTAAGCTGCAGCCGGATTGGGAGGGGCCATTCCACATTCTCCTGAGCACAGAAACAGCTGTGAGAACGGCAGAAAGAGCCTGGATGCACTACATCCAATCAAGGGACCAGTAGAAGCAACTTCTCTTTCCACGGACCTTGGAGTGTGGGAGACGCAGCCAACTGAAGACCCCATGGTCGTGAGACTGAAAAGAAAGCTCACAATATCCGAATAAGGACTATCCCGTTACAGACTGCTTGAGAATCCTGCTCAAGATAATAAAAAGACAGGCTTGTCTATCTGTACTTTGCTTGTACACTCCAATGACTCTCTTGGTGTAGAATGGCCATGATTTCTCTCATGCTTTGTTTGTTCAACATCTGCCTTCTATCAGGTAAAACCCATTTTCCCCCTTCTGTTTCTGTTGCCCCTATTTCTTCAAACTGTTGTTTTTCCCTTGCAGTAAATGTGGGATTTACTGTGTGACTCACTGCTTCTGGGGTTAAGTAGAATATAGGGGATATGTTTTCCCCTAAGGCAGCTTCCTTAGCAGCCTCATCGGCTATTCTATTTCCCCTCACCTCTGTACTATATATATATAGTTTTAGAACAGTATTATCTTATGCTACTAAGTGAGGAGTACATTATAGCTGAGCTAGTGCTTTTAATTGTGATAGGTGTGATAATTTGCTGTTGGAAGAAATCCTGGTTCTGTGGAAAGAATAAATTACAACATGGGGAAGACCCTATTTTGGTTGTATGGGGTGGGACTCTTAATGGCAATACTGAAAGTGAGTGAAGCTGGATTTGCAGTAGTAGGTTCTATAAAGTTTGTGATTAAGGTAAAAGAAAGCTACACACCCCAGACGTTTCAGTTTGATGCATGTAATTTAATGGAATGTGGATGTTTGGAGAACCAGAGGAAAATAGCTAATGCTGAGAAATATATGTGTAAAAATTTGTTTTGTGGTACCTGGAATCAGGTATGGTGGACCACCACCCCTGGGAGTTGGACAGCAAAGGGACTAGGAGAATGGCAGGGAATTATGTCCATAATTAAATGATCAGTGAAGCAAGATTGTGGCAAGAATGAATGTAACCCTGTAATTATAACTTTAAAACAGACATTTAACATGAATATGAATGGTACAGTATATGGTATGGGAATAGATGTACCAGGAATAGATCCAAGGGATTGTTGTTTTCAAATTCAAATAGAAAAGAAGGAGAGGGCTAGCACTGGTAGCACAGTGAGGCCAACAGTTAATTTCCAACCCCCTAACGATGCCACAGTAGTGAAAGTAGTGGAAATTGAGGATCTTAGACAGACCTTTGAAATTGAAACAGGGTATGGAGAAACACATGCCTGGATTGAATGGGTAAAATATACTGTTAAAAGTTTAAATAAGAGCAATTGCTATGCATGTGCCTCAGGAAGACCCATAGCACAGGTAGTTCCTTTCCCTGTGAACTGGAAGACGGAGCCGGATGGAATGAAGTGCAGGATCTCTCTGTATCAAGAAGCAACTGCCTGGGGAAACGAGAGCTGTAAGTCTCTTGCCCTTGTATTTCCACCCCTAAAGGTGACGGACCTGAAAGTGCCACCGGTGTTCTCGGCAGTATATGGGAATCACTGTCTGCCTCACCAGGCAGGGTGAGAACTATAACAAGGCTGTAGGGGAACTAACGTTGTACACTGAAGTCCTTAACCTCACTGGAACCAGCGACATGCATGGGAACTACTCTAAACTAAGAGTACCCAGGGAAGATCTGTGGTGGTACTGTGGAGGGAAGATCTTGAGGCAGACACTACCAGAGCTATGGGCAGGAACATGTGCAATTGTTCAATTGGGTATTCCATTCAGCCTGGCATTTGAAAAAGAAAGAATAACTTATAAGAGCAGAAGCAAAAGAAATGTGTTAGGAACATCATTCGATGATAGAATCTACATTGATGCTATAGGGGTACCCCAGGGAGTTCCAGATGAGTTCAAAGCTAGAAATCAGATAGCAGCAGGGTTTGAATCAGCCTTATTTTGGTGGTCCACCATTAATAAAAATGTAGATTGGATAAATTACATATATTATAATCAGCAAATATTTATAAACTACACAAGGGAGGCAGTAAAAGGAATCACTGAACAGCTGGATGCCACAAGCAGGATGACTTGGGAAAATCGTATGATTTTAGACATGATGTTGGCTGAAAAAGTCGGGGCCTGTATAATGGTGGGAGGGGTTAGATGTTGCACGTTTATCCCAAATCACACTGCCCCTGTTGGTACAATAACCAGGGCATTACAAGGTCTTAACACTTTAGCAGAAGACTTAGCTGAAAATTCAGGAATAGATCTTTGACAGGATGGCTAGATTCCTGGTTTGGAAAGTGGAAAGGACTGAGGATGGCTAGATTCCTGGTTTGGAAAGTGGAAAGGAGTGATGGTATCTATCCTTACATCTTTGACAAAAGTGGCAGGTGTTCTAACAGCAGTAGGATGTTGTATAATACCATGTATTAGAGGGTTGGCACAAAGACTGATAGACACAGCAGTCACCAAACAAATAACAATGAGACCTCCAACATACTGTATGAAGAAGCCCTGCTACTTATGGATGAAGGTAACCAAAGGGAAAATGAGAGAGAGAGTCAGAAATAATGTTGTCTAGGTTAGAAGCTTCACATGAAATTGTTTAGTGAATGTAAAAACACCAACTGGTATTAAAAAGAAAGGGAGGAATTGTTAGAAATGTTTTAAAGTTTTAATTTGTTGTTTTTACAAAATATATGCAGAACACAGAGTAGAAGCAGAAATCTATAGGATGTTATTTGCTTGCCCTAAAATATTGGCTCACATACTCCATTTTCTTATGCTGTATAGAATAAAACATTTTTCTCCTGGCCTTGTAAATCCTAGGTTCCCCCATACACCCCTCCCTTAGCTTCCAGACTATTGCACATGAGACTTAGGAGCTCAAGGACAAGAAAGACCCCTGTGAAACTGATACAAAATTTGCTAGGTGCAGAGAAAGGGAAGAAAGAAATGTTAAAAACAGGGAAAACCAGGCCATGAGCACTAGGGAAAGAGGAGGATTTCTGAGAACCCATAAGACCGGTAATATAACCATAAAAGGAATAAGGTAAATAAGGGGAGAGGGGAAAGGGGCAGGGATTGAGAGAAGCAAACGGAGGCGGAGATTCACATGACCTGAATAAGAATCAGTAATAGGTGGGAGATTAGAAATACTTACACCAATAAAATAACAGGGGAGGAATTTGTAGAAGAAATGAATGTAATAAATATGGAACTGTTTATATGACAAATTGTGCTCACTGAAAACAATTTGTGGACACCCCCTCTTGCAAGATTGAATAAATAAATAAATAAATAAAAGAAACTTTGGTTTCACTGAGGTGTCTGTTATTGTGCTAAAAATTATTATTGTTTATTGCACATTTCACTCATCTACCATTCCTTCCGTAAAGAGATATTTCTGCAGATTATTCTCGAGTCTATCTCCTTTCACCCTCATCCTATGTCCGCTTGCTGCACAACTTTCTTTCAGTTGAAATAGACTCTCCTCCTGTGCATTTATGCCACAGAGGTATTTAATCCAACAAAACAAAAAATCACTTTACTAAACTAAATATAGGCTAGGTATTAAAGTTCTATACATAAACAACCTCATCACAAGTCTATAAGGAGAAAAAAAACTTCAGATTACACGGGTCAGGCAGACAGTACTAAGCATGTCTTTGCCCTCTCCAGCACATCAACAGCCAAAAAACCTCCTTTAACATTATTTATATTTGCAAGTATTTTTCAATCATTTTAAATATACAAACCCACATGACAAATGTTTTAAACAATCCTCCCTTCTAAAGCATATCATTAATAGAATTTAACTGAATGGTCTTCATAGCACAGATTTCTATCCACACCCCGACCCCAAACATTTCGTCGACTCAGCGTTTCGCAATACGCTTTTTCAAGGGGCTTCAGTAGAAATGCTAGTAGGGGAGAATACAGAAAGAAAATATAAATAAATGATAATATATAATATAATAACAAGAAGAAGAATGAACCTAAACATGCTCTTAGTCCCGGATACCTTTCGGAAGACAAGTAACACTGCCTTCTCATTTTTCGCTCCTACACAATGGAACAACCTCCCAATTGAACTTAGAGAACTCAAAAACCTTCAATCATTTAGAAAAGGCCTAAAAACCCATCTATTTACTCTGCACTATCACAACCTTCAACTTCAACACGCAGAACAGCACAGAACAACACTTATACTGCGACCATACCTAGTCAAGACACTCTCCCCCTTCTCACTCAGTCATAATACCTACCCAGCTCAACTAACTCTTGAATACATTTGATATCACTAATGTAAATAGTTACCCTTTTTAATATTGTTGTAATCAGTTATATGAAACGGCATATTATTGAGTACCTAGTTCCTCCTGTTTTGATGTTAAGAGTTATATGTTAAAAATGTTCTTCAATTGTTCTCTGTAAATAATAATAGTCTGCCACGCTGTTATTAATGTTTTTGTTACCTGTAAACCGCCACTGATCTCTGGAAGTGGCGGTATAAAAATAATGTATAAATAAATAAATAGATAAACCTGTGCAAGAAACCTCCAGACCAGAAGGAAAAGGTTTATGAAATGTCAGCCGCACAACAAGAACATCAAGTAACAGGCATCAACAGCAGCCCGTAGAGAGATACATGCAGAGGACGCTATCCAGCAGTGCTGAAACCCTATAGTCTCTCAAAGCAAAAAGAAAATACAGAATGAGACAAAAGGGCAAACACTTACCACCACACCCCAACCAACATGCTGTGCAGACTTGGACCAACAAATTTATTTTATTTAGTATACATTTGTATACCGCTACTTCCAGTGATCAGCAGTGGTTTGATTACAGATTGGGAATTGTCAAATCATGACAGGAAATTTTTTGAGGTATAAGCACATTGATTAGACAGGAAAGCACAGCACACAGAGAACTATTTTACAGGGAACATGGGCTATGGAGGGTTAAGTGACTTGCCCAAGACCACAAGGAGCACCTGTGGGACTAGAAACCCCAGTCCTTCCGGCCCAAGGTTGCTGTCCTCTAGTGGGATTTGAACCCCCAACCTTCTGGCCTGAAGTACCTTGCCCCAACCACTAGGCCACTCCTCCACTCCACAAAAAAACACCGCGCATGAGTAAAGCTGACATAAAGCAAACTTCTCCCCATCAATCAGAGGACTTGTGACAGATTGCAAAAGAAAACTGCAGCTAAAACCCCATCCACCAACATCATTAATAGAAATTTGCCGCACCAGAATCCAAACCGCACAGCATAAAAGAGCTGAATAGTCCACCCTCCCACCCATCTAAACACACAAATATGATCGAGAAGTTTGTCCAACATACAACAAATTACAAGGACATCTAATTATATAAACTACAAAGTTGGAATCACACAAAGTGTTATGATTTAACCAATACTCACATCTTCTATATTTAAACACACTCATGGTTTCTGTGATTTCACAGATCGAACAGTGACCACATGGTTTGTGACCTACAATAGACTCCAACGCCTCAGTTGGCCTTTGCAATATGCTGGGGCTGAGTAGATCTTTCAAATTATGATTACAAGTCCAAACACAGTGAGGAGTTGGGTTACACAAGCCTGGAATTGCCCTTAGCACCTGAAAGCAATGTTGAATAATCCTCTGAAGCTTATAGCCAAATGGTGAAAAATTGGTTACAAAATGTACATATTCACCCTCCTCTTTTTTATGCATTTTACCTGGAGTAGATAACAACCATTCCCTACTATTAAATTTAGCCCTTCTAAACACTCTAGTTATAACTTCATCAGGATACCCTCTAGAAAGAAAAGCTTCTTTTAATTTTCAGGATTGACCTACAAAATCTACCATATCTGAGCAGTTACGCCGATCTCGAATAAACTGAGAAACGGAAAGTCCCTCTAGCATTCTTTTAGGATGGGCACTAGAATAATGCAGAAAGGTGTTTCTATCAGTTTGTTTTCTATAAACAGAGGTACCACATCCAGAATCATGCCTAATGACCCAGACATTTAAAAATGCAATCTCGTTCTTATGAAAGAGAGGGTTTGTGTATTTAAAATGATTGAAAAATACTTGCAAATATAAATAATGTTAAAGGAGGTTTTTTGGCTGTTGATGTGATGGAGAGGGCAAAGACATGCTTGGTACTGTCTGCCTGACCCGTGTAATCTGAAGTCTTTTTTCTCCTTATAGACCTGTGATAAGGTTGTTTATGTATAGGACTTTAATATCTAGCCTATGTTTAGTTTAGTAGAGTGATTTTTTTGTTTTCTTGCTTCACTCTGGAATTGAGGATTTTGATTTGTGTTACCACAGAGGTATTTAAACATCTCTATCATATCTCTTTTCGCCTGCCTTTCTTCTAAAGTATATATATTGGGATTTTTAAGTCTGTCCCCATACAGTAGAGAAGTGGCCTGGTGGTTGGGGCAAGGTACTCCAGGCCAGAAGGTCAGGGGTTCAAATCCCACTAGAGGACAGCAACCTTGGAAGGACTGGGGTTTCTAGTCCCACAGGTGTTCCTTGTGGTCTTGGGCAAGCCACTTAACCCTCCATAGCCCATGTTCCCTGTAAAATAGTTATCTCCAAGTTATAATGCCCTGTTCAATGTAATTTCAGTTTGTTCAATGTAAACCGCACTGATGCAGAATAGCGCGGTATATAAGAGAATGTAAAAAAATACACCTTATGATGAAGCCACTGTCCATTTTGGTAGCCATTCGCTGCACCAACTCCATCCTGTTCATATCCTTTTGAAGGTGTGGTCTCCAGAATTGCACACTATACTCCAAATGAGATCTCACCAAAGACTTGTACAGAGGTACTATCACCTCCTTCTTCCTGCTGACCATTCCTCTCCCTAAGCACCCAAACATCCTTCTGACTTGTGCCATCAACTTATCTACCTGTTTAGTCACTTTAAAATCATCAGAAACATTCATGCATAGAAGTACTTCACCTCCTATACTGTACACTCCCTTGATTTTTGCAGCCCAAATTCTTGACCCTGCATTTTTTAGCTTTAAAACACAGTCCATGAACTCTTGACCCTTCAAGCTTTGCTAGATCCTTCCTCATGTTATCTACACCTTCCTGGGTGTCTACTCTATTGCAGATTTTGGTATCATCCGCAAAGATGCAAACCTTACCAGACAGCCCTTCCGCAATATCACTAACAAAATGTTAAACAGATTCAGACCAAGGAAAGATCTTTGTGGCACACCACTGGTAATATCCATCTCCTCATTGTGAGCTCCATTTACCTGTACCCTTTGGCCTTGATGTAGAGATACAAATAGAGGGTTGGATGTCCTGGTTGGACGTCCAGCCCCACTGTTCGTCGGGACTGTATGCAGGCTAGAGTGCTCCCCACATGCACAGAATTACTGGATCGGGGCGGAGCGGGGGCAGGTCGACTCAACCAGATGTACAGGGCCAATTCAGGTCACGGCCCTGTATGTCTAGCAAGACCAAGATGGATGGGAGACTTATTTATCCTCAGAGGTGGAATAAGTCCCCCAGAGGACGACGATCGGGCCCGGAACCCCCTCTCCAGCCCATGAACTGCGGTAAGTAGGCTCCCTCCGCCCAATCCCATCCCTGGCAGGACCCTCTGAGTGTCGGGCAGTGGGGAAATAGTGTTTGCATCTGCGGTGGATCGAGTGACTTCCTGCATGGTGTCCCGGTGCCATGGCAGCGAGATGCCTTGGCACTGGGGCTCCAGCAGCATAGGGAGGGCTAGCTGGGGATTCTGATGAGCATCAAGCACTGCAGATTTAGGGCACGTCCAGCCCATCTATGTGCCTGATTCTATACTCACGGGAATGTCTAGCACCCATGGATGCAGAATCGGATACACAATCGGCCTGTCCAGTTTTTGGATGGGCCAACGGTCCGGATGTGCTCTACTTGGAATGGGTCTCTTTGTCACCTCCCAGTCAATCAATTTGTAACCCAGTCAGTCAGTTTAGGATCCATCGCTAGGGCACTGAATTTATTTATAAGTTGGCTATGCAGAACGATGTCAAAGTCTTTATTCTGTAAAGTGTGCACTTTTCAGTTTGTTTCAGCTTTGCTGCAGGGCACCAAATACATGCTGCTAGAGTGGCATTTACCTATCTCCAGGAACAAGCAGGAAGTCAGTTTTCACATATGGGTGACATTGGCACTGACGGAGCTCGGTGCAGGAACACTCCCCAGCACCCAATAGGAATGCTTTTGGGAACATTTCTCCACGCATGTATGGCTGCCTTCCCACCTTCCTTCCTGGTCTCCTCAGTCGTTTTTTTTCTACGGAGCCATCGGGACCTTGTCCCCATCAGCTACGTTCAGAGACTTCAATAATTTTTTTCGCTAGTACTGTCAATGTACTTAGGTTGCCTTCCCATCGACCGACTTGACTCCCTGTCAATTCTGGTTCCCCTTTTTTATTTTTATTTTACATAATTTTTACTTTATTTTCAGTTTTCTTACAAACTCTGTTTGAGGCATTTGGCCACATTGGGCACCATTGCCCAGTTCAATTTTGCCTCTGTATTATTCCCTAATATGGAGAAGCCCTGGAGTGGCTTCAAAAAATGCTCCAAGTTTCCCAGCACAATTTCTATCACTGATGAGCATTCTTGGTACCTAAAATGTTTAGGCCCACACCACAGTGTTGATTCTTGTCCATCCTGTTGCCACACCAGAAAAGGAAAAGCATTGGTTGGTGTCACCAGTGCTAAAGAAAAAGTAGACATCGGCCTTGGCATCAAGATCCTCGACTTCCAGGTCGGCATCTGCTTCGGACACCAAGCATCAACATCGGCATCATCTTTCACCGCATTCTGATGCAGACCACCCATCGAAGCAACCTGGCAGGAGGTGTCACCCTCCAAAGCCACACAAGGGTTCAGGGATGCCCACGATTTCCAATCCCTGGTGGAACCCCCGATACCAGCATCAGGAGTTGTGGTCCACACAGCTGTGCCTGGAGCCACTCCTCCCCTGGTACTGTCATTGGTAAGCTCTTAGCTGCAGTAACGCCAATGACATCCAGTGCTCCACAGCCGGCACCAGTTTCGCCGATGCTGACGATGGCCACAGAGTTCGGCATGTTTACGCAAGCATCCCCTGCCTCGCATAGCTTCACAGAGCAGCCGATACTAAGGCCCTCGGGACCACAGTGTCTGATACCCTCTACATCCAAACAGCGAAGCTCTGAGTAGCGAAGGTATGAACATCTCATAAGGATTATTTTGACTTCCTTTCGGACTCCAATTCCAAAGATGCCTCTGAGGTAGAATCCATTGATTCTGATACCCATAGGGAGGTACCTTCAGTTCCATCGCCACCTTATGAACGTCAACGTTCACCGCCTGAGGACATGTAACATAGTAACATAGTAAATGACGGCAGATAAAGACCAGTCTGGTCCATCTAGTCTACCCAGTAAGATGGCAAGAGTAGGTGCACCTCCCAGTCCGTGCAGGCCACCCCTCCCCATATCTTTGTTTAGGGGTGAACCCACCACTCTGTGAAGGACACCCCTATTTGTTGAGAAATTAGATAGTTAAGTTTATTTTGATTTTATCCTGTTGTAAAGGAATCCACTGTGTCTGTCCCATGCCATTTTGAATTCTGTCTCTGTATTTGCCCCCACCACTTCCATCGGGAGGGCATTCCAAGCATCCACCAGCCTTTCAGTGAAAAAGTATTTCCTGACATTGACTTTCAATTTACCTCCTTGCATCTTCATGTTATGCCCTCTAGTTTTACAGCTTCCCCATCTTTGGAGGAGGCTTCTTTGTTCATTATTTCTCTTTAAATATTTAAAGGTCTGAATCATATCTCCTCTGTCCCTCCTCTCCTCCAGAGTGTACATATGTAGGACTTCAATTCTCTTCTCATAAGGCTTCTGACGCAGGCTCCAAATCATTTTGGTCGCCTTCCTCTGAACAGTTTCCATTCTTTTTACATCCTTTGCAAGATATGGTCTCCAAAACTGAACACAGTATTCCAAGTGACCCAATATAAGCACTGAGAAACCTCTGTCTTTTGGGGAAACTGTTAGGTATGTATGACCTAGATTGGCCACTGCTGGAAACAGGATACTGGGCTTGATGGACCTTGGTCTGACCCAGTATGGCATATCTTATGTTCTTCTGTTATGTTACAGGGGGGCGCCAGAGACCCTAGCACCAGCCCTGGTGATAATATTCAACTAAAACACCCCTATCTGGCCCTGGTTTGAGTCATGAACTTCCCAAATCTGTCGACCACTCCCCCCCCTTTTAATCAAGGAGGAGAACAATATGCCAGATTGTGCAAAACCATGTTGAGTTCTTCCTGAGTAGCCATCAAAGTGGCCCGCAGCATATCTGTGAGTCGTACCATATATCTTTTGAAAAACGCACACACATTTATTTATTTAAAGTGGTTTACATATAACAAAACCTTTTCTAAAGAATCTATGCATTTATTAATTTTGCGGTGGCTTTTAATAGTATAAGCTAAAATAATTCCCCAGAGATACCTCTGCTGTTTCCCAAAAGATAATAAGGTCATTAGTATCCTCAAAAATTGCCCATTGAGATCACAAATAAGATTGCAACCACACATCCTCATATAAATGAATGGAAATCTCCAAGGGCTATCCGATGGCACTGGGCCTGATCCCTGTACATTCAGCCATCTCATTGCATGATCAGAAATGTCAATAGGGCCAATATACCACCTTGACATTGCATAAAGAGCTCACTAGAAACCAGCAAATAATCTTTCCTGGACCAGAAGCCATGAACCTTCAACAGGTAGGTGCAATCTTTCTCTAAAGGATGCAATATTCTCCATACATCAAGCAAATCATAGCCCTCCCCAAGGTTAAGCAGGCTTTGCTGTTGCATTAAATTCCCTTCCAGAGTGTCACGTGATGCTAGCACAGGAGAAGGAAGTGACTCAGTAGAGCTCCTGCAGAAGGGCCCTGCAAACCCGGAAAAAAATGGCAAAACCCCAACCTGGGACCCTAAACCCTCGTCCGCTGATGAGGCTGTGCTCAGATGGCCAGTAGGAGTCATGCCTTGGTGGCAGGGAATGCCCAAATGCCAAATTAAACATTGGGTAGTCAAAGTGCAGCAAACGGCAAGTAAGATGATTGTGGCACAACCACGCATTGCTCTACCTGGCATAGGAGAGCTGGCCTCTGAGATCTCAAAAGTGGTCATGGCGGCACTTGAAGATCACCTGAACAGAATTCAATCCACTGTTGATGTTATCTGGGAGCAGCTAGAATCACAGGTATGCCGGATCACTGAACTAGAACGAAGAGTGGCAACACAAGAAACGCTGGTTGATTGCACCACTGCACAGGTAACAAGGCAGGCGACTGAGTACCAAAAGCTGTCAGAGTGCCTCGAGGAGTCAGAGAATTGCTGCAGATACAAAAGTTAAGTTGTGGGCCTGCCCGAATCGTTGCCTGATGCAAAACTCTCAGTTCTATGAACAATGGCTACCAAACGCCCTGGATTTGCAAGGAGACAGCTCCATGTGGCACTGCAAACGTGCGCATCACATTGGACCGAGGAGGGAAAATGGAGCATGCCCCCGACCTGTGATTGCCCACTACCTTCTCTGGGTGGAAAAGGAGCACAATCTGAAGGCCTATCGCCAATTCCAGACCCTTAAATATGAGAACAGCAAAATACTACTCTTTAACGATTACTCTAATTCTTTCTTTCTTCTTCTTCTTCTTTTAGAATTGCTTAATCAGCATGTCGTGTATTCAGTGTAATAACTGTGGTGCTCTCATTCTGAGATGAATCATTTCGAACCTAAGAGCTTGTCCTATGTGCATCAAGTCAGCTGCCATGCATAAAGAAGTGACTCTACTAAGGGAAGAACTAGCTGCCATGCATAAAGAATTGACTCTACTAAGGGAAGAACTAGCTGCAATGAAACACACCTCTTCTAGGATACAAACAGAACAATGTCCACCACCGCTCCCACAAAGAATCAAACATCCCAGGAACAAATGGATCACAATGGGCTCGGATAGATTGAACATAAGAACATAAGATATGCCATACTGGGTCAGACCAAGGTCCATCAAGCCCAGTATTCTGTTTCCAACAGTGGCCAATCTAGGTCATACGTACCTAGCAGTTTCCCCAAGGGACACAGGTTCCACAATGCTTGTATTGGTTCAAGCATTGATATCCTGGATCCCTTCTTAATAATGGTTTATGGACCTTTCCTCCAGGAACTTGTCCAAACCTTTTTTTAAACCCAGCTACACTAACAGCCTTTACTGCATCCTCCGGTAACAAATTCCAGAGCTTGATTACACGTTGAGTGAAAAAATATTTTCTTTTATTAGTCTTAAATAGTTTACCCTGTAGCTTCTTGCATGTCCCCTAGTCTTTCTATATTCTGATAAGGTAAACAATCGATCTACGTTTATCCGTTCCACTCCGTTCATTAATTTATAGACTTCTATCATATCTCCCCTCAGCGGTCTCTTTTCCAGGTTAAAGAGCCCCAACCTTTTTAGCCTTTCTTCATAGGAGTATCCTTCCATCCCCTTTACCATTTTGGTGGCTCTTCTCTGAACCTTTTCTAAAATCGCTATATCCTTTTTAAGATATGGCGACCAGAATTGCACACAATATTCAAGGTGCGGTCTCACCATGGAACGATATAGAGGCATTATAATATCTTTTGTTTTATTTTCCATTCCTTTCCTTATCATACCTAGCATTCTATTTGCTCTCTTGGCCACCGCTGCACACTGGGCCGAGGGTTTTAACATGGTATCCACAATGACGCCTAAATCTTTTTCCTGGGTGGTGGTTCCTAATGTGGAACCTTGCATCATGTAACCATAGTTTGGGTTGTTCTTCCCTAGGTGCATAACCTTGCACTTGTCCACATTAAATTTCATCTGCCATTTTGATGCCCAGTCTTCCAATTTATCAAGATCCTCTTGCAATTTTCCACAATCCTCTTGGGTTTTAACAACTTTAAATAGTTCTGTGTCATCTGCAAATTTGATAACCTCACTCGTTATTCCACTTTCCAGGTCATTTATGAATATGTCAAAAAGCAGCGGACCCAGCACAGATCCCTGGGGTACACCACTATTCACCTTTCTCCATTGGGAAAATTGGCCATTTAGCCCTACCCTCTGCTTTCTATCTTTTAACCAGTTCCTGATCCACAATAGTACACTGTCTCCTATCCCATGACTCTTTAGTTTTGCCAAAAGTCTCTGATGAGGGACCTTGTCAAAGGCTTTCTGAAAGTCCAGATACACAATATCAACCGACTCACCTTTGTCCACCTGATTATTCACTCCTTCAAAAAAACATAACAGATTAGTAAGACAAGATCTTCCTTGTCTAAAGCTATGTTGGCTGTCTCCCATTAGGTCATTCTATGCAACTCGACAAATCTATATGGTCTTGTACCAGAGCGATAGTTCAGCAATAAATCATGAAATTCCTACGCTCTATCACTTTACTAAAGATCAGTTTCACTATGGATCAGGATTCCAATCATAGGGTTCATTAACTACGGGTCTCAGACTTACAACGGCATGGATTTCTGGGTTTTTTTCTTCCCCAGTGATATGCTTGTTAGCATCAGTGACCCTTTCACAGTGGCTGTGAACCCGTCTTATTGTTTAAAAATCCATCAACCAAATATTTAATATATTGTCGAATTTTCTACTTAACTTAAGTTGTGGAATTCTATAAAAATACTGCAGTCACGCTGTCAAATTGAAAAGTCCCGACGCTACTGTTGAAGCGCCTCTGCGTTTCTCTATTATGGTTCTTCAGGGGACCGTTGATTGTTGCTGCTGTATTAAAGAACAAAAACAAAAACCCTACCATAGTAAAAACTTCTAAAAATCTTATACCTTGCTATAACTCGATGTATCAACTCCCCACCCAGTGGAATACACTAAACTGATTACTTTAAGTGAATGATGCTGCCCACGTAGAATTTACGTTGATGGATTTTTAAACAATAAGACGGGTTCACAGGCATTGTGAAAGGGTCATTGATGCTAACAGGCATATCACTGGGGAAGAAAAAAACCCAGAAATCCATGCCGTTGTAAGTCTGAGACCCATAGTTAATGAACCCTATGATTTGAATCCTGATCCATAGTGAAACTGATCTTTAGTAAAGTGATAGAGCGTAGGAATTTCATGATTTATTGCTGAACGATCGCTCTGGTACAAGACCATATAGATTTGTCGAGTTGCATAGAATGGAAGGTCAAAGCCTGTGGAAAGAGACAGTAAGTTTTCCACAAGATTATATTTCAGCCTTGCTGCAAGAGAAAACTCCATTTTCTCAAGGAATACAAAAACCAGAAGAAACGACAGAGGATGTAGAATCACTATGGGAGACGATATTACAACTCAAAAAAAGGAGAGTACGAGTCGAGTTACACAGGTCTTCTCTTATCGAGTATATTAGTCGACATCAAATTCCACAGGGGCTGAGAGTTTACAAAGAACCTCGTATGACTGTGATGGGACCAGAGTTTGTTGAGACATGGAATAAAATATTGAAGAAATGTTCGTTAGACTTGATGGTTCACATCGTGGATTCATCTAAGCAACAAATGACATTGTTAACAGAGGCGATCAATCTTAAGACCGATCTAGTAAAATCTAAACTCCAAGAGGAACAGTTTTTGCGATGCCAAGAAGAGTTACGGAAACAAGAGGATCAAGTGAGACAGGAGGTGATGGCTAAGAAACAAAAGAAATTGAAAAGAGATGGGGCTGATTATTCCACAGGATACGTGTATCCGTGGATGAATAAGAATAGGAAGCCCAAAAAAGGAACACGACACGTGAATTTTGAAGATTCTAACGAAGGAGAAGACAGTTCAGATTCCAGTAGATCTTCTGGAAAACATTTTTTAGAAGAGCGACAAGATGGCAAGAATGTAAAGAAAAAATCAGTGGAAAAAGGGGAGTCCACAGATCGATTGAGACAGAGACCTCAGAGGAAGAAAGATTGAATAACCTGGTTGTTAACATATCGGGAAAGAAGTTATCTACCGAGATAGAACATCTATTGGAGAGAGGACTGTCGTTCGTTCCCAGTATTGGGTTCGATGAATTTCAGTTTTGAATTGATTTAGAGGCATTAATACGTAAACGACATTTAAAAGATTATTTTTTTTACAAGATCGTTAAATACTGAGAGGAATGTCTCAGACACTCTTGTTAATCGTATCTCATTACCTTTGACATCAAATTGGGTTCCACCTAGTCCCCTTCCTCCAGCTATAGGTCTCTTTAGGGACCTGGTTCTAAAGGACATTGGTAATGAGCTAAAGAAGAAATCTTTTTTGAGTAATCATCGGCTGCCAGTTCCAGAACGTCAAGCTTTGCGGGAGCTTCAAAATAGGAGAGACTTGGTAATTAGACGAGCCGACAAAGGAGGGGCAGTAGTGGTCCTAGATCGAAACTACTACTTAGAAGAAGCACGAAAACAGCTGAGTGATTCTAAGACATATGCATTGTTACAGACAGACCCTAGTCTTACTTTACAACAGCATATTAAAGTATTAACAACTAGAGCGTTAACGGATAAATTGATCTCAAAAAAAGAGTTTCGATTTTTGAATGCAGTATCCCCCACATTTGCTAAATTTTACACAGTCCCTAAAATCCACAAGTGTCTTCAGCATCCGCCGGGGCGCCCTATTGTGTTCACTAGGGGCACATTGCTAGAACCGTTGTCCACTTATCTAGATTCGTTTTTAAGGCCATTATTGATTAAGAATCCATCCTATCTCTGAGACACTACTCATTTTTTGAGTAGTCTAGAAAGGTTGACTGAGTGGGTGAAGGAAGAAGCAATACTTTTGGTCACATTAGATGTACAATCGTTGTATACGAGTATACCGCAGCAAGAGGCAGTAGATATAGTTAATAAAACACTGCGGGACAGGGGAGACCTAAGCACAGAGCTCGTTGAGTTTTTGACACAAATAGCCCAGTTGGCATTATATAAAAAAAATAATTATTTTTGAGGGGCAGCTATACCATCAGTTGGCAGGAGTCGCCATGGGAGCCACGTGTGCCCCTTCTGTGGCCAATTTGTATATGGGCACCTTTGAGGAAAAATGGATGCCCCAGGCTCCACAGTTGACATAGATAAAAGCTTGGCTTCGATATATTGATGACATCTTTCTGCTGTGGCAGGGCACGGAACAACAATTACATGAGTTTATTCTTTGGCTTAATAATTGTGACTCCCATATACAGTTTACATATGAATTTAGTGAGAACAGCATTGCGTACCTGGATGTCCAGATTATGAGGGGCACAGATCAATGGGAAACAACGGTGTTTAGTAAACCTACGGATCGGAACACCTTTTTGCAGTACGATAGTGCTCACCCCCCTAGATTAAAAGATGGACTCCCGTTTTCACAGTTTTTAAGATATCGTCGGAATTGTTCAAACTGGGAAGATTTTAAGAGAAGATCAAAGCAGCTGGGAATACACTTCCTCCAGAGAGGATATCCACAAAATGTGGTCACTCGAGCTTATAAACGTGCCTTATACTATGATCGCTCCTGGATATTGAATTCTCGGTCGTCCCGTGATGAACGAGATACACAATTTGTGCATTTAGTAACAAAATACTCTCCTATTAGTGTGACCATACAGAAAAGTATAAAAAAGAATAGTAGAGTATTACAAATATTGCCAAGTATGCAGCACCGTTTTATCCGTTGCGTGTGGCAACGAAGTAGAAATTTAAAGGAATATTTAAGTTCGGCAGTTTTGCGAGCAGAACAGCCGGCAGAATTGAGCGGAGAGGGGCCGAGTCATCGCCCCTGTGGCCAATGCACCATTTGCAACATTTCGAAAACATTAGATCAGTTTAGTTATAAGGGAGTGACATACCGGCTAAAAAGTACTACTACCTGTGATTCGTCCTATGTAGTATATGCTATTCTTTGCCCATGTGGCTTGTTATACATCGGGAAGACAATTCGCAAATTTAGAACTCGTATGAAAGAGCATGAGAGCAGAATCAAATGTAAGAGGATGGAAGCTCCCTTAGTAACTCATTGTACAACGCAGGGGCACTGTTTTGAACATCTGAGCTGCTGGTGCATTGAGCAGGTACAGACAGGGTCTCGGGGCAAAACGAGGGAACAGACCCTATTGGTAAGAGAGCAACGCTGGATATACCGGCTAGGGTCTGTTCATCCGGCTGGCTTGAACCTAGCAGTTGATTGGGGTGTATGTCTTTAAACATAAAACGAGAAGAAAAACAACGATAAGAAGATAAAAAGTGAAAAAGAAATATGGTGAGATAGAATAAAATACAAATAATAGTATTTTTGAATTCACTAAAAGAAAAAAAACTGCCCTGTTAGTTTTTAGTGATAGATAGGAGGAGTTTACAGGGGGTTTAAATTAACGGGACTAACTCCCTGACCCGCATGCGCGGCGTTCTGCAGCCAGAAGTTCCTTTGAGGAAATAGCGGTCTGTAAATTCTACGTGGGCAGCATCATTCACTTAAGGTAATCAGTTTAGTGTATTCCACTGGGTGGGGAGTTGATACAGCGAGTTATAGCAAGGTATAAGATTTTTAGAAGTTTTTACTATGGTAGGGCTCGGGTACTATGGCTATGTCTTTGTGACGTGAATATTCCAGGTTTGGGGATCTGAATGTGGAGCATTTCTGATGTCTTCACACAGGCTCGGAAGAGATGCAGATTCAGGCAGGGTTCGGGTACTATGGCTTTGATTTAGTGATATGAATATTCCAGCTTTGGGGATCTGAATGTCCAGCATCTCTGCTGTCTTCACACAGGATCTGGAGAGATGAAGGTTTAGGCAGGGTTGGGGTACTATGGCTATGATTTAGTGATGCAAATATTCCAGCTTTGTGATCTGAAAGTGAAGCATCTCTGCTGTCTTCCAAGGGCTCTGGAGAGATGCAGGTTCAGGCCGGGCTGGGGACTGTGGCTATGATTTAGTGATGTGCATTTTCCAGCTATGAGGATCCGGATATGCAGCATCTCTGCTGTCTTCCCACAGGCTCTGAGAGATGCAGGTTCAGGCAGGTTTGGGGTAATATGGCTATGATTTATTGATGTGAATATTCCAGATTTGGGGATCTGAAAGTGCAGCATCTCTGCTGTCTTCCACAGGCTCTCGGGACATGCATGCTCAATCGGGGTTGGGGTACTATAGCTATGATTTAGTGTTGTGAATATTCCAGCTTTGGGGATCTGAATGTGCACATCTCTGCTGTCTTCCACAGGCTCTTTGGAGATGCAGGTTCAGGCATGGTTGGGGTACTATGGCTATGATTTAGTGATGTGAATATTCCAGCTATGGGGATCTGAATGTGCACATCTCTGCTGTCTTCCACAGGCTCTTTGGAGATGCAGGTTCAGGCATGGTTGGGGTACTATGGCTATGATTTAGTGATGTGAATATTCCAGCTTTGGGGATCTGAATGTGCAGCATCTCTGCTGTCTTCCCACAGGCTCTCGGGAGATGAGGGTTCAGGCATGGTTTGGGTACTATTGCAATGATTTATTGGTGTGAATATTCCAGCTTTAGGGATCTGAATGTCCAGTGTCTCTGCTGTCTTCACACAGGCTCTGGGGAGATGCACGTTCAGACAGGGTTGGGGTAGTATAGCTATGGTTTATTGATGTGAATATTTCAGCATTGCGGATCTGAAAGTGCAGCATCACTTCTATCTTCCCACAGGCTCTCGGGAGATGCAGGTTCAGACAGGTTTGGGGTAATATGGCTATGATTTAGTGATGTGAATATTCCAGCTTTGGGGATCTGAATGTGCAGCATCTCTGCTGTCTTCCCACAGACTTTCAGGAGATGCAGGTTCAGGCAGGGATGGGGTACTATGGCTTTGACTTAGTAATGTGAATATTCCAGATTTTGGATCTGAATGTGCAGCATCTCTGTTATGTTAGCACAGGCTCTCGGGAGATGCAGGTTCAGGCAGGGCTGGGGTACCATGGCTGCGATTTAGTGATGTGAATATTCCAGGATTTGGGGATCCGGAAGGGCAGCATCTCGGCTGCCTTCCTACAGGATTTTGGGGAGATGAAGGTTCAGGAAGGGTTGGGGTACTATGGCTGTGATCTAGTGATGCAAATATTCCAGATTTGTGATCTGACAGTGAAGCATCTCAGCTGTCTTCCAAAGGCTCTGGAGAGATGCAGGTTCAGGCCGGGCTGGGTACTATGGCTATGATTTAGTGATGTGAATATTTCAGCTTTGGGGTTCTGAATTTGTAACATCTCTGCTGTCTTCACACAGTATCTGGAGAGATGCAGGTTTAGGCAGGGCTGGGATACTATGGCTGCGATTTAGTGATGTGAATATTCCAGGATTGGGGATCCGAAAGGGCGGCATCTCTGCTGCCTTCCTACAGGATTTTGGGGAGATGCAGGTTCAGGAAGGGTTGGGGGACTATGGCTTTGATTTAGTGATGTGAATATTGAAGCTTTAGGAATCTGAATGTGCATCATCTCTGCAGTCTTCCCACAGGATTTTGGGGAGATGCAGGTTTAGGCAGGGTTGGGGTACTATGGCTTTGATATAGTGATGTGAATATTCCAGCTTTGGGAATCTAAATGTGTAGCATCTCTGCTGTCTTCCACAGGTTCTCAGGAGATTCAGGTTCAGGCAGGGTTGGGGGAACATGGCTTTGATTTAGTGATGTGAATATTCCAGCTTTAGGGAACTGAATGTGCAGCATCTCTGCTGTCTTCACACAGACTCTGGGGAGATGCACGTTTAGGCAGGGTTGGGGGTACAATGGCTAAAATTTAGTGATGTGAATATTTCAGCTTTGGGGATCTGAATGTGCAGCATCTCTGCTGTCTTCCCGCAGGCTCTCAGTAGATGCAGGTTAAGGCAGGTTTGGGATACTATGACTAATATCTATTGATGTGATTATTCCAGCATTGAGGATCTGAAAGTGTAGCATCTCTGCTGTCTTCCCACAGGCTCTCGGGACATGCATGTTCAGGCGGGGTTGGGGTACTATTGCTATGATTTAGTGATGTGAATTTTCCAGGATTGGGGATCCGAAAGGGCAGCATCTCTGCTGCCTTTCTACAGGATTTTGGGGAGATGCAGGTTCAGGAAGGGTTGGGGGACTATGGCTATAATTTAGTGATGTGAATATTCCAGCTTTGGGGATCTGAATGTACAGCATCTCTGCTGTCTTCCACAGGCCCTCGGGAGACAAAGGTTCAGGCAGGGTTGGGGTACTATGGCTTTGACTTAGTGATATTCCAGCTTTGTGGATCTGAATGTGTATCATATCAGCGGTCTTCCCATAGGCTCTGGGGATATGCAGGTTCAGGCAAGGTTGGGGGAACATGGCTTTGATTTAGTGATGTGCATATTCCAGCTTTGGGGATCTGAAATTGCAGCAACTCTGCTGTCTTCACACAGACTCTGCGGAGATGCAGGTTCAGGCAGGGTTGGGGGTACAATGGCTAAAATTTAGTGATGTGAATATTCCAGCATTGGGGATCTGAAAGTGCAGTATCTCTGCTGTCTTCCCGCAGGCTCTCAGTAGATGCAGGTTCAGGAAGGGTTGGGGGACTATGGCTATGATTTAGTGATGTGACTATTCCAGCTTTCAGGATCTGAATGTGCATCATCTCTACTGTCTTCCCGCAGGCTCTCAGGAGATGCAGGTTCAGTCAGGGTTGGGGTTCTATGACTATGATGTAGTGATGTGAATATTTCAGATTTGGGGATCTGAAAGTGCAGCATCTCTGCTGCTTTCTAGAGGCTCTCGGGAGATGCAGGTTCAGGCGGTGTTGGTGTAGCATGGCAATGAGTTAGTGAAGTGAATATTCCAGGTTTGGGGATCTGAAAATGCAGCATCTCTGCTGTCTTCCCACAGGCTCTCGGAAGATGCAAGTTGAGGCATGTTTCTGGTACTATGGTTATGATTTAGTGGTGTGAATATTCCAGCTTTAGGGATATGAATGTCCAGCATCCCTGCTATCTTCCCACAGGCTCTCAGGTCATGCATGTTCAATCGGGGTTGGGGTACTATAGCTATGATTTAGTGTTGTGAATATTCCAGCATTGGGGGATCTGAAAACATAGCTCAATTGTTTACTTTATCAGAATATAGAAAGACTAGGGGACATGAAATGAAGCTACAGGGTAAACTATTTAAGACTAATAAAAGAAAATATTTTTTCACTCAACGTGTAAACAAAGTCTGGAATTTGTTACCGGAGGATGTAGTAAAGGCTGTTAGTGTACCTGGGTTTAAAAAAGGTTTGGACAAGTTCCTGGAGGAAAGGTCCATAAACCATTATTAAGAAGGGACCCAGGATATCAATGCTTGACCCAGTACAAGCATTGTGGAACTTGTGTCTCTTGGGGAAACTGCTAGGTACATATGACCCAGATTGGCCACTGTTGGAAACAGAATACTGGGCTTGATGGACCTTGGTCTGACCCAGTATGGCATATCTTATGTTCTTATGTTCCCACAGGCTCTCGGGACATGCATGTTCAATCGAGGTTGGGGTACTATTGCTTTGATTTAGTGATGTGAATATTCCAGGATTGGGAATCCGAAAGGGCAGCATCTCTGCTGCCTTCCAAAAGGATTTGGGGAGATGCAGGTTCAGGCAGGGTTGGGGGACTATGGCTATTATTTAGTGATATGAATATTCCAGCTTTGGGGATCTGAATGTACAGCATCTCTGCTGTCTTCCACAGGCCCTCGGGAGACAAGGTTTCAGGCAGGGGTGGGGTACTATGGCTATGATTTAGTGATGTGAATATTCCAGCTGGGAATCTGAATGTGCATCATCTCTGCTGTCTTCCCACAGGCTCTCTTTGGAGATGCAGGTCCAGGCAGGTTTGGGGTACTATGGCTATGATTTAGTGATGTGAATAGTCCAGCATTGAGAATTTGAATGTGCATCTTCTCTGCTGTCTTCCCACAGGCTCTCGGGAGATGAAGGTTCATGCAGGGTTGGAGTACTATGGTTATGATTTAGTGATGTGAATATTTATTTATTTATTTAGGTTTTTTCTATAACACTCTCTTTAGCATGAGCTCGGTTTACATTATAACAATTTTGTGCAGCGTAGACAGCGTCTGAACTGTACTTACAAGAAACAGGGTTTACAACTTGGCTAACTGGGGGAACTATATACAGGCGGGATTGTCAGGTCAGGTGGGGATATTCTAGCTTTGGGAATCTGAATGTGCACCATCTCTGCTGTCTTCGCACAGGCTCTGGGGAGATGCAGGTTCAGGCAAGGTTGGGGTACTATGGCTTTTATTTAGTGATTTGAATATTCCAACTTTTGGGATCTGAAAGTGCATCATCTCTGCTGTCTTCCCACAGGCTCTGGGGAGATGCAGGTTCAGGCAGGGTTGGGATACTATGGCTGTGATTTAGTGTTGTGAATATTCCAGCTTTTGGAATTTTAATATGCAGCATCTCTGCTGTCTTCCACAGGCTCTCGGGAGATGAAGGTTCAGGCAGGGTTGGGGTACTATGGCTATGATTTAGTGATGTGCATATTCCAGCTTTGGGAATCTGAAAGTGCCTCATCTCTGCTGTATTCCCACAGACTCTCGGAAGATGCAGGTTCAGGCAGGGTTGGGGTACTATGGCTATGATTTAGTGATGTGAATATTTCAGCTTTGGGGATGACATCTTCCTTTTGTACCATACATCCTCTTCTCATCCTGACATTACCCCCCCTCAACTACTGCTTATCCCGTTCTTAATGTTTCTAAAACTGCGTCCATCTGGTTTCCTCACAGTTCTATCGTTCCGTCACTCACTCACTCTTTCTCAGGTACCCCAATTTCCTTAATCTCTAAGCTTCGCTATCTTGGTGTCCTTCTTGATAGCAACCTTACCTTCCGTGACCATATTTCCCAGGTGTCCTGGCGCTCTTTCTTCTGCCTTAGACAAATTCGTGCCATCAGACCATTTCTATCTTCCCAGGCCCTTACCACTCTCCTTCTTTCCCTAATCATCACTAGGCTGGACTTCTGCAGCTCTACTTATGCTGGCATCCCTCAATACCAACGTCACCGTTTACAATTACTACAAAACACCGCAGCCTGGATGATCTTGCACGCTTCCTCTCGTGATCACATTACTCCCATCCTTCAGCATCTTTATTGGTTGCCACTAAACTTTCGGATCCAATTCAAGATTCTTACCCTAGTACATCGGGCCATTTATCTCCACACTCCTCAGTATTTATCCGATCTATTAACTTTTCACACTCCTGCCAGTAGTCTTCGATCGGTTCATATTAATTGCTTACACCTTCCCTCTCCCTCCCAGGCTCATCTTCAATCAACTCAGCAATCAGCATTTTTTTACCTTGGTCCCGCCCTATGGAACTCCCTTCCCACTGTCCTTCGACTAGAAGAGTCTCCTGCTAAATTCCGCTCTCTTCTCAAAACCCATCTTTTCTCCTCTGACTTCAACCTTCCCCTGTGACCCCTGACTTCTCTGTATCTACTATTGTTAACAATCTGTCCTCACCCTCTTTCTCTTCTCTCTCTTTCTCTTTTCTTAAGTTATTGTAATTTTCCTTTTCCTTTCCTAATTATAATTTTAAATTTTTATTGTAAACCGCCCCGATGTAATGGGGGTGGTATATCACGTGTTTTTAAACAATAAACAATAATAAACAATCTTAATTTGCAGCATCTCTGCTGGCTTCCCACAGTCTCTCGGGAGATGCAGCTTCAGGCAGGGGTGGGGTACTATGGCTATTTTTTTAGTGATGTGGATAATCCAGCTTTGGGGTTCTGAATGTGCAGCATCTCTGCAGTCTTCACACAGGCTCTGTGGAGATGCAGGTTCAGGCAGGATTGGGGTACTATGGCTATGATTTAGTGATGTGAATATTCCAGCTCTGGGAATCTGAAATTGCATCATCTCTGCTGTCTTCCCGCAGGCTCTCGGGGGATGCAGGTTCAGGCAGGGTTGTCGTACTATGGCTATGATTTAGTGAAGTGAATATTCCAGCTTTGGGGATCTGAATGTGCAGCATCTCTGTTGTCTTCCAATGGTTCTGAGGAGATGCAGGTTCAGGCAGGGTTGGGGTACTATGGCTATGATTTAGAGATGTGAATATTCCAGCATTGGGGATTTCAAAGTGCAGCATCTCTGCTGTCTTCCCACATGCTCTCAGGAGATGAAGGTTCAGGCAGGATTGGGGTACTATGGCTATGATTTAGTGATGTGAATATTCCAGCTTTGGGGATCTGAATGTGCATCATCTCTGCTGTCTTCCCACAGGCTATCTTTGGAGATGCAGGTCCAGGCAGGGTTGGGGTACTATGGCTATGATTTAGTGATGTGAATAGTCCAGCATTGGGAATTTGAATGTGCATCTTTTCTGCAGTCTTCCCATAGGCTCTCAGGAGATGCAATTTTAGGCAGGGTTCAGGTACTATGGCTATTATTCAGTGATGTGAATATTCCAGCTCTGGGGATCTGAATGTCAATCATCTGTGCTGTCTTCCCACAGGCTCTGGGGAGATGCAGGATCAGGCAAGCATGGGGTACTATGGCTATGATTCAGTGATGTGAATATTACAGCTTTGGGGATCTGAAAGTGCAGCATCTCTGCTGTCTTCCACTGGCTCTCGGGAGATGCAGGTTCAGGCAGGATTGGGGTACTATGGCTATGTTTAATGATGTGAATATTCCAGCTTTGGGGATCTGAATGTGCATCATCTCTGCTGTCTTCCCACAGGCTATCTTTGGAGATGCAGGTCCAGGCAGGGTTGGGGTACTATGGCTATGATTTAGTGATGTGAATAGTCCAGCATTGGGAATTTGAATGTGCATCTTTTCTGCAGTCTTCCCATAGGCTCTCAGGAGATGCAATTTTAGGCAGGGTTCAGGTACTATGGCTATTATTCAGTGATGTGAATATTCCAGCTCTGGGGATCTGAATGTCAATCATCTGTGCTGTCTTCCCACAGGCTCTGGGGAGATGCAGGATCAGGCAGGCATGGGGTACTATGGCTATGATTCAGTGATGTGAATATTACAGCTTTGGGGATCTGAAAGTGCAGCATCTCTGCTGTCTTCCACTGGCTCTCGGGAGATGCAGGTTCAGGCAGGGTTGTGGTACTATGGCTATGATATAGTGTTGTGAATTTTTCAGCTTTGGGGATCGGAATGTGCAGCATCTCTGCTGTCTTCCCACAGGCTCTTGGGAGATGCAGGTTCAGGCAGGGTTGGCGCACTATGACTATGATTTATTGATGTGACTATTCCAGCTTTGGGGATCTGAAAGTGCAGCATCTCTGCTGTCTTCCACTGGCTCTCGGGAGATGCAGGTTCAGGCTGGGTTGGGGTACTATGGCTATGATTTAGTGATGTGGATTTTACAGCTTTGAGGATCTTGATTTGCAGCATCTCTACTGTCTTTCCACAGGTTCACAGGAGATGCAGGTTCAGGCAGGTTTGGGGTACTATGGCTATGATTTAGTGATGTGGATATTCCAGCTTTGGGGATCTGAACGTGCAGCATCTCTGCTGTCTTCCCACAGGTTCTGAGAGATGCAGCTTCAGGCAGGGTTAGGGTACTATGACGATGTTTTAGTGATGTAACTCTTCCAGCTCTGGGGATCTAAATGTGCATCATCTCTACTGTCTTTCCACAGGCTCACAGGGGATGCAGGATCAGGCAGGTTTGGGGTACTATGGCTATGTTTTAGTGATGTGAATATTCCAGCTTTGGGAATCCGGATGTGCAGCATCTCTGCTGTCTTCCCACAGGTTCTGAGAGATGCCGGTTCATGCAGGGTTGGGGTACTATGGCTATGATTTAGTGATGTGGATATTCCAGCTTTAGGGATCTGAACGTGCAGCATCTCTGCTGCCTTTCCACAGGCTTTCGGGAGATGCAGGTTCAGGCAGGGTTTGGGTTCAATGACTATGATGTAGTGATGTGAATATTTCAGGTTTGGGGATCTGAAAGTGCAGTATCTCTGCTGTTTTCTACAGGATCACGGGAGATGCAGGTTCAGGCAGGTTTGGGGTACTATGGCAATGATTTAGTGAAGTGAATATTCCAGGTTTGGGGATCTGAAAGTGCAGCATCTCTGCTGTCTTCCCACAGGCTCTGGGAAGATGCAAGTTGAGGCAGGTTTCTAGTATTATGGCTATGGATCTCGGGAGATGCAGGTTCAGGCTGGGCTGGGTACTATGGCTATGATTTAGTGATGTTAATATTTCAGTTTTGGGGATTTGAATTTTCAGCATCTCTGCTGTCTTCACACAGTATCTGGAGAGATGCAGGTTTAGGCAGGGTTGGGGTAGTATAGCTATGGTTTATTAATGTGAATATTTCAGCATTGCGGATCTGAAAGTGCAGCATCACTTCTATCTTCCCACAGGCTCTCGGGAGATGCAGGGTTGGGGTACTATGGCTATGATTTAGTGATGCAAATATTCCAGCTTTGTGATCTGAAAGTGAAGCATCTCTGCTATCTTTCAAAGGCTCTGCAGAGATGCAGGTTCAGGACGAGCTGGGTACTGTGGCTATGATTTAGTGATGTCCATTTTCCAGCTTTGAGGATCCGGATATGCAGCATCTCTACTGTCTTCCTACAGGCTCTGAGAGATGCAGGTTCAGGCAGGTTTGGGGTACTATGGCTATGATTTATTGATGTGAATATTCCAGGATTGGGGATCTGAAAGTGCAGCATCTCTGCTGTCTTATTTATTTATTTATTTTTTATTTACATTTTCTTATATACTGCACTATTCTGCATCAGTGCTTTTTACATTCAACAAACTGAAATTACATTGAACAGGGCATTATAACTTGGAGATAACTATTTTACAGGGAACATGGGCTATGGAGGGTTAAGTGGCTTGTCCAAAACCACAAGGAGCACCTGTGGGACTAGAAACCCCAGTCCATCCGGCCCAAGGTTGCTGTCCTCTAGTGGGATTTGAACCCCCGACCTTCCAGCCTGAAGTACCTTGCCCCAACCACTAGGTCACTCCTCCACTCCACAGGCTCTTGGGACATGCATGCTCAATCGGGGTTGGGGTACTATAGCTATGATTTAGTGATGTGAATATTCCAGCTTTGGGGATCTGAATGTGCACATCTCTGCTGTCTTCCACAGGCTCTTTGGAGATGCAGGTTCAGGCAGGGTTGGGGTAATATGGCTATGATTTAGTGATGTGGATATTCCAGTTTTAAGGATCTGAATGTGCAGCATCTCTGCTGCCTTCCCACAGGCTCTCGGGAGATGCAGGTTCAGGCTGCGTTGCAGTACTATGGCTATGATTTAATGGTGTGAATATTCCAGGTTTATGGATCTGAATGTCCTGCATCTCTGCTGTCTTCACATAGGCTCTGTGGAGATGCAGGTTCAGACAGGGTTGGGCTTCAATATCTGTGATTAAGTCATGTGAATATTTCAGATTTGGGGATCTGAATTTGCAGCATCTCTGCTGTCTTCACACAGTATCTGGAGAGATGCAGGTTCAGGCAGGGTTGGTGTACTATGGCTATGATTTAGTGATGTGAATATTCCAGGTTTGGTGATCTGAAAGGGCAGCATCTCTGCTGTCTTCCAACTGGCTCTCGGGAGATGCAGGTTCAGGTATGTTTGGGGTACTATGGCTATGATTTAGTGATGTGAATATTCCAGCTTTGGGGATTTATATTTGCAGCATCTCTGCTGCCTTCACTCAGTACCTGGAGAGATGCAGGTTTAGGCAGGGTTGGGGTACTATGGCTATGATTTAGTGATGTGAATATTCCAGTTTTGGGAATCCGAATGTGCATCATCTCTGCTGTCTTCCCACAGACTCTCAGGAGATGGAGGTTCAGGCAGAGTTGGGGTACTATGGCTATGATTTAGTGATGTGAATATTTCCAGCTTTGGGGATCTGAATGTGCAGACACTCTGCTGTCTTCCCACAGACTTTCGGGAGATGCAGGTTCAGGCAGGGATGGAGTACTATGGCTATCATTTAGTAATGTGAATATTTCAGATTTTGGATCTGAATGTGCAGCATCTCTGCTATCTTAGCACAGGCTCTCGGAAGATGCAAGTTCAGGCAGGGCTGGGGTATTATGGCTGCGATTTAGTGATGTGAATATTCCAGGATTGGGGATCCGAAAGGGCAGCATCTCTGCTGCCTTCCTACAGGATTTTGGGGAGATGCAGGTTCAGGAAGGGTTGGGGGACTATGGCTATAATATAGTGATGTGAATATTCCAGCTTTGGGGATCTGAATGTACAGCATCTCTGCTGTCTTCCACAGGCCCTCGGGAGACAAAGGTTCAGGCAGGGTTGGGGTACTATGGCTATGATTTAGTGATGTGAATATTCAAGCTTTAGCAATCTGAATGTGCATCATCTCTGCAGTCTTCCCACAGGATTTTGTGGAGATGCAGGTTAAGGTGGGGTTGGGGTACTATGGCTTTGATTTAGTGATGTGAATATTCCAGCTTTGGGGATCTGAATGTGCAGCATATCTGCTGTTTTCCACAGGCTCTCAGGAGATGTAGGTTCAGGCAGGGTTGGGGTACTATGGCTATGATTTAGTGATGTGAATATTCCAGTATTTTTGGGATCTGAATGTGCAGCATTGTGCCTGTCTTCCCTCAGGCTCTGGGAATATTCCAGCTTTGGGAATCTAAATGTGTAGCATCTCTGCTGTCTTCCACAGGCTCTCAGGAGATTCAGGTTCAGGCAGGGTTGGGGTACTATGGCTATGACTTAGTGATATTCCAACTTTGTGGATCTGAATGTGTATCATATCAGCGGTCTTCCCATAGGCTCTGGGGATATGCAGGTTCAGGCAGGGTTGGGGGAACATGGCTTTGATTTAGTGATGTGAATATTCCAGCTTTGGGGATCTGAAATTGCAGCAACTCTGCTGTCTTCACAAAGGCTCTGGGGAGATGCACGTTTAGGCAGGGTTGGGGGTACAATGGCTAAAATTTAGTGATGTGAATATTTCAGCTTTGGGGATCTGAATGTGCAGCATCTCTGCTGTCTTCAAACAGGATCTGGGGAGATGCAGGTTTAGGCAGGGTTGGTGTCTATGGCTTTGATTTAGTGATTTGAATATTCCAGCTTTGGGGATCTGAATGTGCAGCATCTCTGCTGTCTTCCCGCAGGCTCTCGGCACATGCTATGATTTAGTGATGTGAATATTCCAGGATTGGGGATCCGAAAGGGCAGCATCTCTGCTGCCTTCCTACAGGATTTTGGGGAGATGCAGGGTTGGGGGACTATGGCTATGATTTAGTGATGGATCCCGATGTGCAGCATCTCTACTGTCTTTTCACAGGCTCTGAGAGATGCAGGGTTACTATGATGATGATTTAGTGATGTGACTATTCCAGCTCTGGGGATCTGAAAGTGCAGCATCTCTGCTGTCTTCACACAGTATCTGGAGAGATTCAGGTTTAGGCAGGGTTGGGGTACTATGGCTATGATTTAGTGATGTGAATATTTCAGATTTTGGATCTGAATGTGCAGCATCTCTGCTGTCTTCCCACAGGCTCTCGGGAGATGCAGGTTCAGGCAGGGTTGGGGTACTATGGCTATGATTTAGTGATGTGAATATTTCAGGTTTGGGGATCTGAAAGTGCAGCATCTCTGCTGTTTTATAGGTGCTTTCGGGAGATCAAGGTTCAGGCAGATTTGGGGTACTATGGCTATGATTTATTGATGTGAATATTCCAACATTGGGGATCTGAAAGTGCCTCATCTCTGCTGTCTTCCCACAGGCTCTCGGGACATGCATGTTCAAACGGGGTTGGGGTACTAGAGCTATGATTTAATGATGTGAATATTCCAGGTTTGGGAATCTTAAAGTGCAGCTTCTCTGCTGTCTTCACTCAGGCTCTGGGGAGATGCAGGTTTAGGCAGGGTTGGGGTACTATGGCTATGACTTTGTGATGTGAATATTCCAGCTTTGGGGATCTGAATGTGCATATCTCTGCTGTCTTCACACAGGCTCTCGGAAGATGCAAGTTCAGGCAGGGTTTGGGTACTATGGCTATGATTTAGTGGTGTGAATATTCTAGCTTTAGGGATCTGAATGTCCAGCATCTCTGCTGTCTTCACACAGTATCTGGAGAGATGCAGGTTTAGGCAGGGTTAGGGTACTATGGCTATGATTTAGTGATGTGAATATTCCAGATTTTGGATCTGAATGTGCAGCATCTCTGCTATCTTCCCACAGGCTCTCGGGAGATGCAGGTACAGGCAGGTTTGGGATACTATGGCTATGATTTAGTGATGTGAATATTCCAGCATTGGGGATCCGAAAGGGCAGCATCTCTGTTGCTTTCCCACAGCATTTGGGGAGATGCAGGTTCAATGTGCAGAATCTCTGCTGTCTTCCCATGGGCTTTCGCGATATGCAAGTACAGGAAGGGTTGGGGTACTATGGCCATGATTTAATGATGTGAATATTCCAGTTTTGGGGATCTGAAAGTGCAGCATCTCTGCTGTCTTCCGACAGGCTCTTGGAACATGCATGTTCGGTCGGGTTTGGGGTACTAGAGCTATGATTTAGTGATGTGAATATTCCAGCTTTGGGGATCTGAATGTACAGCATCTCTGCTGTCTTCCACAGGCCCTCGGGAGACAAAAGGTTCAGGCAGGGTTGGGGTACTATGGCTTTGATTTAGTGATGTGAATATTCAAGCTTTAGGAATCTGAATGTGTATCATCTCTGCAGTCTTCCCACAGGATTTTGGAGAAATGCAGGTTAAGGTAGGGTTGGGGTACTATGGCTTTGATTTAATGATGTGAATATTCCAGCTTTGAGGATCTGAATGTGCAGCATCTCTGCTGTCTTCTCACAGGCATTCGGGAGATGCAGGTTCAGGCATTGGGGTACTATGGCTATGATTTAGTGATGTGAATATTCCAGCTTTGGGGATCTGAATATGCAGCTTCTCTGCTGTCTTCCCACAGGCTCTCAGGAGATGCAGATTCAGGCAGGGTTGGGGTACTATGGCTATGATTTAGTCATGTGAATATTCCAGCTTTGGTGATCTGAAAGTGCAGCATCTCTGCTGTCTAACCACAGGCTCTCGGGAGATGTAGGTTCAGGCTGGGTTGGGGTACTTTGGCTATGATTTAGTGATGTGGATTTTCCAGCTTTGGGGATCTGAATGTGCAGCATCTCTGCTGTCTTCCCACAGGCTCTCAGGAGATGCAGGTTCAGGCAGGGTTGGGGTACTATGGCTATGTTTTAGTGATGTGAATATTCCAGGTTTGGGGTTCTGAAATTGCAGCATCTCTGCTGTCTTCCCACATGCTTTTGGGAGATGCAGGTTCAGGCAGGGTTGAGGTACTATGACTTTTATTTACTGATGTGAATATTCCAGCTCTGGGGATCTGAATGTGCAGCATCTCTGCTGTCTTCCCGCAGTCTCTTGGGAGATGCACGTTCAGGCAGTGTTGGTACTATGGCTATGATTTAGTAATGTGAATATTCCAGCTTTGGGGATCTGAATGTGCAGCATCTCTGCTGTCTTCCCACAGGCTCTCAGGAGATGCAGGTTCAGACAGCATTGGGGTATTATGGCTATGATGTTTTGGCAACAACAGCCTCTCTGACCCCACCTTTAAACCATGCTGGCAGTTTTTTGGACTTTCTTATACTTAAAGCATGGAATACAGCTGGTCTGGGCTTCCAAGATAGTATTTTTCAACAACACCCAAGCTTGATGTGAGTCTTTAACCTTTGCAACTGCTCCTTTTAGTTTTTTCTTAACTATTTTCCTCATTTTTTCATAGTCTCCCTTTCGAAAGTTAAGAGGTAGTACTGTGGATATCCTTACCATCCCTCCTCTTCTAATTAAATCAAACGCAATCATGCTATGATCACTATTGCCAAGTGGCCCTGCATCAATTTGGTCAGCTCTGTCATTACGATAGTTTGTACCCAGGTATCAGTGTCCCACTGGTTGTCCTCCTTCCACCATGTCTCTGATATTCCAATCATATCTAACCTCTCATATAGTGCTATATATTCTAACTCTCCCATCTTATTTTTTAGACTTCTAGCATTTGCATTCAAGCTGGAATATCCACATCACTAAATCATAGCCATAGTACTCCAATCCTGCCTGAACCTGCATCTCCCAGAGCCTGTGGAAAGACAGCAGAGATGTTGCACATTCATATCCCTAAAGCTGGAATATCCACTTAGTAAATCATAGCCATAATACCCCATACGTGCACCTCCCGAGAGACTGTGGGAAGACAGCAGAGATACTGCACATTCAGATCCCCAAAGCTGGAATATTCACATAACTAAATAATTGCCATAGTACCCCAACCCTGCCTGCACATGCATCTCCCGAGAGCCTGCGGGCAGACAGCAGAGATGCTGCACATTCAGATCACCAAAGCTGGAATATTCATATCGCTAAATCATAGCCGTAGTACCCCAAACCTTCCTGAACATGCAGCTCCCAAGAGCCTGAAGGCAAACAGCAAAGATGCACATTCAGATTGTCAAGCTGAAATATCTGCATCTCTAAATAATAGCCACAATACCTCAACCATGCCTGAAAGTGCCTCACCCCACAGCCTGTGGAAAACAGCAGAGATGCTGTACATTCATATCCCCAAAGCTGAAATATAAACATCACTAAATCATAAGAACATAAGATATGCCATACTGGGTCAGACCAAGGTGCATCAAGCCCAGTATCCTGTTTCCAACAGTGGCCAATCTACGTCACAAGTACCTAGCAGTTTCCCCAAAAAACACAGGTTTCACAATACTCCTTGGTCCCTTTTTAATAATGGTTTATGGACTCCACTATTCACTTTTTTCCATTGGGAAAATTGGCCATTTAGCCCTACCCTCTGCTTTCTTCTGTATCATTTAACCAGTTCCTGATCCACAATAGTACACTGCCTCCTATCCCATGACTCTTTAGTTTTGCCAAAAATCTCTGATAAAGGACCTTGTCAAAGGCTTTCTAAAAGTCGAGATACACTATATCAACCGACTCACCTTTGTCTACTTGTTTATTCACACCTTCAAAAAAATATAGCAGATTAGTAAGACAAGATCTTCCTTGTCTAAAGCCATGTTGGCTGTCTCCCATTAGGCCATGACTATCTACATGCTGAGTAATTTTATTCTTTATGATGGTTTCTACCATTATTCCTGGCACTGACGTCAGGCTCACCGGTCTGTATTTTCCCGGGTCACCCCTGGAACCCTTTTTAAAAATTGACATTACATTGGTGATCATCCAATATTCCAGCTTTGGGGATCTAAAAGTGCAGCATCTCTACTTTCTTTGCAAATGAATTTCAGTTTCTCCAGTGTGGTACTGCAGGCAGAGTCCGGCATCTTCAGATTTCCATTTCAGTTTCTATCTGCAGATTTCTTTTTCTTTTTCGTGTCTATTTGTTCTGTATTTGCCAAGGCTGAATCCATATTTTGCATATGTGACCAAAGAGATTTGTGAGTATATAATTTTTGTATAGAGATTTATAGCAGTACAACTTGGTCCTTTAGCTAGCGTATGTTCTAAGTCAATATATGTAAACGATCCCAATAATTTGTAGGGCGGGTTAATCTTTGCTGATTTTAACGTGTTGGAGGCTCCATTCAGAGGGGAGAGGAAACAAGCAAAGATTAACCCGCACTTCAAGTTTTTGGGATCTTTTCTATATATTGGCTGTCATTTGTTCACTGGTCATTGGGTTTAGTTTTTATCATAGTATGTTCTGAGGAAATGTTATTCTTACCAACCTCACTGATGACCCCAGATATACTCTTGGCTCTGGAAATGTCTTCAGGAATCCAAGCGTGAATCTCAGCCTGCGTGTCTGCCATCCATCCCATCTCTCGGCTCATGGAGGGAGGAGTGGTCTAGTGGTTAGGACAAGGTCCTTCAAGGCCGGAGGGCCGGGGGTTCAAGTCCCACCTGGGGACAGCAATCTCAGGCCGGAGGGACTGGGATTTCTAGTCCTATAGGCACTCCTTGTGGTCTTGGGCAAGCCACTTAACCCTCCACTGCCCATGTTCCCTGTAAGTATTAGTGTATGTGTCTCATATCCCCTCATGTTAAATGTATCACCCAATTGACCGCTTTGACCCGGTGAAAAGCGGGATATAAATACAGCTAAATAAATAAATAAATAACCTTGGGATCATCTTTAACTCCACTCTCTCTTTCTCTGCACATATTCAACACTCAGCTAAAGCCTTTCACTACCTTCTCTGTAACATCAACAAAAATCTGCCCCTTCCTTTCTGAACCCACTACGTAAACCTTATTCACTCTCTCATTGCCTTCTGCTCAGGTTGTTGTAACCTGTTCCGCACTGGTGTCCCGCTGAACCATCTCTCTCACCTTCACTCTGATCAAAACTCAGCTGCATGATTAATCTTCCAGCAGTGTCATTAATTTCCTGCAATCCCCTGTCTCAGTTCCCTTCTTTGGCTCCCTGTCCATTTCTGGATACAGAGGAGTTGCCTAATGGTTAGAATAAAGGCAAACCCACTGCTGTTCCTTGTGATCTTTAGCAAGTCTCTTAATTCTCCATTGCCTCACGCACAAATTTAGGGCCTGATATTTAAAGCGATTAACCTGATTGGCAGACTTGCTAACTATTTGCGCTGACCGGGATATGATTAGTGCCTCTGAATATCTGTAGGTACAGTTGCTCCATACCAAGAGGCCAACCGGCTAGCATCGGAGTGTAGCAGGACTCTAGTCAGGGACAGGCAGGCAGTTATCCCTGAGCGGCAAAAGTTAGGCATAGTAAAGACTGACCTAAGTTTTGCTACTGAAGCTAACCGGATAGCGTCGTGCTATCTGGCTGACCCAGACATTCGATGCCAGTTTATTTATTTTATTTATTTAGTAAACACTTGTATACCGCTGCTTCCTACGATCAGCAGCGGTTTACTTTACAGAATCATAATGTATTGTACGGTACATTGAGATTTCAGTTTTACATTTTGATTAGTCAATGATTACGTAACACGGGACAAGCATTTGGATACGATACATATTTGATTAAAGCACACAGATCAAGGTATACATTTGATTTCAGTAGATTGGGGGAGGGCCCCATATATACAATTTGTACAGAATTAGTTGCCAAGGTGTACAGACTATACATGGTTATATACAATTTGTACGGAATTAGTTGCCAAGGTGTACAAGTTATACATGACTATATACTATTAGATGATATGCTGCCGAGTGCGGCAGAGGAGATCTGGTTGAGGTAGGGTATCGCAGTTAGATCAAGTTGTAGTGGGTTTGAAACAGATAGGTTTTCAGTTTTCGTCTAAATTCGTTCAGGTTGTTTGTGAGCCTTAATTCATGCGGTAGTTGGTTCCATTGGATTGGCGCTGAGTATGTGAACGCCCTATTGCTTGTTTCGGCCTTGACAGATCTTATGCTGGTCGGGATACATAGGGTGTTGAGATTCATAGTTCTCCTGCTCCTGTTGCTAGGTTGAATAGTGATTAGGTTATTGAGGTAGGATGGTGCGATGCCATTGATGAGTTTAAATGTTGTGATGAATAGTTTGTAGATGATGCGGGCGGCCACTGGGAGCCAGTGCAGATCCATTAGAACTGGGGTTATGTGGTCGGTGACTTTCTTTTCCATGATGACTCTTGCAGCCACGTTCTGAGCCATTTGCAGGATGCTTAGTGTGCTCTTTGGAAGCCCTTGTAGAATGGCATTGCTGTAATCCAGGTGGGGAATGATTAGTGCTTGAGCAACAGACCTAAAGTCGGATTTCTCGAGGATATTGCGGAGTGGTTGAAGGATTTTGAGTTTGTAAAAGATGGCTCGGTTAACTGTTCTGAGGTGTTTGTCCATCTTGAGGTTGCTGTCAAGTAGGACTCCTAGATACTTTATTACAGGCTTTGTATCGTATATGTTTTTGTTTAGTGTGACTGTGGTGGGCGGGATGAAATTGGCTTTCTTGGACATGAACATGACCTCTGTTTTTTTGTGATTTATTGACATGTTGTTTTGCTGAAGCCATGATTGGAGCATGTCAAGGCATTCTTCTAGTGGACTGAAGTTAGGCTGTGTTATGTCGAGCTGTGTGTATAACATCACATCGTCGGCATATATGTGGTAATTTATGTTGTATTTCTGGAAAATACTGCATACCGGCTTTATATACAAATTGAACAGTAGGGATGAGAGGGCAGACCCTTGAGGGATCCCTTGGGTTTGGGGGAAAGCATCAGCTCTGTCGTTGTTAAATTGCACTTGTTGCATCCTATTGGATATGTATGATGTGAACCATTTCAGGGGGGTCCCTGTTATACCTAGCGAGGCCAGGCGGTCCAAAAGGGTGGTGTGATGTACTGTATCGAATGCCGCTGAGATATCGATGAATATGAGTATGAACATGGAGTTTTTGTTCTCGAGGCCCCTAAGTAGATTGTCAAGGAGTGCCAGTAGTAGTGTTTCCACTCCGTGATTCTGACGGAATCCGTATTGATGTTCATCTAGGGCTTTTATCTTGTCCATGTGGTCCTGGAGTTGGTGCTGGACCGCTTTTTCAATCATCTTTGCTAGGAAAGCTATGCTTGAGATTGGGCGATATGATGCAGGGTCACTTTTGTTGAGCGACTTGTTTTTTAATATGGGTCTAATAATTGATTTCTTGAGATGAGACGGCATGATTCAATGGCCCCAGTGGCCCCAGTGGCCCCAGTGGCCACTGGGGCCACTGGGGCCACTGGACCGCTTTTTCAATCATCTTTGCTAGGAAAGCTATGCTTGAGATTGGGCGATATGATGCAGGGTCACTTTTGTTGAGCGACTTGTTTTTTAATATGGGTCTAATAATTGATTTCTTGAGATGAGACGGCATGATTCAATGGCCCCAGTGGCCCCAGTGGCCCCAGTGGCCCCAGCATTGAACACTGGTCTACATTGAAATCGTTACTGACTTTAAAAGGCCCTAACCTGTAGTATCTTGGTGAGCTGAACACGAATATAACATTAAAATGATTTTATTAGCTCTCATTTTGAAGATATTGCATGTAGTTCATTTTTGACGTTTCACTGTGTAAATTTATCCAGTAGGACATCAACAACATCCCAAATAGGCCTTGAATGACGTAATATTGCATCACATTGCATAATACCAGCATGCACACATCATCCAGAGTTGATTGCATCATTTTCTGATGCAATGCAATACTACTGCCAGACGGCTGCTGAAGCCATCTGACGTCAGCAGTGTACAATACGCAGTCGGAAAGGAAAGTAATCTGATATTCTGTTCCGATATTGAAAGCCTCATGAATGTCTTAAAAATCACTCATGACCCACAAGACTGGAGACTATAGACTCTTCGAAACTGAGTCTGAAGGCTGTGCTTTTGAACAATGGAAACGGTCTTCCATCTATTCCAGTAGCGCATGCCGTCCACATGAAATAGACATACGATAACTTAAAGCATCTACTGACTTCCATTAACTATAACAAGTACAGCTGGCACCTCTGTGGTGACTTGAAGGTAGTTGCTCTTTTAATGGGACAGCAGCAGGGATATATAAAATACATGTGTTTCTTATGTGAGTGGGATAGCCGAGCAAGGGATTGGTACTACTTGTGGAAGGAATGGAATCGCAGACAAAATGTAACGGTTGGAGAGAAGAATATCCAGCACCCAGCTCTGGTTGAGGCTCACAAAATCCTGCTACCACCCCTTCACATCAGACTAGTTTTGATGAAAAACTTAGTGAAAGCCATGGACTGCACTTCGCCAGCTTTCCGATACCTGCATGAAAACTTCCCTCGACTCAGCGAAGCAAAGATTAAAGAGGGAGTTTTTGTGGGTCCTCAGAGTCGAGAGCTCTTAAAAGATGACCGGTTCAACAACTTGCTGCAGGGTGATGCAAAACAAGCATTGAATGCTTTTCGCCTAGTATCAACAAACTTTCTCGGGAATGTTAGGGCAGAAAACTACAAGAAACTAGTAGAAGACATGCTGATGCAGTATCAGAAACTTGGCTGCAATATGTCTCTAAAGATCCATTTCCTTGATTCCCATCTCAAATTCTTTCCTGACAACTGTGGTATGGTTAGTGATGAACAGGGCGAACATTTTCACCAGGATATCGCAATGATGGAGCAAAGATACCAGGAAAAATGGTCCACTACAATGCTGGCTGACTACTGCTGGACACTCCCCAGAGAAGCTCCCGAACAGCTGTACAAGAGACAGGCAAAAAAATCTAAGGAGTAGTCTATGACTTTTGTTTTTACAGGTATTAACCGAAGGCCTATTATATTTACTATTGACATGCATTTCGTGATGTAAACATTAATTCTTGTAGATTACAAGAAAACTAGAGCCAAATTTGCATATTCGTGTTCAGCTTATAAAAATTGAAAAGATATGACTGTTTTTATTTCAGTAACATGACTTTTGTAAAAATTTGTTGACCAGTGATATCAGGGTCTAAGGTTCAGCGGAGATGACTAGTCACTTTAAAACAGCTGTCCACTACCACTGAATATCGGTAACCCTCTGGGGACAGAAAAGGAATGAAGAATGTCCGTTTGGGAACAAAATTAATCTCTTAGAGTTTAAAGTGTAAGCATGAGATATAATTTTCATATGTTTGGTTTGTCCTTCACAAATCTAACATCCTGGGAGAGAGATCTCACTTTACAAACTAAGCTGGGGAGGAATCGCAGAATCCAAGCTGCGAGGCCCCCTTTCCTTGCCTGTTGGTATCAGAAGAGAGCACATGAATATTAAAAGTCTGATGGTTGCCGTCCTGTAGGCTTCATCTAAGAAAACAAAACAAAGTCTCCCCTCTTCCCCCCCCCCTCCATTCTAAGGTAGAATGGGAGGGAAACTTGGCATATGGAAAAAACAGTAAAATCACCCATTGAGTTAAAAATAAAGGGCCAAATTGGACTGGGAGTTCCAAAGAAATAAACCCTCCCCCTCCCCCAGTAACTGAATGTATTTCTATGGGAGTAGGAGGGTCCCGTTCTGTAGCATAGAGACTTGCACGCAGCTCAGTTGTGGAATTCCTCTTTTCAAACTTTTCTTTCTGTTTTCTACTGTCCCAGTCCTACAAACTGCCCCCACTTGCAAAACTACCCACACAACTGCCTCCATCCCCAAAAATACCCCAAGTAATGGACTACCACCCTTAAAATTGCCCCAACCAAAAATATTGTCTGTAATTGCCCCACCATCCCATAAACTGCCCCACCCCCAAAAATTATCACCTTGTAAACTGCTCCCCCCCCCCAAATTATCCCCTGTAACTGCCTCTCCCCTAAAGGTAACTCTGGAAACTCACCCATCGCCCTGCAAACTGTACCTGGCCCCAAAAACTACCCCCACAACTGCCCCAAACTACCCCCCTTCCCACCATCCCACAAATTGCACCATCCCCAAAAAATATCCCTTGCACCTGCACCACCACCAAAATCCACCAAACCCAAATTACTGCCCCACCACCATGTAAACTACTTCACCCTCCAAATCTTCCCTCTGTAACTGCCACATCACCCCAAAATCTACCCCTTCAATTGTCCCACTACAATATAAATTAATCCACACCATAAATTACCCCCACACAATCGTATCACCGTCTTTTAAAATGCCCCATCCCCAAAATCTATCTTTCCAAACTGCCCCACTACCCTGAAAAGTACCACCACCCCCAAAAACGACCATATTGCACCCATCCTTAAACAACTCCTTTGGCTACCAATAACAAGCTGGATAAAATACAAGACCCTCCTTCTAACCCACAAAACCATTCACTCACATTCCCCTATACACCTCCACACCTTGCTCCCAAACTCAACAACCCAACAGGGCCAGACGAACATCCACAAAGAAAACACTCACCAAACTAGAACCAAATACAACCAACAAGCCTGCAGACGAGCCTTCCAGCTATATGCCCCCTCCATTTGGAACACCCTTCCGACCTCGATACAAAACACCACCAATCTCCTTGCCTTCCAAAAACAACTAAAATGCACCTTTTTTCAGAACAGTGGAGTGGAGGAGTGGCCTAGTGGTTGGGGCAAGGTACTTCAGGCCGGAAGGTCGGGGGTTCAAATCCCACTAGAGGACAGCAACCTTGGGCCGGAAGGACTGGGGTTTCTAGTCCCACAGGTGCTCCTTGTGGTCTTGGGCAAGCCACTTAACCCTCCATAGCCCATGTTCCCTGTAAAATAGTTATCTCCAAGTTATAATGCCCTGTTCAATGTAATTTCAGTTTGTTCAATGTAAACCGCACTGATGCAGAATAGCGCGGTATATAAGAGAATGTAAATAAATAAATATAAATAATAAAAAATAACATTTCAGCCCTATGACATAACAACCCCACCTATCTTCTGTACTTACTGAAGACAATGTAAACATATATATATAAACAAGAATTGATACCCATTATACATAGTTAATTTTTCAGATTTATCCAGTGTATACTGTCTTTAGTTTGCATGTTCTATGTAAACTGGCTGGTGAATTACTATTCTATCTAAATCACTTTAACCTGGCGAAAAGCGGTATATGTTGTTGTTGTTAAGTGCTGTCGAGTTGGCGTCGACTCACGGCAACCCTCTGGATTGCTATCCTAAATTGTGTTTGGTCTTCAGTCAGGCGGCTCATTGTTGACAGACTAGTACCCGTAGCTGCTTTTATTGTATCGATCCATCTCATTACTGGCCTTCCTTTTTTGCGTTGACCTTCTATCTTGCCATTACATGAATACTTGCTCCAATCAAAACTATGTTCAAAATGGAAAACTATTTAATAACAACAAGACTTCAAACGAGAAAACTCCCAGAATGTCTCAGACCATTAAGCACCTCAGAGGATTTGTATCTGCCTCTTAGTAACAGTGCACTTATAGCATCAATGACTGTCCTGGGAATTTTATGATTTTTGCGTGATTAAAAAATCACCATAACCTCCACCTTTGTGTAAAAATGCTGGACACTTAAACTGATCCTTATCTTTTCATTCTCCTCAACGCCTCCTCTCGGGCACCGATCATGCATTTCACTCCCAAAGGAGTTTCTTCAGGAGGGTTGTAGCGTGTTGCTGCCCGCGTTCATACCATAAAAATCATGTCCTCTGAACATCGGACCTCAAAAAAACGCCGCGTTTTTATGGTATGAACGCGGGCAGCAACATGCTACAACCCTCCTGAAGAAACTCCTTTGGGAGTGAAACGCATGATCGGTGCCCGAGAGGAGGCGTTGAGGAGAATGAAAAGATAAGGATCAGTTTAAGTGTCCAGCATTTTTACACAAAGGTGGAGGTTATGGTGATTTTTTAATCACGCAAAAATCATAAAATTCCCAGGACAGTCATTGATGCTATAAGTGCACTGTTACTAAGAGGCAGATACAAATCCTCTGAGGTGCTTAATGGTCTGAGACATTCTGGGAGTTTTCTTGTTTGAAGTCTTGTTGTTATTAAATAGTTTTCCATTTTGAACATAGTTTTGATTGGAGCAAGTATTCATGTAATGTGATTTGATTAGCTCCGTGAAGGCCAAGCTAGCTTTTTGCTTCTATCTTGCCAAGCATGATGTCTTTCTCTAATGATCTCTCTCTTCGCACAATGTGTCCAAAGTATATAAATGCTGCTAAATAAAATAAAAACATAAAAACTACCACCATAATTGTCCCCGCTCCCTGCAAACTGCCCCATCCCCAAATTTACTCCCACAACTGCCTCATCACCCCACAAACCGGCCTACCTCCAAAATCTGCCCCAAACTTCATTACCACCTTGCAAACTGTCCCATCTCTAAAACTGGCACCCACAAGCCCCCCAAAAGTCCACAAACTGCCCCAATCACTAAATCTTCCTCCTGCCATTGCCACACCATCCCACCTTCAAAAGCTGTCCTCCAGCAACTTCCCCACCATCCTTTAAACTTCCTCCTTACCCAAAACTACTCTTGCAACTGGCCCCCCACCCCCTCCCGAATCTCTCTCTTCAAACTGCCTCACAATCCTGGAAACTGAACCTGCCCTACAGAACTACCACGTACAGCTATCCTTATACACCTCAAACTGCCCCGTCCCACACACTCCCAACACACACACACACGAAACAGATAAACATAAAACAGAGACACAAACACCCACCCACATGGGTGCAGAGGGCTTGGAAGGAATTCCACGAGCCATGTGTCAGTCATAGTATTCTCTAACTTAACATGCTCCTTCCGGGCAGAAGTGAGGGGAAAACCACCAACCTTTATTCTGTTGCCACACGTGTGCGTGCTTTCTTCTTGACCACTACCGCTCCATCCAGACTCCACCCCATTCACACTGTGATGGGACCTACACACACCGCTGGAGGCCTACGCTCTCTGGGCGCCTTATACAACATCAACCCCCATGTGTATCCGTGTTATAGACATGCACTTATCGTGGCCCTCATCGCTCCGAACAGGCATTTAATTCCCCATGTAGCAAATCTACCCACCCTCACCTCCCTGAGGAACATCTCAAACTCCTCCATGAGCACCTGAACCCCCACTGACCTCCTACCACCTGCTCCCCCATGGCACGATCATTAGCAAAAACATCATCTCCCCACGCCCCTGTCCCCCTGGCACTTACTTGGGGGTTTCCCTGGGGGGTTAGTGGCGCTGCAGGAGTGATCCCCACCTAAGAACATAAGAACATAAGACATGCCATACTGGGTCAGACCGAGGTCCATCAAGCCCAGTATCCTGTTTCCAACAGTGGCCAATCTAGGTCATACGTACCTAGCAACATCCCCAAAAGACACAGGTTCCACAATGCTTGTACTGGGTCAAGCATTGATATCCTGGGTCCCTTTTTAATAGTGGTTTATGGACCTTTCCTCCAGGAACTTGTCCAAACCTTTTTTAAACCCAGCTATACTAACAGCCCTTACTACATCCTCCGGTAACAGATTCCAGAGTTTGATTACACGTTGAGTGAAAAAATATTTTCTCTTATTTGTCTTAAATAGTTTACCCTGTAGCTTCATTACATGTCCCCTAGTCTTTCTATACTCTGATAGCGTAAACAATTGATCCACATTTATCCGTTCCGCTCCATTCATTAATTTATAGACCTCTATCATATCTCCCCTCAGCCGTCTCTTCTCCAGGCTAAAGAGCCCTAACCTTCTTAGCCTCTCTTCATAGGAGTAGCCTTCCATCCCCTTCACCAATTTGGTGGCTCTTCTCTGTACTTTTTCTAATAACGCTATGTCCTTTTTAAGATACGGTGACCAGAATTGCACACAATATTCAAGGTGCGGTCGTACCATGGAACGATACAGAGGCATTATAACATCCTTTGTTTTATTCTCCATCCCTTTCCTTATGATACCTAGCATTCTATTTGCTTTCTTGGCCGCCACTGCACACTGGGCGGAGGGTTTTAACATGTTATCCACGATGACTCCTAAATCTTTTTCCTGGGTGGTGGTTTCTAATGTGGAGCCTTGCATCGTGTAACTACAGTGTGGGTTGTTCTTTCCTAGGTGCATAACTTTGCACTTGTCCACATTAAATTTCATCTGCCATTTGGATGCCCAGTCTTCCAATTTATCCAGATCCTCCTGCAGTTTTCCACAATCCTCTTGGGTTTTAACAACTTTAAACAGTTTTGTGTCATCTGCAAATTTGATAACCTCACTAGTTATTCCCTTTTCCAGGTTATTTATGAATATGTCAAAAAGCAGCGGACCCAGTACAGATCCCTGGGGTACTCCACTATTCACCTTTTTCCATTGGGAATATTGGACATTTAGCCCTACCCTCTTCTTTCTATCTTTTAACCAGTTCCCGATCCACAATAGTACACTGCCTCCTATCCCATGACTTTTTAGCTTCACCTGCTCCCCCATGGCACGATCATTAGCAAAAACATCATCTCCCCACACCCCTGTCCCCCTGGCACTTACTGGGGGGTTTCCCTGGGGGGTTAGTGGTGCTGCAGGAGTGATCCCCACGCCCCTGTCCCCCTGGCACTTACTGGGGGGTTTCCCTGGGGGGTTAGTGGTGCTGCAGGGGTGATCCACAGATGCTCCTGCACTTTTGCTGTCTGGGTTAAAAATGACACCTCTGACCCCTAGGTTACAATGTGACCATTAGGAGTTAAACCTCCACAGCATCTGGAGTTTGCTTCGTCTTGGCCATTAACCCATCAGGAAACCCTCAGGTATGTGCAAGGGGGATGGGGGTCTGATACTGGTGCCAAAGGTGGGATCAAAGACTTTGGGGGTGGGGGGGTTGGGTGCTCATGCAGGACTCGGGATGCTGCTCAGGGGGTTAGGGATGTTGATTAGTGGATCAGGAGATTGTGTTTTATAAAATTTGCTAGCGCAATGGGCAGCAGTAAATGTATTGTAAGTGTGTATTGAACTCTCTGCAGTAACTGCAGGACAGGGGATGGACTGGCCCCCATCGGTTACCGAGCAGGCTTTGCGCTCAGTATGATTACATTTTGAACTTAATGCATGGTAAGTGCAGGTCCTTACCACATTTTAGTAAACAGATAACAAAGCCCTAGAAGCATGAGGTCCTAACTGCTGTGCCTGTGAAATAAAAAGAATGACACAGTTTTAAGTAGAATTTAATAGCAGCTGTGGGTGAAAGCAGCTTCAGCCTGAAAAAGAAGTGGAGTCTCTCACGATCTCTTGAATAAATCAGTGGAAACAGAATTTAAAGCATTCTTTTGATTTTCTGAGCATAACAAGTGGAAACATTTGTTTAAAGAAGCAAAGTCTAACAATCTACGGTCAAGACTGAGCCTGTAGCAGTTAGTGATTTACCAGTAAAGAAAATCCAGATGTTTAGTGGGAGTTTCCAGACAGCAGCTGCCTCTGAATATGCAGATTCTGCAGTCGTCAGAGGCAGCCACTAGGATAAGAGCCAGCTCCCACCCTGCCACTGTCTGGATAGTGCTACTTAATATTGGGCTTATCTGCTCTAACCGACAAGGCCCGGCACACGTGTAACTCCAACCAGATGTTACAGAGCAACACAGGGAACATGACACTGGCAAATTCTAGTGCTACTGGTAGAGTGAAAGAGGACTAATGCCATAGCGATGTGCAACAGCGTTATCTCTAGAGCTACAGCAAGGCAGCAGTGATGAACAGCACAGCTAGAGAGAGGTGTTATTCTCGTCTGGCCTAGCAGTGCCGTTGTCTTCTACAAAATGGTTGCACTCTAATGGTGATTCGGGCACTGCGATGCATGCTCTCCAGGAATGCTCGGCGCACATATCTATCTGGTATTGCCTCATTCTCAGGGATCATCACTTGTGCGATGGAGGTGCTTTCTCCTGGCCTGCGGGCAGTATTGATCTGTATCTGGTAGTTACGATATCGGACACCATCTGAATTTATAAACCCCTGAAGATCAAGACGTAGGTTACCCCGATGGCTTACTAAAATTTCTGATCTAGGCTGGGGTAATAGAAGACTATTATCCCAGTGGGCAATCATGCGTTGAGCTTCACTCTCAAATGACAGTGCTTCAGTTAAGGCACCTGCTGCGTTCTGTATAGCAAAGTGTGTCTCTCTCTGGTTCCCAATGTCACGACAGATAAGCTCAGACTCGGGAACTGCTCTCTTCGTTGTTGGTACTTTCTCATACGCACATTCATTTGCCTCCACAGGGCCACAGTAATCCCAAGAGTCATCAGTGTAGCACCAGTAATAGCTTTTGCCATGTAAGTCACAGGGATGGTCTGCTCGGCACTGTACATTTTTATAAGTGGCATCAGGCAGAGGGGAGCAGTAATCCCACCCACTTAATGTCTCGCACCAGAAATAATCTTGTCCTTCTGTCGTGCACCCTCCCAGGCAGGCAGAATGGTAGTTACTGGTCCTATGTGACACAACCTGGAGCTCCACTATTCCACACTTTTCCCAACTTCTCTCTTCTAGGTAACACCAGGTGTAACTCTTCCCATATTTTCCACAAGGATGATCCGATTTACACCTTCTTCCAAAATAATCTACATGCTGCACAGGTGAGCAATAATCCCAGCTGTTACCAGCATGGCACCAGAAATATACTTCATTCCTTTTAGAGCATTCATCTCTGCAAGGTAAGTTAAGGGAGGAGGTAAAGTGATCAAAATCATTCCTTTCAAATCCACAGTATCCCCAGTTATTCAGAAGCGTCCCGTCCTTAACGTAGCACCAGAAGTAATCCTTTCCATGCTTATCACAGAGGTGATCAGCTTTACACTCCCGCCCCCAGTAGTCAAGCCCTTGGTGTGGGGAGCAGTAGTGAAAATTTATTTGCCCACTTGAGTCCTTGATCTTGCAGCTGAAGTCACTTCCAGATTTCAAGCAGTTGTCAATGCACTTTTCCCCTAAGTAGGAAATGAAAGATTTCCCATTGGCTGATTGTAGATTCAAAGCAATCATGAGAGTCAGCAAGATCACAAATCCAGATCTCGTTCCCAGCTGCATTCTTCAGACCCTACGGTGAGGAAATAGAAAATGCTAGAGAAATGGACAGAAACAAATGCAGCTTTGTAATAATATTTAACAAAGTCAATAGTATATAGTGGACTCTGAGCACAACCATCAAAGGTCATGTTTCTGACAGCGACCAGCAGTGAGGCTTAGAGAACATGTGGAAGACCTACTTGATTTCAGAAAAGCCATCAAGATCCATCTATTCTGTGAATACTATGGTCCTACTTAATAAAACTAATGCCACAGTCAGACCTTACAGACGTTGCAATAGACAACTGATTAATGTAACTATATCACATCAATTGCAAGAACGTTTCTGTACATAGTTAGCCATCGTTAAATGTATCTAATACCCATATACTCCTCCAGGTTTCTACTCCCTGTTCTATGTAAAAGCTTATTGCTATGTTTGTTCCATTTGTTCCATGTAAACCGCCTTGAATTTGACGATAAGGCGGTATATAAAACCTGTTAAATAAATAAATAAGAACGACACGGCTGCAGCTGTCCTACCATCCAGCAATGTATTTCAGCAGCCAGGTCTGCTGCAAGGATTAGTGCTCCATCCTGCCGCCCCTCTCTGCCGGTTTCCACGCGTCCTGCAATGCAACTTCTGGCATGTGAAAAGCAGACATCTGCATTGGAGGGGGAGGAAGCAGCAGGTCCTAGCGGTGCTGGTGACTTTAGGTAAGTGTTACATTGCAGGCCGTGGAGAGGGACAGCAGCAGTGGTAACGCAGTAGACAAACGCCTGGCTTCCCTAATGGTATCACCGGCCCCAGCACTGACATTCCTGCTGTAAAGGCAGATTCCAGGGGATAGGTAGGTCCAGGATCTACCTGTGCGATCACATTAGACCATCCCCAAGGACAGGAATGCCAACAGAAGATTCCCACCCAGCAACAAGCTGCCATCCAATTTCTAGGAATCATCATTTCAGGATGTAGCTAGTCTAACTTTGCACCCCATGCTATGTGTAAATATGAGTCCACAGGGTAAATCTGCGCTGGGTGAGGCAGTGTTTCCTTGTGTTGCCACCTCCCCCTTAGATCCTGTATTATATCAGGGAAAAGACAAATGCCTTAATGTTTGGCTTGGAAAGGTGGCAAACTACAAACCCCTCCACCGCCTCCCCTGCCATAAAGGGGAATAGTCATTAGATATTCACCAGAAAAAAACATTAGCACAAAATGAAAGAAGGTATTTGCGCTGCCCAAAAAAAAAAGAGATACTCCAGAGTACCCAAAATATGCACACACTGATTATTTGCCCAGGAGCTCTGCGGCAGCTGCAGGAGGGGCCGGAGGGGCCGACAGCTGCAGGAGGGGCAAGTGCAAAGTCAGTGAACAGAGATCCTGCTTAATTACCTTTGTGAACTCGTTTGGAAAAATGTTTCCGAGGAGAAACGGTGTTACTCTGGAGCAACAACATCAAACAAAGCAGGCAGCACCTTACAGACTAACTAATCTATTGAGGGCTGACAAGAATCCAGTTGGTCGTACATCTGATGATGTGGACTCTTGTCCCCAAAGCTCCGACCCCAATAAACTGATTAGTCTGGAAGATGCCACCTGGATCTCTCATTTTTGTTTGAAAATTATTCTTATAATTTTTCTCCTTAACTCTTAAAAATATACATGGAAAAACTTGGCATACACTTCTCCTGTTTTAATGATTTATTTATTTAACAGTGTTTATATACCGCTGATCTACGAGTCTAAATGGTTTACAGATAACAGCTTGGCCAAGTGGGTTTTCATGGAACAGACATCGCTTGATATGGTACCTAGAACTAGCTTATAACCGTGATAACTTAGTAGAAACATTGAACAATGGCTGGTGTGTAATAAAAAGAGACAAATAAATCCATTAGGTGTGAGGTTGTTGTTATGTGAATGTGGGGTAGGGGGGATTGGTTGGAATAAGAGGGGGGGTTGGATGGGGAGGGAGTGAGGATGGTTGAGGAGGGGGGATTATGTAATTAATCTATCCTTTATGAAAAATGAAATCTCAGATTATTCCAAATTCAAATCAGGCAATAAATCTTTTTGTGGTCTTTATTCTTTTTGCACAGAGGTCGTAGCTTGATATCTTACATGCTTATGCTCTGTGCTTATTAGATATCTCTAAGCAAGGGCATTTCCCATTAAGTTTAGCTTGCACTTCCCTAGCATAAATTGAATGAAATTGCCCTTCTTACCACTTTGGTGAACTTCTCTCTCTTCAGGTCTGGCTGTAGCACACTTTCTGAAACACACCGAAACTTGGAGAAGTATCAGGAACAAAGAATCTCTGTCAGGGGCCGTCAGAGCCTCCCGGGATATCAGTAGCGCAGCTGTGACACTGGAATCTGCATTCAATCCTCTGTTCTCTCCTTTTATACAAATACGCTGAGTATATGAATTTAATCAGTGCAATTAGATTGGTCGGTCCGGCTATGCTTTTTTCCAACTAGGTTCATTCAGTGGTCAGCTTGGGCAGCAGGAATATCCCAGTGATAAGAAGACAGTAACTGGTTGGCTCTCTGGAGAAGCACCAAACTGCTGAGTTTCTGAAAGCAGTGCCAAAACTGACAGTTTCACACTTTGCAACCTTTCCCAGCAGTCTGGAAGCTTAGGCGCTTCTTGCATCTCTTCTTTTTTTATATAAACATTTTATTCAGGTCAAGATCTTAACACAAAAGAAAAACATGACTCCGTACAGACCAAGCATTGAAAGGTAGAAAGAAACCTCTCTATTATAAGCAAAGTACAAATTATGAAGAAACAAGTGTGCACAGGAGTAACCCAGTTCCCCAGGCACTTCATTGGATAAAATTAGACAGAACGACCCTTTCAGTCTGTATTTAAGGCCAATCACATGTACTCACACAGGGGAGTCACCCTTCTAACCTAACCCTAACCTTCCCCATCCCAAGCACTCCCAACTCCCCCCCCCCTTCTCCCACCCCCCCCCCATAAGAGACCAGAATTAAAGAATAATACCAAGAACCTAACCGAGAAGAAGGATTACATATATCAAAAGGTCACAAGGTCTGACAGAGGGGTTCTACCCCCCAATTCAGAGTGAGGTAGGCATAATAGTGGTGTAGGTTCAGCCCAGCGCCACAATAGGTGTCAACTCCTCAAGGTAGAAACATAGCCCACAGATCTCATACCCACTCCGGCTTGCCACGAATGTCAGCGGTAAGCTTCTCTATCCTGTACATATCCCAAATCTTTACCAGCCATTCATCTAGAGTGGGGACATAGGTTCTTTTCCATATCGACTAATGACAAATCGAGCTGCCAAAAACTGTTCATAAGACAGCATTGACTAGACAACAGAGAGTCAGGGGGTAAATATCCCAAAACACAAGAGTCAATAGTATATGGAAAAGACACCCCCACCTTTTGTACAATACGGTCATAAACCTTGATCCAAAACATATGACAGAAATCTCCTCTGCACCCACAAAGTCACCAGCATAGGAAATTATCTGCCCAACCCCACTGGTAAAGATCTACAGGCAGAATATGCGCAACTGTGTATTCACCAGAGAAAGCAAAATAGAGCAGGAGTGAGAATAATGAAAGACTTCCACCCAGAAGTCCTCCAGTCTCTCAGGAAGATCAGATATCCATCTAACTCTGGGGATGGTCTCTGAAAGGTCTGCCAGTGTTGCAACAGTGAAAGCGTGATAGAGTCAGGCCAGAAGAGCCTTGAAACGCGATGTCTCGAATAGTAGTCACTCCCAGGGACACAGCGAGCGAGTACCCGCTTGTGTGCCAGTGGTAGACCTGAAACAGTGTCATATCTGCAAATACTGAAAAGGAGTGAACGTCATTCCCATCCGCTGTTCAAGACGTGTCTTAGATATGAAAGCCCCTTGATCAAACAGAACTGATAGGCGAAAAGAGATCTGCACCAAAAAGTCTCTAATACATGGAAATGCGGCAAGCTCCATGTATGGCGAGTATTGTGGAGACAAGTGTTGTGTTTTGCATAAAGCACCCCAAGCCCTCCAGACCAGACCCAAGGGTGAGAAAATAGTTGAAGCCGGTCCGCTGGCATGGACAAAAACGGGACAGCCACAAGCAGAAATGGGACATCCACAAGCAGAAACGGGACAGCCACAAGCAGAATCGGGACAGCCACAAGCAGAATCGGGTCTATCCATGTGGCCTCCAAAGATGCCCAGGCTGAACAGGGGCCTGATGCCCACAAACGTAAGATGAGCAAGCAGGAGCATCGACAGTAAAGTTCTAAGTTCGGGAGACCCATCTCTCCAGAACATTTGGGAAGTATAGAAGACCAGTGTATCTGTGGCCGGTGACCCTGCCATATAAACTAGTAAAGAGATGCTTTTCTCTGATCAGAGAAAGGCTGAACTTTTACAGAGCTCTGCTAGTGAGTGGATTTTTGCCTCCTGGGACATCTTACTGTGAGTTCTAGCTGTTTATTTAATTATTTACTGTTTGTCTAACTGTTGTTTGTTTAATTATTTAGTGTTTGTCTTAGTGGTGTGCAAGTTTCAGCCTTCTCAGCTGTACTTACCTTGCCTCTCTCAACTGGGCTTTGTGTGGTAGCCATTTTGAATTAATCTCTCTCCCCAGAGCCTGTTGTTTGTTAAGCTTTTCCTGTCCTTGCCTGCCTGAGTGACTCCTCCCCCTGTGTGTGTGGTAGCCATTTTGAATTAATCTCTCTCCCCAGAGCCTGCTGTTAAGCTTTTTCCTGTCCTTGCCTGCCTGAGTGACTCCTCCCCCTGACCCCCTCCCCCTGAGGTATCCTGTAACCTTGTTCCTGTTTTCTCCACGTGTGCATAGGCTGTTTTAGTTTGCTTTTCTCTGATCAGAGAAAGGCTGAACTTTTACAGAGCTCTGCTAGTGAGTGGATTTTTGCCTCCTGGGACATCTTACTGTGAGTTCTAGCTGTTTATTTAATTATTTACTGTTTGTCTAACTGTTGTTTGTTTAATTATTTAGTGTTTGTCTTAGTGGTGTGCAAGTTTCAGCCTTCTCAGCTGTACTTACCTTGCCTCTCTCAACTGGGCTTTGTGTGGTAGCCATTTTGAATTAATCTCTCTCCCCAGAGCCTGTTGTTTGTTAAGCTTTTCCTGTCCTTGCCTGCCTGAGTGACTCCTCCCCCTGTGTGTGTGGTAGCCATTTTGAATTAATCTCTCTCCCCAGAGCCTGCTGTTAAGCTTTTTCCTGTCCTTGCCTGCCTGAGTGACTCCTCCCCCTGACCCCCTCCCCCTGAGGTATCCTGTAACCTTGTTCCTGTTTTCTCCACGTGTGCATAGGCTGTTTTAGTTTGCTTTTCTCTGATCAGAGAAAGGCTGAACTTTTACAGAGCTCTGCTAGTGAGTGGATTTTGCCTCCTGGGACATCTTACTGTGAGTTCTAGCTGTTTATTTAATTATTTACTGTTTGTCTAACTGTTGTTTGTTTAATTATTTAGTGTTTGTCTTAGTGGTGTGCAAGTTTCAGCCTTCTCAGCTGTACTTACCTTGCCTCTCTCAACTGGGCTTTGTGTGGTAGCCATTTTGAATTAATCTCTCTCCCCAGAGCCTGTTGTTTGTTAAGCTTTTCCTGTCCTTGCCTGCCTGAGTGACTCCTCCCCCTGTGTGTGTGGTAGCCATTTTGAATTAATCTCTCTCCCCAGAGCCTGCTGTTAAGCTTTTTCCTGTCCTTGCCTGCCTGAGTGACTCCTCCCCCTGACCCCCTCCCCTGAGGTATCCTGTAACCTTGTTCCTGTTTTCTCCACGTGTGCATAGGCTGTTTTAGTTTGCTTTTCTCTGATCAGAGAAAGGCTGAACTTTTACAGAGCTCTGCTAGTGAGTGGATTTTTGCCTCCTGGGACATCTTACTGTGAGTTCTAGCTGTTTATTTAATTATTTACTGTTTGTCTAACTGTTGTTTGTTTAATTATTTAGTGTTTGTCTTAGTGGTGTGCAAGTTTCAGCCTTCTCAGCTGTACTTACCTTGCCTCTCTCAACTGGGCTTTGTGTGGTACCCCCATCCCCCTGCTGAGGGTTCAGGACAGGGTACCTTGTAACTGCCCTCTTTAATAGGACTTATCTCCCCCCCTCCCTCCCCCGCACCCACCCTCGCCTGGTGATAGTGTAGTTTTATAGGTACTTGGACATCTTAGAGGAAAGGGGCTGCTCTCAGGTGCAGCTCTTAATCCAAATCAGTCATACACAGAGGACCTGTGATTAATTAGCTTCAGGTACACAGGGTGTATTAGGGGTATTAGATACACTTTTATTAGTATAAGCATCTACACCAGTCCTTATTATATACCGAGTTAAAAGACCTAAACACAAGCTTTAAACTAAGATGCAGTCAGAGGTCCAGCAACGAGATGGGGGTTCTCCAGTCTTTTGCATCGAGTGTCACATGTATGATTATCTCCCAGTTGGTGAGAGGTCCTACATATGCACTAAGTGCAGGGAGCTCTTTGCTCTCAGGGAACGAGTCCGTTCTCTAGAGGCTAGAGTAGCAGACCTGGAAGACATAAGAAAGACAGAGAAGTACATGGACGAGACCTACAGGGATATAGTCCTGAAGTCCCACCTCCAGTCTGGCAGCATCCCTGTTGCCATGGAGGAGAGAGGTCACGTGACAGGAGAGCATCACCCTGGTGTGGCAGGAAGTGATCCTGTAACTAGGACCTGTCCTCCAGGTGATGTAAAACCCTCTCGCACCGAGGACGTTTCTCCAGGGCCAGGTCCCCATGAGGGGAGGGTCAGGACAGCTGTTATAGTTGGTGATTCAATCATTAGGAATGTAGATAGCTGGGTGGCTGGTGGACGTGAGGATCGCCTGGTAACATGCCTGCCTGGTGCGAAGGTAGCAGATCTCACGCACCGCCTAGATAGGATCATAGATAGTGCTGGGGGGGAGTCTGCTGTCTTGGTACATGTTGGTACCAATGACATAGGAAAATGTGGTAGGGAAGTTCTGGAGGCTAAATTTAAGCTTTTAGGTAGGAAGTTGAAATCCAGAACTTCCAGGATAGCGTTCTCCGAAATGCTTCCTGTTCCACGTGCAGGACCCAAAAGACAGGCAGAGCTCCGGAGTCTCAATGCGTGGATGAGACAATGGTGCAAGGATGAGGGTTTTGGATTTGCTAGGAACTGGGGAACATTCTGGGGAAAGGGGGGGCTCTTCCGAAGGGATGGGCTTCACCTTAATCAGGATGGGACCAGACTGCTGGCATTAACCTTTAAAAAAGAGATAGAGAAGCTTTTAAACTAGAAAATAGGGGAAAGCCGACAGTCACCCAGGAGCGCACGGTTCGGACAAAGGTATCCTTGAAGGATACTACCAAAAGCAGTGAGGTTCCAAAAGGGAGTATAGTAGCCCAAATGCCCTTGAGTAAGGAGCAGACAGAGCATAAAGATTCCCCATTACCCATGCCTACCAATAGCCAGATTAATATTAATAAAATACAGTCTCTAAAATGCTTGTATGCCAATGCTAGAAGTCTAAACAATAAGATGGGAGAATTAGAATATATAGCATTAAATGAGAGGTTAGATATGATTGCACTCTCAGAGACATGGTGGAAGGAGGATAACCAGTGGGACACTGTGATACCTGGATACAAACTATATCGTAATGATAGAGCTGAACAAATTGGTGGAGGGGTTGCGCTCTATGTTAGAGAGGGCATTGAGTCAGAAAGGATTAAAGTTTTGCAGGGAACAAAATATGCTGTAGAATCTCTATGGATTGAAATTCCATTTATGAAGGGGAAGGTGATGGCAGTGGGAGTATACTATCGACCACCTGGCCAGAATGAACAAATGGATGATGAAATGCTCAAAGAAATCAAGGAAGCTAACAAAAGCCACAACAGAGTAGTAATAATGGGTGATTTCAATTACCCCGGTATCGACTGGGACAGTGTCACAGCAGGACAAGCTAAAGAGATAAAGTTTCTAGATGAAATGAATGACTGCTTCTTGGAGCAGCTGGTTCATGAACCGACCAGAGGGGAAGCCATACTGGACCTAGTCCTTAGTGGAACGCCAGATCTGGTGCAAGAAATAAGGGTGTTGGGACCACTTGGCAATAGTGATCATAGTATGATCATGTTTGATTTAATCAGTGGAGGACAGATAGTAAAGGAATCCACAGTACTACCTTTTAACTTTCAAAAGGGTGACTATGATAGAATGAGGAATATAGTTCGGAAAAAACTAAAAGGAGCGGTTCCAAAGGTTAAAGACTTACAGCAAGCTTGGGTGTTATTTAAAAATACTATCCTCGAAGCCCAGACCAGCTGTATTCCACGCATTAAGAAAAGTGGAAGAAAGTCCAAAAAACTGCCAGCATGGTTTAAAGGTGAGGTCAGAGAGGCTGTTGCTGCCAAAAGAGCAACCTTCAGAAAATGGAAAAAAGAGCCAAATGATGAAAACTGGAAACAGCACAAGCACTGGCAAGTTAAATGCAAAGCATTGATAAGGCAGGCAAAGCGGGAATTTGAGAAGAAACTTGCTACGGAAGCAAAAACACGAAATAAAGACTTTTTCAAGTACATTCGTAGCAAAAGGCCTGTGAGAGAGTCAATTGGACCATTAGATGATAGAGGGGTAAAAGGTGCAATAAGAGGAGACAAGGCTATAGCAGAGAGACTGAATGAATTCTTTGCTTCGGTCTTTACTGAGGAAGATGTAGGGGTGTTACCCAAGACTGAAGTGGTATTTAAAGGTGATACTGCAGAGGAATTGAGAGAAATATCGCTACACCGGGAAGATATATTACAACTATTTGATAAACTGAATAGTAGCAAATCACCTGGACCGGATGGTATACATCCCAGAGTGTTGAAAGAACTGAAATATGAGATTGCAGACCTGTTATTGGTAATCTGTGAACTTTCATTAAAATCATCTGTAATACCTGAAGATTGGAGGGTCGCCAACGTAACACCAATTTTTAAAAAGGGTTCCAGGGGTGACCCGGGAAATTACAGACCGGTGAGCCTGACGTCAGTACCAGGGAAAATGGTAGAAGCCATCATAAAGAACAAAATTACACAGCATGTAGATAGTCATGGCCTAATGGGAGACAGCCAACATGGCTTTAGACAAGGAAGATCTTGTCTTACTAATCTGATCTGTTTTTTTGAAGGTGTGCATAAACAGGTAGACAAAGGTGAGTCGGTTGATATAGTGTATCTGGACTTTCAGAAAGCTTTTGACAAGGTCCCCCATCAGAGACTTTTGGCGAAGCTAAAAAGTCATGGGATAGGAGGCAGTGTACTATTGTGGATCGGGAACTGGTTAAAAGATAGAAAGCAGAGGGTAGGGCTAAATGGCCAATATTCCCAATGGAAAAAGGTGAATAGTGGAGTACCCCAGGGATCTGTACTGGGTCCGCTACTTTTTGACATATTCATAAATGACCTGGAAAAGGGAATAACTAGTGAGGTAATCAAATTTGCAGATGACACAAAACTGTTTAAAGTTGTTAAAACCCAAGAGGATTGTGGAAAACTGCAGGAGGATCTGGATAAATTGGAAGACTGGGCATCCAAATGGCAGATGAAATTTAATGTGGACAAGTGCAAAGTTATGCACCTAGGAAAGAACAACCCACACTATAGTTACAAGATGCAAGGCTCCACATTAGAAACCACCACCCAGGAAAAAGATTTAGGAGTCATCGTGGATAACATGTTAAAACCCTCCGCCCAGTGTGCAGCGGCGGCCAAGAAAGCAAATAGAATGCTAGGTATCATAAGGAAAGGGATGGAGAATAAAACAAAGGATATTATAATGCCTCTGTATCGCTCCATGGTACGACCGCACCTTGAATATTGTGTGCAATTCTGGTCACCGTATCTTAAAAAGGACATAGAGTTATTAGAAAAAGTACAGAGAAGAGCCACCAAATTGGTGAAGGGGATGGAAGGCTACTCCTATGAAGAGAGGCTAAAAAGGTTAGGGCTCTTTAACCTAGAAAAGAGGCGGCTGAGGGGAGATATGATAGAGGTGTATAAATTAATGAATGGAGTGGAACGGATAAACGTGGATAAATTGTTTACGCTATCAGAATATAGAAGGACTAGGGGGCATGTAATGAAGCTACAGGGTAAACTATTTAAGACAAATAGGAGAAAATATTTCTTCTCTCAACGTGTAATCAAACTCTGGAATCTGTTACCGGAGGATGTAGTAAGGGCTGTTAGTATAGCTGGGTTTAAAAAAGGTTTGGACAAGTTCCTGGAGGAAAGGTCCATAAACCACTATTAAAAAGGGACCCAGGATATCAATGCTTGGCCTAGTACAAGCACTGCAGAACCTGTGTCTTTTGGGGAAACTGCTAGGTACGTATGACCTAGATTGGCCACTGTTGGAAACAGGATACTGGGCTTGATGGACCTCGGTCTGACCCAGTATGGCATTTCTTATGTTCTTATGTTCTTATGTTCTTAACTGTGCTAAAAAAGGAACGTGGGACCCAGATGGGCAGATGGGTGAACAAGAATAGTATCTTAGGCTGCAAAAGCATTTTAAGGATATTGATGCATCCCAGCCAGGAGATTGTGTGGGATTGCCAGGTCGAAATATCTTTGTCTAAGGTCTTTAGAAGGGGAGTATAATTGAGTGCATACAGCTTGGAGAGGTCACAAGGAACCACAATTCCCAAATATCAAAACTGTGCAGTCACCATGAAATCGCCCACCATAGGGGGCCCATTCCTGGATGTTGCGGAGATTTAGGGTAACAAGATCGATTTCTGACAGTTCACCGAAAAACCCGAGATATCAGAGAAAGTTTTGAGGAGCTATGTAATTATTGGCAGAGAGGAGCACGGGTCTTTTAAAAAGATTAACATGTCATCGGCATACAGCAATACAATATGGCTATTCCAAGTGAAATATCAATCGCAGAGGCCCTCTTTCATAAATGTGCAGCTTTTGGTTCAATAGCTAAAGCAAACAGAAGTGGTGAAAGTGGGCAACCTTGTCAAGTACCTCTGCCCAGGACAAATGGTAAAAAAAGAAAACCATTGAGTAGCACCGATGTGGAAGGTGCCGCATATAATACCTTAATCCACCCTTGAAGGACTAGTCTTGAAGGACTAGAAAAAGGGACTGTTACTTCTGGAGAGAGATCTGCAACTGTGAGTATATACTTCTGGTAATTTTCTAAAAGGTATTCTTTGTATTAAAGCTAATTAATCTGTGAACCCACTATTTTTGTTAAATCAGTCAGGGCCTAGTAGCAGCAGTTTAAATTTAAAATTTAAAACACAGAGGAGAACTTTCTGGTTACATTTCATACCCAGCAGAGAGCTTGTAGTTTAAATTTAATAGTCACTCAGAGCCTGGTAACAGCAAAGTACTTTTAGTTTAAATTTAAAACACAGAAGAGAGCTTTCTGGTTACATTTGGAACCCAGCAGAGAGCTTGTAGTTTACATTTAATAGTCACTCAGGGCCTAGCATCAGAAAAGTACTTTTAGTTTTAAAACACAGAGCAGAACTTTCTGGTTACATTTCATACCCAGCAGAGAGCTTGTAGTTTAAATTTAATAAGTCACTCAGGGCCTAGTAACAGCAAAGTACTTTTAGTTTAAATTTAAAACACAGAAGAGAGCTTTCTGGTTACATTTGGAACCCAACAGAGAGCTAGTAATCTAAACTTAATAGTCACTCAGGGCCTAGCATCAGAAAAGTACTTTTAGCTTAAATTTAAAACACAGAAGAGAGCTTTCTGTTTAAATTTAGAACCCAGCAGAGAGCTTGTAGTTTAAATTTCATAAGAAGTTAGAGCCTAGCAGCAGCTAAGAGCTATAATTTAAATCAAATCAGAATATAGCTTACCTCAGCAGCACAAGACAGGGTACTGTGTAGCAGCCCTCTTTTAATAAGTGTTATTTCCCTCCCTCCCCTGGGATAATCGTAGCTTTATAGGTACTTACACATCTTACAAGACAGGAGGTGCTCTCAGGTGAAGCTCATTACCCAAATCAGTCCTACACTAAGGACCTGAGATTAGTTAAGCTTCAGGTGAACAAGGTATATTACACATATTAGGTACAGTTTTATTAGTATAAATATCCATAGCAACCCTTAGTAAGTAAAGAACTTAGATCTAAACACAAACTTAAAACTAAGATGCAGACAGCAGTCCAGCAGCGGGATGGGGGCTTTCCAGTCTTTTGCATTGAGTGTCACATGTATGATTTTCTCCCAGTTGGTGAGAGGTCTTACGTGTGCACTAGGTGCAAGGAGCTCTTTGCTCTCAGGGAACGAGTCCGTTCTCTAGAGGCTAAAGTAGCAGACTTGGAAAGCATAAGACAGACAGAGAGGTACATAGACGAGACCTACAGGGATATAGTCCTGAAGTCCCACCTCCAGTCTGGCAGCATCCCTGTTGCCATGGAGGAGAGAGGTCACGTGACAGGAGAGCATCACCCTGGTGTGGCAGGAAGTGATCCTGTAACTAGGACCTGTCCTCCAGGTGATGTAAAACCCTCTCACACCGAGGAAGTTTCTCCAGGGCCATGTGCCCATGAGGGAAAGGTTAGGACAGCCGTTATAGTTGGTGATTCAATCACTAGGCATGTAGATAGCTGGGTGGCTGGTGGACGTGAGGATCGCCTGGTAACATGCCTGCCTAGTGCGAAGGTAGCGGACCTCACACGCCACCTAGATAAGTCTTAGATAGTGCTGGGGAGGAGTCTGCTGTCTTGGTACATGTCGGTACCAATGACATAGGAAAATGTGGTAGGGAGGTTCTGGAGGCTAAATTTAGGCTTTTAGGTAGGAAGTTGAAATCCAGAACTTCCAGGGTAGCATTCTCTGAAATGCTTCCTGTTCCACGCGCAGGACCCAAAAGGCAGGCAGAGCTCCAGAGTCTCAATGCGTGGATGAGACAATGGTGCAGAGATGAGGGTTTTGGATTTGTTAGGAACTGGGGAACATTCTGGGGAAAGGAGGGGCTCTTCCGAAGGGATGGGCTTCACCTTAACCGGGATGGAACCAGGCTGCTTGCATTAACCTTTAAAATGGAGATAGAGCAGCTTTTAAACTAGATATTAGGGGAAAGCCGACAGTCGCCCAAGAGTGGATGGTTCGGAAGAATGTATCTTTGAAGGATACTACCAAAAGCAGAGAGGTTCCACAAAAGAGTAAAGTAGCCCAAATGCCCTCAAGTATGGAGCAGACAGAGCTTAAAGATCCTAAATTACCCATGTCTAACAATAGCCAAATTAATATGAATAAAATACATTCTCTAAAATGCTTGTATGCAAATGCTAGAAGTCTAAAAAATAAGATGGGAGAGTTAGAATATATAGCACTAAATGAAAGGTTAGATATGATTGGAATATCAGAGACATGGTGGAAGGAGGACAACCAGTGGGACACTGTGATACCTGGGTACAAACTATATCGTAATGATAGAGCTGATCAAATTGGTGGAAGGGTTGCTCTCTATGTTAGAGAGGGCATTGAGTCAGAAAGGATTAAAGTTTTGCAGGAAACAAAATCTGCTGTAGAATCAATATGGATTGAAATTCCATGTAAAAGGGGGAAGGCAATGGCAGTGGGGGTGTACTATTGAGCGCCTGGCCAGAATGACCAAATGGATGATGAAATGCTCAAAGAAATCAAGGAAGCTAACAAAAGTTACAGCACAGTAATAATAATGGGTGATTTCAACTACCCCGGTATCAACTGGGTCAGTGTCACGGCAGGACATGCTTGGGAGATAAAGTTCCTAGATGAAATAAATGACTGCTTCTTGGAGCAGCTGGTTCATGAACCGACCAGAGGGGAAGCCATATTAGACCTAATCCTTAGTGGAACACCAGATCTAGTGCAAGAGATAAGGTTGTTGGGGCCACTTGGCAATAGTGATCATAGCATGATCACCTTTGATTTAATTAGTGGAAGAGGGATAGTAAGGAAATCCACAGTACTACCTTTTAACTTTCAAAAGGGAGACTATGATAAAATGAGGAAAACAGTTAAGAAAAAACTAAAAGGAGCAGTTGCAAAGGTTAAAGACGTACATCAGGCTTGGCTGTTGTTGAAAAATACTATCTTGGAAGCCCAGACCAGCTGTATTCCACGCTTTAAGAAAAGTGGAAGGAAGTCCAAAAAACTGCCAGCATGGTTTAAAGGTGAGGTCAGAGAGGCTGTTGTTGCCAAAAAAGCATCTTTCAGGAAATGGAAAAAAGAGCCAAACGACGAAACCTGGAAACAGCACAAGCACTGGCAAGTCAAATGCAAGGCATTGATAAGGCAGGCAAAGGGAGAATTTGAGAAGAAGCTTGCTGCGGAAGCAAAAACGCGAAGTAAAGACCTTTTCAAGTACATTCATAGCAAAAAACTTGTGAGAGAGTCAGTTGGTCCATTAGATGATAAAGGGGTTAAAGGAGCACTAAGAGGCGACAAGGCGATAGCGGAGAGACTGAATGAATTCTTTGCTTCAGTCTTTACTGAGAAAGATGTAGGGATGTTACCCATGACTGAAGTGGTATTTAAAGGTGCGGAAGAATTGAAGGAAATATCGATACATCGGGAAGATGTATTACAACTAGTAGATAAACTGAAGAGTAGCAAATCACCCCTCTCCTCTTGTGTGATGAATGCCCCCCTCCCCCTACTTTCCTTCTCCTCTCTCTCCCGTAGTCAAGTCTATTTAAATGTCTTGGGTGCTTTCCTGTCTTATATGGTAATTTCTTTTCTCCTTCTCTTTCTTTTTTTTTTCGACCTATTGGTCTCTCTGTATAAGACTTTATGTTTCTATTGTAAACCGCTATGTTCTAATTTGTAATAGCGGTATATCAAGCTTAATAAACATAAACATAAACATATACATCCAAGGGTGTTGAAAGAACTGAAATACGAGATTGCAGACCTGCTTTTAGTAATCTGTGAACTATCATTAAAGTCATCTCTAATACATGAAGATTGGAGGATCGCCAATGTAACACCAATTTTTAAAAAAGGTTCCAGGGGTGATCCGGGAAACTACAGACCGGTGAGCCTGACATCAGTACCAGGAAAAATGGTAGAAGCCATCATAAAGAATAAAATTACTCAGCATGTAGATAGTCATGACCTAATGGGAGACAGCCAACATGGCTTTAGACAAGGAAGATCTTGTCTTACTAATCTGTTATGCTTTTTTGAAAGTGTGAATAATCAGGTGGACAAAGGTGAGTCGGTTGATATTGTGTATCTGGACTTTCAGAAAGCCTTTGACAAGGTCCCTCATGAGAGACTTTTGGCAAAACTAAAGAGTCATGGGATAGGAGGATCAGAAACTGGTTAAAAGATAGAAAGCAGAGGGTAGGGCTAAATGGCCAATTTTCCCAATGGAGAAAGGTGAATAGTGGTGTACCCCAGGGATCTGTGCTGGGTCCGCTGCTTTTTGACATATTCATAAATGACCTGGAAAGTGGAATAACGAGTGAGGTTATCAAATTTGCAGATGACACACAACTATTTAAAGTTGTTAAAACCCAAGAGGATTGTGGAAAATGCAAGAGGATCTTGATAATATGGAAGACTGGGCATCAAAATGGCAGATGAAATTTAATGTGGACAAGTGCAAGGTTATGCACCTAGGGAAGAACAACCCAAACTATGGTTACACGATGCAAGGTTCCACATTAGGAACAACCACCCAGGAAAAAGATTTAGGCGTCATTGTGGATACCATGTTAAAACCCTTGGCCCAGTGTGCAGCGGCGGCCAAGAGAGCAAATAGAATGCTAGATATGATAAGGAAAGGAATGGAAAATAAAACAAAAGATATTATAATGCCTCTATATCGTTCCATGGTGAGACCGCACCTTGAATATTGTGTGCAATTCTTGTCGCTGTATCTTAAAAAGGATATAGCGATTTTAGAAAAGGTTCAGAGAAGAGCCACCAAAATGGTAAATGGGATGGAAGGATACTCCTATGAAGAAAGGCTAAAAAGGTTAGGGCTTTTTAACCTGGAAAAGAGACGGCTGAGGGGAGATATGATAGAAGTCTATAAATTAATGAAAGGAGTGGAACGGGTAAACGTAGATCGATTGTTTACCTTATCAGAATATAGAAAGACTAGGGGACATGCAATGAAGCTACAGGGTAAACTATTTAAGACTAATAAAAGAAAATATTTTTTCACTCAACGTGTAATCAAACTCTGGAATTTGTTACCAGAGGATGTAGTAAAGGCTGTTAATGTAGCTGGATTTAAAAAAGGTTTGGACAAGTTCCTGGAAGAAAGGTCCATAAACCATTATTAAGAAGGGACCCAGGATATCAATGCTTGAACCAATACAAGCATTGTGGAACCTGTGTCCCTTGGGGAAACTGCTAGGTACATATGACCTAGATTGGCCACTGTTGGAAACAGAATACTGGGCTTGATGGACCTTGGTCTGACCCAGTATGGCATATCTTATGTTTTTAATCCACCCTCGAAAAGAAGCCCCGAATCTGTGATGGTCTAGAGTGAAGAATAAGTAGCGCCACTCAATCTTATCAAACGCCTTTTCAGCATCCAGTGCCAGAACGGCAAAATCCCCTGGAACTCTTCGTGTTCAGCCAACGAACATTATCAAATCCATAATGTTTAGTGAGAAATCCGGTTTGATCCAGATGTACAATATGTATCAGTTTGTCCAGGCGGGCCAATAAAATGTTTGTAAAAATTGTATAGTCTGTCAAGCAGAGAAATTGCAGAGCATAGAATCCTTCCCATCCTTGGGGATCATGCTAATGGTCACCTGGTAAAATGAGGTTGGTAGCCTACTTTGTGTCAAAATTTAATTGAATACTCTTGTGAGTACCAGAGCAAATTGATTCAAAAGAACCTGTAAAGCTCGCCTGGAAAAAGATTGGGGCCCACAGCCTTAGCATTTTGCAGTTTGCTAATAGCCCATTGTACCTCCTTAAGAATGACGGGGCCTTCTAAGAATGCCCGGGCTTCTGTCGATAGACAAGGGATTCTGCCTCCTGCAACCATCGGTGTAAAGGTCTTTATAAAACTGTGTGAATAGCAGCACCATGTGAGACAAATGGAATAAATTTCACATTTCCACAATTGAACAAGTTATCCGTACAATCACTGACCTAAACTCCAACACAGCCCCTTCAGATTCCTGCCCAGTGACCTGGATAAAATCGACAAAAGAAGAGCTAGTAAAATTCATCCAAGGATTAATAGCTGCCTCCTTAACCCAAGGCTATATGCCCTCAGCACTAAAAGAAGCCACAATACGGCCATTCCCAAAGACAAATTCCCCAGACCCCACAGACCCAACAGCATACAGACCTATATCCAGCCTCCTATTTCTGACCAAAATTATTGAGAAGACTATACTGAGACAGCTCCAAGATCACCTGGATATCCATTCTCCACTAGACCAACACCAATATGGATTTTGCCCTAACCACAGCGTTGAGACACTAATCATCTACCTACTGGACACTATCCGCAGAGGAATAGATAATATCAAAACCAGATTTCTGCTCGTATTCATTGATATCTCCTCTGCTTTTGACACGGTATCTCATAACATCCTCCTACACAGACTAAAAGACATAGGCCTTTGCAACACCACCCACAAATGGTTCCAATCATACCTCAGTGCCAGGCAGCAGAAAGTCAAAGTAGGCACACACACCTCTACTCCATTCTACATTACACAAGGAATCCCCCAAGGATCTTCCCTCTCTGCCCTTCTTTTTAACATTTACATACAGCCAGTCTGCAATATATTCAAGAAGAACAATATAAAATATGCTATGCTGACGACATCATGGCATACACCCCTATCAACCTTGACTCTCCAGAATACTTATCCATGACAAATTGTCTACAAGAGGTATCCACATGGCTGTTCAACAACAACCTAAACATAAATATGAATAAAACTGAGGCACATTGGGAGCAAGTATAGATCTGCCGAACTGCGATGCCCGGCGGTAAAAGGAAGAAAAAAACCTCCTGTGTCTGTTCCAGCTGGTGGCCCTATGGATAAGCGTGTAATATCTACGCTGGTTCTAACAACACCAGGTACTGTTTCGTTTGACCCCTCTGCTGAGGGTGCGAGTCTTAGCTCCCCTGAGCGTCCACCTCCTCTTCCTCCTGTTTTTTTGGAATTGTCTGATGTGTCTCAGTCCTGTTTGAATTCACAGAAGGAAATTGTGCTCCCCAAAATGGTATCTTTGTCGGAGCCCTCTATTCCCTCTAGTGACTCAGAAGTCTCCTCCGTCTCTCTTCTGGATATTTGGCAAGTCGTCAATCGTACTGAACGGATTCTTGCTGAGACTGTTCCCTCTTTATGTCAGTTTACTAAGGACATGGTTCTTAAATTTCAGAATATTGATAGATTGGAAGTTTGAGTTCTTCTATTTCGAATATGGATACGCAGGTTAAATTGTTTTCTTCATTTCAGTTCACTACTATGAAAGACAGTTCTATTATGTATCAAAAACTAGAGAGTTTAGAGAATATGGCTAGATCCAAGAATTTAAGCGTTTTAAATTTTCCTTGTAGTAGTTTACTTTCTCCACTAATACTGTTTAGGAAGTATTTAAAAGATGTTCTCCTCCTTCCCACTGCTGATGTTTTAGTGTTTCCTAAATGTTATTATATGTCTTCTAAAACACCATCTTCAGTATTGGGGGAAGGGGAAGCCCCTGTTCTTGAGGATAAAAATGGGTTTAACTTGACTGCCTTCTTGGAAGACTCTCAAGATTTTATTTCCACTAGAGCCACACTATTAGTAACCCTGTTTCTGAAGAAGAGAAAGTTTCTATCCTTTAAGCTTATTTTCGTAGAAAGGATAATTTGTATTGTGGGGATAGGGTGTCTATTTTCCCAGATGTATCTCATTCAACACAAGCACGTAGGAAATCTTTTCTAGCTCTTAAACTTAGAATTCTTGCCCTAGGCGCTACCTTTTTCTTGCATTACCCTTGTAAATGCTTAATATCTTTTGGGTATGATAGGTTTGTTTTTTTGTCATCTCTAGACCTGGAAAGGTGGATTCTTGATAAGGAAAAGGCGCGGTGACTTTTTCCTTTTCTTCTGATATTATGATCTTTGATAATTCATCAGGTGGAGGGAAGGTATAATAGATGGCTGACTTATGTGTAGTTGGGACACCCTTCCTTGGGTTTGGTGTTCTTGCCTTGTTTTTCTTTGTTATTTAATTGCTTAAAGGTGTTATATTCCCCGAGACGTGGGCTAGTGTACTTGCTTTCATTTTCCTGTTAACTATTTTCATGGTTGATGTAATTTTGTTTCTCTATACTCTGTGAATATTGTATAGTTTTTGAAAATTCCAATAAACAGAATATCCATAAAGGGGAAAATAAACTGAGGCACTGCTCATCACACGCAATACTCTGTCTAACTTCCCCACCTCAATAACAGTGGCAGACTCTATCATCCCAATTAAAGATGGAGTTCATTACCTCGGAGTAACTCTTGACCGTCATCTAACCTTACAACCTCAAATCAATAAAACTACTAAGAATGATTCTACAAACTCGCCAGGAACATTTCAGATCAGTGTGTCAAGCAATCATAACTCCTATCCTGGACTATTGCAATGCCATCTATCATGGTTTACCTAAGCAGGCTACAAGATCTCTACAACTAGTTCAAAATACTGCTGCCAGAATCATCACTGATTCAAATAAACAGGATCACATAACACCCCTCCTTCATCAACTCCACTGGCTCCCAATTACCGCATGTGCCAGATATAAATCCGTCCTGACGATATTCAAAATAAGAAACAACATGTCAGCGGGCGTCCTAGAGGAGATGTTCAGCACAAGTCACAACAACAGACCTAAGAGACAAAGCACGAAAGACACCATCTCTACACCCCCTGCATACAAGGATTCAAGAGAATCGACCACAAGACGAGCATTCTCCTATGCCGCACCTGCCATCTGGAATGCGCTCCCTTCGAAACTGAGATCCACCACTGACATGAAGGACTTCCGAAAACAGCTAAAAACCTTCCTCTTTTCTAATCAACTCAACGAACCCACTTAACTCCTGAACATACATCAGATTGCACAACATAACTATGTAAATATGTTCTCTGTATAACCCAATCTCTGTATAGGTTTGCCTTGGTGCATCTCCCACATGCCCCCCCCCCCCCCACTTACAACAGGTTCTATGTAAATGTGTGTGTGATATAAAGAGTTCTCTGTAAACATGTTAGTTATAATGTAAACCGCTTTGATTCAATGAGAAAGCGGTATAGAAAAACGGTTAAATAAATAAAATAAATAAATGTATCACCTCGTTATGCGAAGAGGAAAGGGCAACGATCCTGTGTTTTAGACGTTGGCGTTTTAGCTGCCACAGCAGCAAATGGCTCACTTTGTTGCCATGTTCAAAATGTTGTTGGCGAGTCCTCATCATCCGAGAGGCAATGTCTTCAGTTTCTAAAGCTGCTATCTTTCCCCATAACCTGACCAGCTGATGCCTCACAGAAGAGCAGCTCCTCTGCCGATGATGAACTTCAAGATATTTAATCAAACTGCACAATTCTTCTTGCTGTCGGAGTTTTTGCTTCTTAAAGGCTGCCGCCAGTAAAATCATCTGACCTCACAAGACCGCTTTTCCCGTCTCCCATAAAGTGAAAGTGGAAGTGTGCTCATTATCATTAAAAGCAAGATATTCCCGCCACGCAGTGCAAATCGTGTTCACAAAGTCTCTATTATTTAGCAAGTGTTGGGGAAGCAACCATGAATGCTGAGGGCAATCCTCATCTACCATATCCCATTCTAGAGAGAGCAAGGTATGTTGGTTCTCTAACTCATCTTGGTGCTGTTTGAGATCTCTTGTAAGTTGATCCAGCTTATTGATTTTGGACTTAAATACAGCTGTGGCATCAATTTGCTCCCCAATGTTTATTTCATTCTGTGCACTCGGACATCCAGCGCTTTCATATCAGATTGGAGATTGGTAATTGCTTTGGAAAACTCTAGATGAAATGACTGAAGCTCCTGGAGGTACACCTTAGTAGCTAGCTGTGAAGCAGGGCTCTCATCGCAAAGGGGAGTGTTCGATGGCGTGACCTGAGCTTTGGAAGAACTGTCTATCTTTGCTTTGTCTTCCTTCCTGGAAAATATGGAGAGCACTGCAGCATATGTATTCTTAGAAGATATAGTGAGAGATAAGGCAAGGTCCCACTAACAACCAGAATGCATTTTCCTGTCCCCAAAGGGCTCACAATCTATGTTTGCACCTGAGGCCATGGAGGGTTAAGTGGCTTGCCCAAGGCCACAAGGAGTGCTAGTGGGATTTGAACCCTGGTCTTTCTGGCTCTAGGCTGCTGCCCAACCACTAAGTCATTCCTCGGCCATTGATAAAGAAGACAGACAGACAGACACAGTCAGGCAGGTATTTCAAATTTTAATAATAACAGGGTTGAAAGAGAGGATTTTAAATGATTTTTAAATGAGGTCTATTGCTGTCATGGTGTGTGCAAAACTAACGCAAAGACTGGGTGGAGTGGAGGAGAGTCACCTAGAACCAGGGAAGCCATGTTTTGTATCCCACTGCAGCTCCTTGTGATCTTGGGCAAGTCACTTAACCCTCCATTGCCTCAGGTACAAACTGAGATTATAAGCTCTCTGGAGACAGGAAAATAACTTCTGTACCTGAACTAGATATTGGGGGAAAGCCAACAGTTGCCCAAGAACACAGAGCTCGGAATGATGTATCTTTGAAGGATACCTGCAAAACAGGGAAGTTAGGGAATCCCAATAGAGAGAGACCAATAAAGGTAGAAACATAGAAACATGATGGCAGAAAAAGTCCACATGGCCTATCTAGTCTGTCCTTCCATATCAACTACAACAGTCCCCCCTTTACCTTTAGAGATCCTCTGTGTTTGTCCCATGCTTTTTTGATTTCAGATACTGTCCTCATGTCCACCACCTCCATTGGGAGACTATTCCACACATCTACCATTCTTTCTAAAAAGAAACATTTCCGCATAATATTCCTCTTTCACTCTCATACTATGTCCCCTCGTAGCAGAGCTTGCCTTCAATTGAAAGAGGCTCTCCTCCTGTGCATTTATGCCATGGAGGTATTTAAATGTCTCTATCATATCTCCCCTATCCCACCTTTCCGCTAACGTATACATATTAAGATCTTTAAGGCTAGCCTCATATGCTTCATAACAAAGACCACTAACCATTTTAGTAGCCACTCTCTGCACCGGCTCCAACCTGCTTATATCCTTTTGAAGGTGCGGTCTCCAGAATTGAACACAATACTCCAAATGAGATTGCACCAGAGACTTATATAGAGGCACTATCACCTCCTTTCTTCTGCTGGCTATTTCTCTCCCTTCTGGCTTTCACAGTCACCTTTTCTACCTGTTTAGTTTCTTTAAGATCATCAGACACAAGTATGCCCAAGTCCAGCTCTTCTTTTGTGGACAGAAGTACTTCCCACCTCTACACTGAATCACTTCTTTGGATTTTTGCAGCCCAAATACATGACCCTGCATTTTTTAGCATTAAATTTCAGCTGCCAAATTCTAGACCATTCTTCAAGATTAGCTAGATCCCTCCTCATGTTATGTACTCCTTCCTGGGTGTGGAGGAGGAGTGGCCTAGTGGTTGGGGCAAGGTACTTCAGGCCGGAAGGTCAGGGGTTCAAATCCCACTAGAGGACAGCAACCTTGGGCCGGAAGGACTGGGGTTTCTAGTCCCACAGGTGCTCCTTGTGGTCTTGGGCAAGCCACTTAACCCTCCATAGCCCATGTTCCCTGTAAAATAGTTATCTCCAAGTTATAATGCCCTGTTCAATGTAATTTCAGTTTGTTCAATGTAAACCGCACTGATGCAGAATAGCACAGTATATAAGAGAATGTAAATAAATAAAATAAAATAAAATACTCTATTGCAAATTTTGGTATCATCCGCAAACAAGCAAACCTTACCCGATAGCCCTTCTGCAATATCACTAACAAAGATGTTAAAAAGAATCAGACCAAGGACAGATCCAAGCAGCACACCACTGGTAACCTCCCTCTCCTCAGAGTGAGCTCCATTTACCTGTACTCTTTGTTGCCTCTCACTCAACCAATTTCTAACCCAAACAGTAACTTTAGAGTCCATCTTCTTCCAGTTATATTTTGCCAAGACAACCCAGGGGCTGCTGGGTTGCTGAGAGTCAGCACTGACTTGACAGCACATAAAAAATAAAACAATAGAGTTACGATCGGACTCAAAAGCAAAACCCACCACTTCTAGGGAACTTTCAAGGAAACAAGGGTCATCTAAGCCAGACGGAGAACTCCCAGTAGCAGAAGAGACAGCCATATAATTGAATTCTTGCAATAGGAGGCAAAGCCTCAGAAGGCATCTTCAAGACTTGCACAAAGTACTTGCGAACAAAATCTAGCATAGCCAGCAAAGAAAATCGAGGAAAGTTAAGAAAATGAAGATTGCACCTGCGAAGCTGGTTCTCAAGAAATTCAATATTCCGTGCTTGGATGTTCCACTCCTTGATGTTGGCACTTACCTGGGACTTCAGCCAAGTTACCTGGGAAGCCCGCTGAGAAAGATCTGCAATTACCATCTGATGGCTGGATTTAAATGAAGAAATTTCTTAACTAACTGTACCCACAACAATGGAGAGAGAACACTGCAGAGAAGCAATACCATCCCACAAATTATCCAAAGTTACCAGTGTGGGATTTTCCAACCCACCAACCCCTGAAATGACTGGACACAGCTCTTCCCGCGGATAGAGGAAGGAGAACAGACCAGAGCCTACTGCTCTACTCCTGTCCTCTCCACTTGCCAGTACTGACCATGGCTGAGCACCCTCCAGAGCAGCAGAAGCACCGGCCCCACGGAGCTCCCAAGTGCACTCCAACTCAGCAACACTTCCAGATTGCAGTGGGTATTCTTGTTCGGAGCTAAGCTCAACCCCACTGAACAAGTCCACTGTGGAATTCAGCGGTCCTGCTGAAGCCATGCAAGATGATGTGGGAAGACAAAACCGCTCAATGAACTGCTGCTCCAACACCGGAGTTGGCAACGCAGCGGAGGACTGGCCCTTTGACTTTCTCTACTCCCCATCGGAAAAGCTTCAAGGGAAGCAACAATAGCTACAGCACCAGAATGGTAAGACTTCTCACACAGCATCAAACTCCACCGCCATCTTGGATCCACGGTCAGCAAGCTTTTTTTCAAATTCTCTCTTGCCTGCCTTATCAATGCCTTGCATCTAACTTGCCAGTGATTATGTTGTTTCCTGTTTTCGTCATTTGGCTGCTTTTTCCATTTCTTGAAAGATGCTTTTTTGGCTACTACAACCTCTCTGAACTCACCTTCAAACCATGCTGGCAGTTTTTTTACCTTCCTTCCACTTTTCTTAAAGCGTGGAATACAGCTGATCTGGGCTTCCAAGATAGTAGTTTTAAACAACACCAAAGCTTGATGTAAGTCTTTGACTTTTGCAACTACTCCTTTAATTTTTTTCTTAACTATTTTTCTTATTTTATCATAGTCTCCCTTTTGAAAGTTAAAAGGTAGTACTGTGGATTTCCTTACCGTCCTTCCTCTATTTATTAAATCAAACGCGATCATGCTATGATCACTATTTCCAAATGGCCCCAACACCCTTATCTCTTGCACCTCTGATCCTGTGTTCCACTAAGGACTAGGTCCAAAATAGCTTCCCCTCTTGTCGGTTCATTAAAATCATTAAAATCATATGTAGTATCTGAGGATTGGAGAATGGTCAAAGTAACGGCAATTTTTAAAAAGAGTTCTACAGGTGATCCAGGAAACTTCAGACCAGTGAGCTGACATCTGTACTGGGCAAAATGGTAGAAATCATTATAAAGAGCACAGTTAGTGGACATATAGATTTATTTATTTAACTGCATTTATATCCCGCTTTTCACCGGGTCAAAGCGGTGTAACATGTAACATAGGGAGGGGTAATTTCTTTTAGGAAGGGGCCATCACCAGGGTCAACAATTAATGATTATGGGTGGACATGGACATGATTTACTTCTGCTAAAATCTAAGTGTGAGGTCATGGTGGTGTTTCCGTTGAAAGATGTTCACGGAATAGGATTGTCTTTAGCTGTTTCTTAAATGATGTGATGTCGTTGTTGTTCTTGATGTGGTTTGGTAGAGAGTTCCAGAGGGATGGAGCATAAAGTTCGAATGCTCTGTTGCAGGTCCGTTGTGTAGATTTGGTTCTTTTGTGGGGGACAACGATAGAGTTATTGGAGGAATGTCTGGTTGATCTGTTGTGGGATGGTCGAGGCAGTAAGGAGTGTAGTGAGGTGTTCCGTGCTTGGTGGATAGTTTTGTGGATGAGTAAGATGGCTTTGTACCTGATTCTTGCTTGCAGTGGAAGGAGGTGAAGGTCTCTTAGGATTGGGGTGATGTGCTCCCGTTTTTTTGCATTTTGAATAATCCTTGCTGTGGTGTTTAAGGCAGTACGGAGGGAGTTGGTGTGCGAGGCAGGAAGTCCATGATAGATTATGTTGCAGAAATCCAGATGAGGGAGTGTCACAGCTTGCATCACTGTCCTAAAGTCGTGAGGTTCTAGGAGGGGCCTGAGTCGTTGGATAGTTTTAGCTTTGTGGAATATCATCCCAGCGGTTTTGTTGATTTGTTGTTTGAAGGTGAGAGCTTGATCAATGATGACGCCTAGATATCTTATTTGAGGCTGGATTTGTATTTGTGTGGTTCCCATGTTGAGGTGGGTAGGTGGTTTGAAGTCAGGTTCTTTTGTTACTATTAGGGCTTCGGTTTTCTTTATGTTGATGGATAGATTGTTCTCCTGTAGCCAGTTGGCCACGTCGTTGAAGCAGGCTGATAGCTGTTCGTTCTTTGGGTTGTTGGTTGTAATTGGTGCGTAGAGCATTATGTCGTCCACGTAGATGTGGAAGTTGATGTTGTGGGTGCGTATGATTGAGCATAGTGGACGTAGGTATATGTTAAACAACATGGCTGATAGGGTGGATCCTTGGGGTACTCCTTGAAGTTGTTTGTATGGGGGCGAAGTTGTGGAGAGGGTGCGAATCCGTTGCTGTCTGTTAGTTAAGTAGGATCTGAACCATTGGAGTACAGTGTCCTTGATTCCGATTGTTTGTAGTCTGTGTATGAGGATTTCGTGTGAGATTGTGTCGAAGGCCGCTGATATGTCTAGGAAGATCAGGATGTACCCTGAGTTTTTCTCTTGTGTTCCGATGATGAGTGTGTTCATTAGGATGGTCATGAGGGTCTCAACTCCATGTAGTGGTCGGAAAACCGTGTTGCTGAGGGTCAAGTATGTCGTTGGTGTCTAGATGATCTTGGAGCTGGTGTTGGACTATCTTTTCTATTATCTTGGTGGCGAGGGGGAGGCTTGCCACCGGTCTGTAGGAGGTGGGGTCCTTGGGGTCCAGGTTGTTCTTCTTTATGGTTGGTCGGATGACTGATGTTTTGAGGGCATCTGGCATGTATCCTTGTTTAAAGGATTCGTTTACGATGTGAGTTAGTGGGGTACTTAGGTCTTCCTTGGTTTTCTTTATCCATTCGGTAGGGCAGGGGTCCAGTGGGGAGGTAGTGGTGTTCAGACAGGAGATGGTGGAGGATATTTCTTCCTTTGAGGTGTCATTGAATGTAGTCCAGTTAGCGTTTATGGTGATCCTTGGGTATGTTCTTGTGGCTGTAGCGCATTGGTAGGGTTGTTGAGGTTGCTGAAATTGCTTGTATTGTCGGGCCAAGAGATCCGAGGGGATATCTGGAGGTTGATCGGAAGTGGTTGGTGTCTTTGTCAGTTTTTTAGCGATTTGGAAGAGTTCTCGAGGTTTGTTTGCAGCGGTCGTGATGATTTTGGTGTGGTAGTTTCTCTTTGCATTGTCGGTTTCTGTGTGGTAGGCAGCGATAATCATGGTTTAAGGGGAGAAAGCCAAGATTGATTCAGCCAAGGAAAGTCATAAGAACATAAGATATGCTATACTGGGTCAGACCAAGGTCCATCAAGCCCAGTATCTTGTTTCCAACACTGGCCAATCTAGGTCATAAGTACCTAGCAGTTTCCCCAAAAGACACAGGTTCCTCAATGCTTGTATTGGGTCAAGGCTTGTTCACTAATCTCTTACATTTTTTTGAAGGTGTGAATCCTGTTCCTTACTCCTTCAAAAAGGAGAAGGACTAGGGGATACAGATTGAAACTACAATGTAGTCCTTTGAAAACTAATCAGAGAAAATATTTTTTCACTCGATACATAATCAAACTGTGGAATTCGTTACCAGAGAATGCAGTAAAAGCTGTTAATTTTAACTTGCTTTAAAAAAGGTTCGGACAAGTTCCTGGAGAAAAAAATCCATAAACCATTATTAAAGAGGACCAGGGAAATCCATTGCTTGCTCATGGGACAAGCAGCATGGAATCTGTTGGCCGCTGTTGGAAACAGGATATTGGGCTTGATGGACCTTGGTCTGACCCAGTATAGCGTTTCTTATGTTTTTATGTAACTCGCCTTGAACATCTGAGAAAATGCATGAGCCAGAGCCCCTTTCCCTTTGAGTTTCCAGTTCAGGTTTTGTTTGCATATTTCTGTCTTCTAGTCAGCATTTGGGACATGTCTGTCTCGGTTCTGTATGTGTGACTGAGGCTAGTGTATCTTTCTGTGTAGGGATCTGTTGCACTTCTGCCTTTGCTGTTTTCCCAGCAGGAAGTCTTTTGAGTAATACTTCCCAATGGATTCCTTTCTGTTTTGTGCCTTTCATGACTGGCAAACCAGAGTATCAGTCTCTCAGATTACCTGCCCGTGCTAGTGGCATCTTTGTACTTATGCCAGCCACACATGCCTGTTCATGCCCACTCTCAGCCCTAACCCTGAGTATTTGTGCGTTAGTGCAGGCCCAGTTACCACAGACCAAAAACGCATGTTAGCCCTGTGCTAAACCGTGTGCTGCTGCTACGCTTTAGCACACATGCTCCATCAGAGGCGCTGCAAGATAATCTGCTGCCTGAGGCAAGAAATGAGTTGGTGCCCCCCTATCTGCAGCCAAAATGAAGGGACCTCCTTTGGAAAAAGCTGAAATCTGCCATTCCTGAAAGGAATCCCTGGAAACATTCATGAGTTGGAACAAATTGCAGTTGAAAAATGGGAGAAACTACCAGCAGACAGATGTACGAAACTTATAGGTGGCTACAAGAAACATTTGGAGGCTGCCATCACTGCCAAGGGTTGTGAAACCAAATATTAGTGAAGGGTGCCATTAATCCTGTCCTGTTCATATTTTGTTTTTTTCTCAGAAATGATCAAAATGGTAAAAGGGATGGAAGGATACCCCTGTTACGCCTTTCCTCAAAGGTATATCCTTCCATCCCCTTTTACCATTTTAGTGGCTCTTCTCTGTACCTTTTCTAATAACGCTATATCCTTTTTAAGATATGGTGACCAGAACTGCACACGATATTCAAGGTTAGGGCTCTTCAACTTGGAAAAGAGATGACTGAGGGGGAGATATGATAGAGATTTATAAAATAATGAATGGAGTAGAACGAGTAAACATAGATAGATTGTTTACTCCTTCAAAAAGTAGAAAGCCTAGGGGACAAGCAATGTAGCTATGATGTAGCCCATTTAAGACTACTAGGAGAAAAAAAAATTTCACTCAAGGTATAGTCAAATTCAGGAATTCATTACCGGAATGTGTAGTAAAAGCTGTTAGTGTAGCTGTAAGGAAAGGACCATAAGCCATTATTAAAGAGGACCCAGAAAATCCACTGCTTATCCCAGGAGAAGCATTGTGGAACCTGTGTACCATTTTGGGAGCCTGACAGATATTTCTGACCTGGATTGGCCACTGTTGGAAACCGGATACTGGGCATGATAGACCTTGGTCTGACTGAGTATGGCATATCTTACGTTCTTATGTTCTTACATGAGCCTTCTTCAGTCTCCTGGCTAATAAACAGCTAGTTTTGTTTCCATACTCAACATGAGATTCGTCCAACTAAATTTAGTATCCATTACTAGGCAGTCATGCAGCCTTTCCCTACTTCCTCTAGCTCCTGAAAGACTCTTCTCTCTATCTCTCCTCTCTTCCACACAAGCCAACTGACTCCTCCTCCAGTCTCTTCCTCTTTGCAAAAGATCCCAAAGAGATTACATGTCCCCGAAGTAGCAATTTCCGGCAATCCCAAAGGGTCCCTACCCCGATCTCGCCATTATCATTTTCTTTTAAATAATTCTGAATCATTTGCTTTAGCTTAACACAGTCTTGAGCATTATTCAGTAAAGAATTATTTAAATGCAAATAAGCTCTCTTCTCAATGGCATGTTTATATCAAGCTTCCATATATTGGTGCACGGTCAGACCATGTGATATCAGTTTCACAATCTAGCCCTCTCTGAAACAAACTTTTCTCCACCCAAATGTAATCAATACATGTAAAGGAATTATGAACTTTAGAGTAAAATGTAAAATCCTTTACTCCCCTTTGGGCCCGATTCAGTAAAGCTACCTGCGGGGCAGCCGCGATTCCGCATATGGGGGGGGGGTGGAACGGGGCGGGGCATGAGCGGGCCAGGTACCAGAACATACAGGGCTAGGAGGACACTCAGCGTATTCCACCCCAGAGATGGAATAAGCATGGGGTGCCCCTTCCCTCCACCCGTCAGCCCTCCCCAGAAGCAACAGCGCATGGTGAGTTCCTGCCACCCGATCCTGGCCCTGACGGACCCCCAGGTGGTGGGAAACCTGGTCAGAGGGGTGTCCAGCCTGCGGGAGTGGAGGGGGCCTGGCCGTCCTGCTGCCTGGACATCTCCCGCAACTGCTGAAGGGGCACGCCGGATGATATCAGGGCCCAATCCTGCACTTGCAGTGCAGAATCGGGTCCCAATGGGCCCGTCCTGTTCGGGAGCATCCAAAAGTGCCCCTTCTGGGATTGGGCTCTATAGCTTTTGCATCAAATGTCCACCAGCCCTCTCTAAGCTCCTTTAGAGGTAACAAGTTTAAGAATATATGCCAGATTAAAATTCCCCCAGTACAATTTGACAAACTGGAAATTTCCTGTGTCTCCCCACCCTTTCCTAAGTCTCCTTGATCAGCATTATGAGCATACACTAATCCAGTCGTCAAGACTGTGCTTGCAACTTGAAAATTAACAAATATAAATCTCTCCTGTTTATCCCTGTAAACATCCAACACCTGCCCAGGGATATCATTCACTATTGCCATTGGTACGTCTCCCCTTTTTCTATGAACTTTATTGGAAACAAACCATATAGAAACATAGAAACAGAGTCGGTGCTACCCGGTAAGCTGGGTAAGCATGACAGAGGGGCGCCAAAGTCATGGCAGGCAGTAGCACAGTGCACGTCATACACAGTAGTTGTGTAGCACAGTTGGACATCTATCTCTGCTGCACCTACTTGACCAGACCTGCAACAGCATCAATAGAAAAGAAAAAAAAGAGCGGACCCTGCAAGTCAATGACTGCCGATGACAGCTCTGCTGATTGGGCCCAGCTCCTCCAGAACAGGAAGTTTGCATCAAGGGGAGGGGGGGGGGGCAGGACCAGTGGAGCCAACAGCATGCACCAACTTGCAGCCTGTTTCAATCCCCCCCCCCCCCCCCCCCCCATGCAAACTTCCTGTTCAGAAGAGTGGGGCACGATCAGCAGAGCTGGCATCGGCAGGTATTGACTTGTAGGCTGGTTCTGTCTCTCCCCCCCTGATACAAACTTCCTGTTCAGAGGAGCGGGGCCCGATCAGCAGAGCCGGCATTGGCAGGCATTGACTTGTAAGCTCTGCTCTTTTTTTCTTTTCTATTGCCACTACTACAGACCCGGGCAAATGTCAGGGTGGAGCTACCTGTAGGTATTCGCATAGGGGACATCGGGGAAAGGATCAGAGGGAGGGGATGGTGGACACAGGAGAAGATGATTAAGTGAATTAGAGATATTTCTAGCTTGACTTAGGGGGGCAAAGGAAGAATAAGGACACAAAGCAGATGATGCTGGACATGAGAGAGAAGAGTGCTAGACAGAGGGTAAGTAGGGGAAATGGGCATGGAGAAACAGGGTGAAGAGATGCTGTTGAGCATGGCGGGGAGTGGTGGGTGATGCTGGACATATGGGGGGAATAAGAAGAACACAAGGGGGAGTACAAAGGAGATATGCAGGGCATAATGGGGAGATAGGGACATAGAGGGGAGATATTGAACATGGGAGGGTGAGTAGGAAGACAGAAGAGTAATGCTAGACATTGGGAGGAAGTAGGAAGTCAGATGGGAGAAGCTGGATGGAGGGGGAAATAGAGAGAAGAGATGCTGAATTAAGGGAAAGAGAGAGTGAAGATGCTGAACAAAGGGGGTAGAGAGTGAGACGAGATGTTGGAAGGGTGGTGGAGAGAGAAGATGAAATCTATTTGGTTAGATCTCTAACCAAAACCAATCAAAATGAGATAGACACCAACAACATAAAACTTCAAACACTCTCTGACTACTTTGCGAACAAACTAACAAACAAAAATAAAACTAACTCCTCCCCCCCCACCCGAACCCCTAATAAACCCTAACACATGGGTTAATTTCCACCAAATAGACCAGAAACACTTAATAAACATAATATCAAACATTAACACAACCACATCCCCCCTGGACCCATGTCCCGTCTCCTGGATTAAGTCATCAAAAGATGAGCTAGCCCCATACCTCCTTCATATAATAAACCAATCCCTATGCAAGGTACCATGCCCACAGAGCTTAAGATATCATCTATATGACCCGTCCTAAAGAATAGGACACTCAACAGAAATGAACCTAGCTCTTACAGACCAATAGCAAGCATTCCCTTTGTCGCTAAAATCATCGAAAGAAATATCCAAAGCCAACTCCAAGATAATGTCAACACCACTGCCCCCTTGGATGAACAATTTGGATTTCGACCATTTCATGGAGTCGAAACTCTGTTGATAGCATTATTTAGAAACATAGAAACATAGAAATATGACGACAGAAAAAGACCACATGGCCTATCTAGTCTGTCCTTCCATATCAACAACTACAACAGTCCCCTTTTTACCTTTAGAGATCCTCTATGTTTGTCCCATGCTTTTTTGAATTCAGTTACTGTCCTCATCTCTACCACCTCCACTGGGAGACTATTCCATGGATCCACTACTCTTTCCATAAAGAAATATTTCCGCATATCACTTCTGAATCTATCTCCCTTCACCCTCATCCCATGTCCCCTCATAGCAGAACTTGCTTTCAATTGAAAGAGGCTCTCTCTCTGAACATTTATGCCATGGAGGTATTTGAACATCTCAATCATATCACCTCTATCCCGCCTTTCCTCTAAGGTGTACATATTAAGATCCTTAAGTCTGTCCTCATATGCTTTATAATGAAGACTACTAATCATTTTAGTAGCCACACTCTGCACCGACTTCATTCTGTTCACCATCTTGTCCGAGGCATACATGACCCTAAATGTGCATTCCTATTAGTCTTTATAGACATTGCCTTGGCATTCGATAATACTAACCATGATACCCTCATTGCAAGACTAACACAACTAGGATTGGAGGAACAGTCTTACAATGGTTTAAATCCTATATCTCAAACCGCAGACTATGTATCCAAGTAGGCAATGAACCACCAGTTACCTTCCCACAAGATCAAGGGATTCCTCAAGGGTCTGCCCTTTCAGCCCTTTTATTTAACCTATACCTGCAACCAATCACCAAAATATTCAAAAAATATAACATCAGGTATTATATCTATGCAGATGACATTATGCTTTCTCTCCCCATAGACACAAACAACCCCACCTTCAACAACTTATCCGACTGCATTAGTGAAACTGAATTATGGTTAAACGCCAATAACCTCAACATCAACTTCAAAAATACGAAAGCCATGTACATCACAAAGAACAAAAACCACATCCTCCCTCAAAATATCACCCTGAGCACCACTGTCCTCCCAATCAAGCAAGAGATTAAATACCTCAGTATAACCCTCGTTCAAACCCTCAGCATGCTCCCCCATTTAAAACAAACAGTGAAAACCGTATTCTAAAAATTAAAGACCATTCAGCACATAAGACAATTACTAGAAGCAAACAATTACAGATCAATATTTAAAGCCATTGTCACACTCCATTTTGACTACTGTAACAGTCTGTTACAGGATCTACCCACCAAAAACCTACACATTCTCCAAAGATCACAAAACATCACAGCAAGAATCATTTTCAAGGCCCCACTGACTGACCACATCACACCCATCCTATTTGTCCTCGATTGGCTCTGAATACTGAGTTGAATAAAGTTCAAAATACTCATGACAACCTTTAAACTAATCAACAATATAGAGCCATCCATTCTCTCAACACTCATTCATACCCCCCACCCCCCCAGATATAAGAACTAGAAGAGAAAATGCACCACACTCCCTTGAGATCCCCAATGCAATTTGGAAATCAAAGCAGACCATGAGCTCCAGGGCTTTCACATTCACTGCCCCAATCTCTGGAACTCCCTACAACTATCAATCTGCTCAATTAAGGACCTCCAGATGTTCAGAAAATTACTCAAAACATACCTCTTCACTGCACACTACGGAGCACAAAACAGCACCCCAAACTCACAGACAAATTAGCCATATATACAATGGTGACCCATACACACCTAACCTCACTCAGAGAACGACCCACATATTCCACCCAAGCAACACCTGTACATAACCTGGTTGTACATAGTTACTATTAAGTTTCCTACTGTTTAAAATTACTATTGTAAAAAGTTCTCAAATTGTTTTATGTAACTTGTTGGTTATTTGTAAACCACCCTTGATCTCTGGAAGGGGCAGTATAGGAAAGTGTGACAAATAAATAAATTAAATAAATAAAGATGCTGAACAAAGAGGGTAGATAGTGAGACAAGATGTTGGAAGGGGGAGAGAGAGAAGATGCTGAATAAATGGGGTAGAGAGTCAGATGAGATGTTGGAAGGGAGGAGAGAAAGAAGATGCTGAACAAGGGGAATACAAAATGAGATGAGATGTTGGAAGGGTGGGGGAGAGAGAGAAGATGCTGAATAAAGAGGGTAGAGAGTGAGAGTGAGATGAGATGTTGGAAGGGGGAGAGAGAGAAGATGCTGCACAAAGGGGGTAGAGAGTGAGATGAGATGTTGGAAGGGGGAGAGAGAGAAGATGCTGAACAAAGGGGGTAGAGAGTGAGATGAGATGTTGGAAAGGGGGGAGAGAGAGAGAGAAGATGCTGCACAAAGGGGGTAGTAGAGAGTGAGACGAGATGTTGGAAGGGGGAGAGAGAGAAGATGCTGAACAACGGGGGTAGAGAGTGAGATGAGATGTTGGAAAGGGGAGAGAGAGAAGATGCTGAACAAAGGGGGTAGAGAGTGAGATGAGATGTGGAAGGGGGAGAGCGAGAAGATGCTGAACAAAGGGGGTAGAGAGTGAGATGAGATGTTGGAAAGGGGGGAGAGAGAAGATGCTGAACAAAGGGGGTAGAGAGTGAGATGAGATGTTGGAAGGGGGAGAGAGAGAAGATGCTGAACAAAGGGGGTAGAGAGTGAGATGAGATGTTGGAAGGGGGAGAGAGAGAGAGAAGATGCTGAACAACGGGGGTAGAGAGTGAGATGAGATGTTGGAAAGGGGGGAGAGAGAGAAGATGCTGAACAAAGGGGTAGAGAGTGAGATGAGATGTTGGAAAGGGGGAGAGAGAGAAGATGCTGAACAAAGGGGGTAGAGAGTGAGATGAGATGTTGGAAGGGGGAGAGAGAGAAGATGCTGAACAAAGGGGGTAGAGAGTGAGATGATGGAAGGGTAGCGGAGAGAGAAGATGCTGAACAAAGGGGGTAGAGAGTGAGATGAGATGTTGGAATGGGGAGAGAGAGAAGATGCTGAACAAAGGGGGTAGAGAATGAGATGAGATGTTGGAAAGGGGAGAGAGAGAAGATGCTGCACAAAGGGGGTAGAGAGTGAGATGAGATGTTGGAAGGGGGAGAGAGAGAAGATGCTGAACAAAGGGGGTAGAGAGTGAGATGAGATGTTGGAAGGGGGAGAGAGAGAAGATGCTGAACAACGGGGGTAGAGAGTGAGATGAGATGTTGGAAGGGGGAGAGAGAGAAGATGCTGAACAAAGGGGGTAGAGAGTGAGACGAGATGTTGGAAGGGGGAGAGAGAGAAGATGCTGAACAACGGGGGTAGAGAGTGAGATGAGATGTTAGAAGGGGGCGAGAGAGAAGATGCTGAATAAATGGGGTAGAGAGTCAGATGAGATGTTGGAAGGGAGGAGAGAAAGAAGATGCTGAACAAGGGGAATACAAAATGAGATGAGATGTTGGAAGGGTGGGGGAGAGAGAGAAGATGCTGAACAAAGGGGGTAGAGAGTGAGATGAGATGTTGGAAGGGGAGGGAGAAAAGATGCTGAAAAAGGGGGTAGAGAGTGAGATAAGATGTTGGAAAGGGTGAGAGAGAGAAGATGCTGAACAAAGGGCCCGGCCACCAGCAAGCTCTCCCGGGTGAGAGAGAGAAGATGCTGAACAAAGGGCCCGGCCACCAGCAAGCTCTCCTGGCACGGATCGAGCAGCTGGGGAGCAGCAGAACCGCCTCCTTCTTCCACTGCCCAATCGGGGCAGGCAGCGTGATCTTCAAAAGCAGACCGCCGAAAGCAGCGTGCTCTCTCTGCCCTCCAGCACCCCGGCCACCAGCTAATTGAAGCCGCTGAGGCGGGAAAAGCTCCATTTTTGATCTCCCCCGAGAGGGGTCGAGCACCCGAGCCGACATCCAGCCCGGACACTCCAGCCCAATCGAGGCTGTGGGAGGAGTGCAGCAGCACTACTAATTGAAGCCGCTGAGAGGCAGGCCCAGGACGTCTCACAGAAATTGCTGACACTTCAGCGGCCCAGAAAGGTACTCCACAAATGCCAAGCCAACACCACCTCTCTGGCACATACTCGCCAACAGAACAGTGAGTCAACGCTATTACATGAAACCCCCCCCCCCCTCCTCTCCTGAACAAACTCTCATCACTCAGCATTGCTATTCAATCAAAACACTATGACCAGTAGCACTGTCAGTGCTAGTTACTATCTTACTGTTGCCAGTAAATGACTCTTGTGATCTGTATCAATATACTGTTGCCAGTATTCTGACCTTTTGCTAGTTACCATTTCACTTTGTTTGCAAATGACCATTACTATCTGTTTCACTGTACTGTTGCCAGTATTCTGTTAATGTATCTATTAATGTACTGTTGCCAATACTCTGACCTTTTGCTAGTTACCATATTACTATTCTTGCAAATGACTATTGCTATCTGAACCAATGTACTGTAGCCAGAATTCTAATCACTGCTAGTTACTATTTTACAACTCCTGCAAATGACCATTGCTATCTGAGTTTTTGCATTTGAATGCTTCTTTGACTAATGTCCCAGCTGTCCCTGTACCTTTGACTCCTGTCCCTGTACCGTTACCAGAACATTACTGTACTGTAACCTATATTACTTATCGTAGATAGGATATTGCAACATTGATTCCACCTCAAATTGAGATCCATAAGTGCACATACTACCAAATTTTCCCACATGTGCTCCCTCAACCCCATTCTTGCCCTTGTTACAAATCGAATTTACCCAAAGTCAATGGCTACAGTCCACCCTGTCTCTAGCGCAATAACCTGATTCAAAGCATCCCTCCAACTACCCTCCCTTATACAAGAAACCACCCCTATCACAAAATGGCCCGCACATTCCCAGTACTAATTTTTGGATACCTCATCTTAGAGCTGATTAGCAGCACCCTGGCTCTGACGAATACTCACAAACATATACCTATCCTACGCAGTGATGGGAGGAGATGGTCAAGATGCCCTCCACTCAAGGCACCAGATGAGATGCTACCATCCTATCAACACCTGCTTCACATTGCAATCAAACATGGCACAATTGCAAAATCAGGCGCCCCACAGCCCACAAGTTTAAAGGCTGCCCTCATAAACGCGCGTTCAATACGCAAGAAATGGCCCATCATCAAGGATCTGATAACCAGTCATGACCTAGACATGGCTAACAAATGAAGACTCTGTGCTCATCAATCAGCTGCTACCTCCTAACTTTACAATCCATAGCTGCCATAGAAGCAACAAAAGAGGAGGAGGAGTCCTCATAATCTCCAAAGCAGATTACAAGTTCCAGCTGCACAACAGCACCAACACAAGGAATCTTGACCTAGTAGTCATAACCAATAATCTCTGCTCCATCAATCTAATATACAGAGCTCCAACATCATCATCGGACGACCTAGCCACAATAATAGAACTAGCCTGCAATACACCTCACCCGCGCGTCCCAAACTGGATACTAGGAGACCTCAACCTAGCAATGCTACAAGACTCCCAAGCCTCTGCATTCCTAGATGCACTCAAAGACCTAGATTATCAGCAATTAATCAATCAACCAACCCACACAAAAGGAAACATATTAGATTTGATCTTTGCCCCACTATCTACCTGCAACACTGCCAACTTCTCATCACCAACCTATACTGACGTACCGTGGTCTGACCATAAACTAATCCTTTTCCAAATTCCCATTGATAACAAGCCAATAAAGTCACCTGAGAGTAAGACAGCCCCCACGAGACTACCAGCACGTTGTTTCCAACCATTTAACAAGGAACTCATCATAAAACACACGCAACCCATACTTACCTTGACAACAACGGACCCCAACAATCTGGTCTCTAACTGGAACAACAGTCTCAGTACAATAGCACAACGTTCAGTACATAACAAAAACACCAGGAAAAGACCCACAGCATCCTGGTTTTCCAATGACCTACGGACCTCGCTCCTCAAACTTAGGAAACTCGAAAGGCGATGGAGGCGCTCACGCTCAACCGAAGATCTAGAGGCTTATAACCTACAACTCGCAACTCACAGATCTGCGATATCCAAGAAAATGAAACAAGCTCACACCAACACGCTAATGCGATCTCTAAATAAGCCACATGACCTCTTTGCCCTCGTCAAAAACCTAACGAAGGAACCAGGACCAGAGCAAACAACAGAGATTCTCGCTCAAGACTATGCGGACTTCCTCCAATCAAAACTACACCAAACCACCAAGACTGATATTACCGACTCTGAGAATCCAGCATGCATACCAACGCTAACAACTTTCGACATCCCCTCCCCTAAGCAAATCGCTGACTTAATCACTACAATCAACACGACCATGGCCCACACCGACCCCTGTCCAGCTTTTTGGATTAAAGAACTGAGGACAGAGTTTAACCCCTTCATTGCCAAACTCTTTGATGCATCATTCTCTTCAGGCCTATTTCCCCTAAGTCTCAAACATACATCCATTAGACCACTACTAAAAAACCCTAAACTAGACTCCCAGAAAGTAGAATCCTACAGACCTATTGCCAGCATCCCACTGCTGGCCAAGATAATCGAAAAGGAGGTCCAAATTCAGCTCCAGCAGCACATAGACAACGCTGCACCTCTTGACCACAGCCAACATGGCTTTAGAGAAGCTCATGGTGTGGAGACTCTACTTACCACACTCTTCAACAACATCCTCACAACAATTGATAACATCCATCGTGGAGTGGCCCTTATATTCCTAGACATAGCTGCAGCATTTGACTCAGTTTGTCACCAAACCCTCCTGAAACGTCTCGAAGAAAAAGGCATCTGCGGCTTAGCACTAAATTGGTGCAAGTCATACCTCGCCGATAGATGGCAGCATGTCCGAACCGAATCATCTACATCCAAACCATTTCATCAGAAACAAGGTGTCCCGCAAGGATCCTCCCTTTCGGCTCTTATGTTTAACATCTACATGCAGCCCGTCTGCGACATCATTCGCTCATACAAAACTGAATGCATGATATACGCAGACGATGTCCTTCTATACATGCCTTTCGAGACTGACCAAATTGACCTCTCACCCCTTACAAAATGCTTCAGCGCAGTAGAAAGATGGCTCCAGAATCAGAATCTTCGCATACAACATAAAAAGACTGAAGTGCTGTTTATCACTAGAAACTCTAACTTCTCTCCACCAACCCACCTAAAAGTCGGCGAAGTAGAACTTCAATCCAAACCCTCAATCCGCTACCTGGGGGTTACCCTAGATCAGAGCCTCAACATGAAGACACACATTGGCAACATGGTCAAATCAACATACCACAAAATTAGGACTCTCAAACATCTACGTCCCCTCTTACAGCCAGAAGACTTCAGAACCATTTTCCAGGCCCTAACCCTCCCACATCTGGACTATACCAATGCAATCCTCCAAGGACTCCCAAAATCTACGATAATCCCTCTCCAGCTTGCCATGAACACCGCTGCCAGAGTTCTGAATGGGGCCTTGAGGCGAGAACATATAACACCCATCCTCAGAAGTCTCCACTGGCTCCCTATCCACTATAGGATCATCTTCAAAACAATACTAATAACATTCAAAGCCATAAATGGGCTCTCCCCCATGTCCCTCGCTGGTCTCGTACACAAACCCCCCCCCCCCCCAAATAGAGCCAGAAGAACTACAGCAGTAAACACTTTGGCAATTCCCAAAGCACTGACCCAATGCACTCAGGCCACAGCAAGCAGAGCCTTTAGTATTAATGCTCCCAGACTCTGGAATGCCCTGCCCCCCAACATACGAGCAATCCCAAATCTAATCAATTTTAGAAGGGCTTTGAAACACCACCTTTTCTGTGAATACTACCCAAATGAAGATGCACCATCCCGACCTCCCCAAAACTGAGCCATGCGTCCAATATAATGCTATGTTCTCTCAAACATTGTATATTATGTAAATAATACTATGCTTTAAAATGTGTAAATAGTTAATTTTAATTTTTGACTATCCAAGTTGAATTTCCTGTTATCTGTAGTTTTACGGTTAACCCACCGTAAAACATAACTGTTCCATGTGAACCGCACTGATATTGAAGAGCGGGGTATATTAAGAGAAATAAATAAATAAAATAAATAAATAGAGAGTGAGACAAGATGTTGGAAAGGGGGAGAGAGAGAAGATGCTGAACAAAGAGGGTAGAGAGTGAGATGAGATGTTGGAAGGGGGAGAGAGAGAAGATGCTGAACAACGGGGGGTAGAGAGTGAGATTTATTTTATTTATTTTATTTAACATTTTTTATATACCGCACTATTCATCATCAGTGCGGTATACATTGAACAACAATACATGACTGATCTAGGTTTACATATAACAGGGAAGATAAACTGGGTGTGAACTGGGGATAACTATCTACATAATTATACATAATTATATATACATTGAATAGGTTACATCAAAATTCGATATTCGAGATGAGATGTTGGAAAGGGGGGAGAGAGAGAAGATGCTGCACAAAGGGGGTAGAGAATGAGACGAGATGTTGGAAGGGGGAGAGAGAGAAGATGCTGAACAAAGGGGGTAGAGAGTGAGATGAGATGTTGGAAGGGGGAGAGAGAGAAGATGCTGAACAACGGGGGTAGAGAGTGAGATGAGATGTTGGAAAGGGGGGAGAGAGAGAAGATGCTGCACAAAGGGGGCAGAGAGTGAGACGAGATGTTGGAAGGGTAGGCGGAGAGAGAAGATGCTGAACAAAGAGGGTAGAGCATGAGATGAGATGTTGGAAGGGGGAGGGAGAAAAGATGCTGAAAAAGGGGGTAGAGAGTGAGATAAGATGTTGGAAAGGTGGAGAGAGAGAAGATGCTGAACAAAGGGGGTAGAGAGTGAGACGAGATGTTGGAAGGGTAGGGGAGAGAGAAAATTTTATTTATTTACATTCTCTTCTATACCGTGCTATTCTGCATCAGTGCGGTTTACATTGAACAAACTGAAATTACATTGAACAGGGCATTATAACTTGGAGATAACTATTTTATAGGGAACATGGGCTATGGAGGGTTAAGTGGCTTGCCCAAGACCACAAGGAGCACCCATGGGACTAGAAACCCCAGTCCTTCCGGCCCAAGGTTGCTGTCCTCTAGTGGGATTTCAACCCTTGACCTTCCGGCCTGAAGTACCTTGCCCCAACCACTAGGCCACTCCTCTGCAAGATGTTGAGCAAAGGTGGTAGAGAGTGAGACGAGATTTTGGAAGAGTAGGAGAGAGAGAAGATGCTGAACAAAGGGGGTAGAGAGTGAGACGAGATGTTGGAAGGGCAGGGCAGAGAGAAGATGCTGAATAAAGGGGATAGAGAGTGAGACAAGATGTTGGAAGGGAGGAGAGAGAGAAGATGCTGAACAAAGGGGGTAGAGAGTGAGACGAGATGATGGAAGGGTAGGGGAGAGAAGAGATGCTGAACAAAGGGGAAAGAGAGTGAGATGATGGAAGGGTAGGCGAGAGAGAAGATGCTGAACAAAGGGGGTAGAGAATGAGATGATGGAAGGGTAGTGGAGAGGGAAGATGCTGAACAAAGGGGGAAGAGAGTGAGATGAGATGTTGGAAGGGGGAGGGAGAGAAGATGCTGAACAAAGGGGGTAGAGAGTGAGATGAAATGTTGGAAGGGGGAGAAACAGAAGATGCTGAACAAAGTGGGTAGAGAGTGAGATGAGATGTTGGAAGGGGGAGAAACAGAAGATGCTGAACAAAGGGGGCAGTGAGTGAGACGAGATGATGGAAGGGTAGGGGAGAGAGAAGATGCTGAACATAGGGGGCAGAGAGTGAGATATTGGAAGGGTAGTGGAGAGGGAAGATGCTGAACAAAGGGGGCAGAGAGTGAGACGAGATGATGGAAGGGTAGGGGAGAGGGAGGATGCTGAACAAAGGGGGCAGAGAGTGAGATATTGGAAGGGTAGGGGAGAGGGAAGATGCTGAACAAAGGGGGTAGATAGTGAGATATTGGATAGGTAGGGGATAGGGAAGATGCTGAACAAAGTGGGCAGAGAGTGAGACGAGATGATGGAAGGGTAGGGGAGAGAGAAGATGCTGAACAAAGGAGGCAGAGAGTGAGATGTTGGAAGGGGGGAGAGGGAAGATGCTGAACAAAGGGGGTAGAGAGTGAGATTTTGGAATGGTAGGGGAGAGAGAAGATGCTGAACAAAGGGGGTAGAGAGTGAGATGTTGGAAGGGAGGAGAGGGAAGATGCTGAACAAAGGGGGTAGAGAGTGAGATGAGATGTTGGAAGGGTAGGGGGGAGAGAAGATGCTGAACAAAGGGGGTAGAGAGTGAGATGATGGAAGGGTAGTGGAGAGGGAAGATGCTGAACAAAGGGGGTAGAGAGTGAGATGATGGAAGGGTAGTGGAGAGAGAAGATGCTGAACAAAGGGGGCAGAGAGTGAGATGAGATGTTGGAAGGGGGAGAGAGAGAAGATGCTGGATGGCAGGGAGAGGTTTGGGAATAAGGGGATGGGGAATGAGTAGGCCAGGGTGACAGAAGGAAATGGAAAGTAATAAAAAGAGGGAGCTTGAAGACTGGATAATAAAAGAGACTGAAATAAAAGTGGATAGAGAGACAAAAAGCTGAAAGAAAACGATCACGGTCAGTGATGTGTGTAGGGGAGTAAGAGAAGAATGCAGAAGGAAAGGGAAGTGTGCAAATGATCTGGAGATCCTGGAGATAGAGTTGAGAAAACAGAGGAAAGCAGAAACCAGAGGCTGATACCAACATGATCAGAAAAATAAATTGGCCAGACAACAAAGGTAGAAACCCAGATATTCTTTTTCATTTAGTGGTTGGAATATGTCAGGTTTGGAATTTATATATTTGGCACAGCACGGGTGGAAGTGCATCGCTGCATCTATTTCTCCGGTGTTGCACCACATGCTCAGTCTGGCTTATTGGAGTTTCAGTTCAGCTTTTGTCTGCATATGTCTCTTGTCAGTTTCTGGTAATTTGCACTAAACTTGGTGAGGGTCTATCCACGTTTAGTAGTGTGACTGAGGCTAGATATTCTGTTGGCTTTGAATGTTTATGTAGGGATCAGTAATAATCTGGTTTGTCCAATTTTCCCAATAGGTTGTATAGATTTTATCAGGCTCATTGCAGTGTTTAGAGTGCTGCCTTTTCTTAGGTAGGTCCTCACCTCGTGCTGTTATGTGTCATGAAGAAGTCCCTTCAGAGCCTATAAAGATAGGGCAAGATTAGGATTTGCTTTCAGAAACTGACAGGCAGTCTGAGCACATGGCTCAGTGTTTGCAAAGCAGAAGTAAACAAAGAGTCACGAGCTAGAAAGACACGCCCCTGCAGTGACGTATTCCCTAGCTCAGGAGGTAATGAGTATCACCTGTTTTAGGGCAGGGCACAGCTAAGTCCTGAGAGTTACAATGATAAAAACTGGTCATTAGCTTGGACCAGGCAGAAGGAGAAAGAGAACGAGGTGCAGAAGCAGATGCAGAACCGAAGGGAAGATGGAAAAGGAAGCCAGCAAAGGAGCCCGCTGATTAGAAGGAGTCAAGGAGGAGTGAGACCCAAGGGAGCCATATTCCTGAGGCCAGAAGGAAGCAACCCAGGACAGGGGTTGTCTGGCAAAGGCAGGAGAGAGAAGAATCTTCCTGAGAGGCAGGCTTGGCAAATCTCACACGCTCCTAAGAGAGAGACAGGCTGGCTGGAGAATACCGGTACATCTGAGGGGAAAGTTAATAGGCTGAAAGGCAAGCAAACACAAGCCGTGTTTGAGAACCAGTCTGACCCTGCAGAGTGGAGAGTTCCTTCTCTTTCAAAGCCAAAAGGTAGGCTTAATAATTCATACAAGTTTGAACCTAGCTATGAAGCAGTTCCCTATAGTTACCAGAAAGTAGCAAACTCCCTGAACAAAGACTACAGCATATAGGGTAGTTTACAACCCTGCTCAGGAGAGTGTTACAGAGAGAAACCACGTGAGGTCAGAGAAACCGTTTGTTTCAAGGATCAGGATAGCAGTTTACTGCCACACCCTGCTAGTCCTGATCCTTGAAATCACCTGTTGTGGTTTTGTTTTGTATCAAGCACTGCACGTTTAAAGCCTGAAGCTGACAAGGCTATCTTACCTGAGTTCATGTATAATTTCCTCAAGCCAATTGTATGGCATGTTTTGTCCTGAGTTATTCACTTGCATTTAATCCGCCGGGAAGGGGAAAATAAATTTTTGTCATTGCCTGAAACCACTCGACTGCAGCTCATCTGTGCTCAAGGAGTAAAGGGACTTACATTCCCAGAAGGCCTTGCAGAGTTAAAGCAAGCCCATGCTCTCTGAGGCAGGAACACCACAGGCAGACCAAGTCTCAGCGCCCTAGGCATTGGGCTGGCCACCGTGAGGGTGACAAGTGGCGTAGTCTGTTCGGATTTTTTCGCTTGGAATACAAAAAAGGACATCCCAACTGAGGGAAAAGAAAAGAAGAAGAACTTCAGGATACAACAGAAAGTTTTTCCATAGCTGGAAAATACAAGGGGAATGAGAAATCTGCTAAGCGGTTGGAGAGTTCGCTGGCAAATCGTCCCAGGAGGACCAGGACCCAGGAGGATAGACTCCTTTCTCAAAGTCTGAGTCTACACCGTGCGAAGGTAACGGGTAACTGGGCACGGGTGTAGAAGGATTCCAGTGAGAAAGGGAGTTTTGTTCTGCAGAAAGCTAGTGAGGTTTTAAAAAGAAAATTGGTGCCGCACTTGGTTGACTTTTCTTTTGCTTTCTTTGCAGAGACAATAAGCCTCAGGATGGATCCTCAAGAGGTGTTGCGCTGGATGTCCAGTCAATTTGAAAGGCAGATGGAACTGGCTCACCGCACACAGGAACAGACGGCTGTGGCTATACAGGCCCAGCAGAAGCCTCTTGTAGAGCTGATGGAAGCTTTATTGTCAAAGCAAAAGGCTGCTGAAGATGCCAGTCTTACATTTTCTACAGTGGTAGGACCGCAAGGCTGCGGAGCCTTAACTTTTGGCCAGTTAAACACCAATGACAATTTGGAAGACTTTATTGAGGCTTTTGAAAGGGTGGCAGTAGCAGTAAAATGGCACCCTGAGCAATGGGCAGTGAGGTTTGCCATGTCCCTAACGGGAGAGGCTTTGGCTGCATACAAAACCATGCCCACTGCTCTTGCGTCCACCTATGAGGAAGTTAAAAAAGCAGTGAGAGACAGATTAGGTCTGACTCCAATGTATTATAGGAGGATGTTTAGAGAGTCTAGGCTTAAGTCTAATGAGACGCCAAAGGCATTATATCAGAGGATCAAAACCTTGGCCTGGAAATGGCTTGTTCCAGAGAGGAAAACCCTGGAATCTGTGATAGACACAGTCATTCTGGAACAATTCATGGAGGCAGTACCTCCTGAGGTAAAATCTTTCATAATCCGACAAAGTTGCCAGACCACTGCAGAGGCAGCCGTCCTTACAGAGCGTTACTTTGAAGCGGAGTTGGCGGGCAGGCCAACAGGAGGCGCTCTGAAGTTGGCTGGAACAAGCAACTTTGCAGGATTAGAAAGAAGCAGAAAAGCAAATGTGACAAATGTAAATACTGTTTTACCTGTGACAAAAGGAAAGTGTTACAATTGTGGGAAGACAGGACATTTCCAGAAGAGTTGTACAGTGCGGACTGCACTAATGTCTGGGAAAGGGAAACCGGTGCAAGAAGGCTTCCGGTTGGACATGGAAGTCCAAGGCATTATGGCTAAGGCACTGCTTGACTCAGGTGCTGACCAGAGCATGGTCTCTGAAAAGCTCTGGCAGGCCATGGAAGCTCACAGTAGGTCAGCACCGAGTCAAGCAGAGGGCCGTGTTGAGATACGTTGTGTGCATGGTACTTCATCCTATCATCCACTATGTAGGCTCTCCGTAAAAGGTCTGGGGACCCAAAAAGAGGTTTTTGTGGCCGTTGTCCCACAGCTTCCCTACGATATTGTGTTGGGGAGGGACTGGCCCTTATTCTGCAGAGGGGTGGAGAAGGGCTTAAGTGTAAAAACAAACCTGGTCTCCACTAGGTCCCAGGCAGGAACCTCCAGAGTAAGGGACGAAACCCCAGAGGGAGGAGAGGAACTCCCTGAAGATAGAAATGAGCCCTCAGAGGGTGAGGATGATTTGGTAGAGGAGGAGGTATCAGAGCTGCTTCCCGTACATGATGACCTAGTCAATGCCCCTTCTAAAAAGGTCAGGAAAGAAAAATCTGATAGGCGCCGGGAGAGACAATGTAGGACCCAAGGGAGGGCCGAACTGCAGGCCGGAGAGGGGTTACCCTGGGTACCCGCTGATCTAGTCAGGAAATTCCCACCCTTTCCTAACGAACAAAGAGCTGACCCCACATTGATACGAGCATTTGAATATGCCCAAACTGATAGAGAGACTCTTCCTAGGTTTTTCCTAGACAAAGAAGTGTTGTATAGGGAGTCCAATGAGCCACAAACAGGAGCTGTAAGGAAACAGTTAGTAGTACCCACTACATTTAAGGCAATAGTGCTAAGGTTGGCCCATGACCACCCTGCAGGCGGCCATAAAGGGATCCAGGGGACGTTGGATCAAATCCTGTCCCGGTTTTATTGGCCGGGGATTTTTAAAGAGACCACCCGCTACTGTGAGTCATGTTCCACATGTCAGCGTGTGACCTCCGCCAAGCCAAGGGCAGTACCCATGATACCTACGCCCACAATATCAACCCCAATTCGCCGGATGGCAATGGATATTGTAGGACCCCTGATTAAGACGCCAAGAGGGTTCCAATACATATTGGTAATAATAGATCAGGCCACGCATTTTCCTTGGGCAATACCCTTAAGGAGTACTTCAGCTAGGACGGTAGCCTTAGAGCTTGTTAAGTTGTTCTGCGAGGTGGGGTTTCCGCAGGAAATGCTCACAGACCAAGGCAGTAACTTTGTCTCAAGGTACCTAGCACAAGTGTGGGACGCATTTGGGGTGCATCATATAAAGACGGCCGCATACCACCCCCAGTCCACTGGACTGGTTGAACGTCTAAATCAGACCATTAAGCAGATGTTGAGACGGGGTCTGAATGGGAAAATGTCTGAATGGGATACCCTGCTCCCATTCGTTTTATTTGCTTGTCGTGAGCGTACGCAGGAATCCCTAGGGGCATCACCTTACGAATTATTATTTGGTCGTGCTCCCAGAGGGGTTTTAGACATTTTGCGAGAACAATGGGTGGAGCCAGAAGTTCAGGACATAGGAGTGCCTCACTTCTTAAAGGAGTTGAGAAGTCAGCTAAAAAGGAATTCTCAGGCAGCAATAGAAAACCTGAAGGCTAGTCAACAGCGGCAAAAGAAATATTATGACCGAGGGCCGAGGCCTAGGCAGTTAGCAATAGGTGATAAAGTCATAATTATGGTCACGGACCCTGGACCAAAGTTTGAGTCCCAATGGAGAGGTCCATGTACAGTGGTAGAAAGAGCAGGGCCCGTTTCCTACATGGTAGAAAACAATAGGGGACGCTGCCAAGTCTACCATTTAAACGTTCTTAGGCCCTGGCATGAGAGGTCAGCGGCAGCACGCCTAGCTAGGGTAGAAAAGCACAGTAGCGCCCCATTAGGGATTATGTGCTGTCCGAGAAGTAGCTCGTCAGCCCGTAATATCTTAAGGGGGGGAATCTGTCATGAAGAAGTCCCTTCAGAGCCTATAAAGATAGGGCAAGATAAGGATTTGCTTTCAGAAACTGACAGGCAGTCTGAGCACATGGCTCATTGTTTGCAAAGCAGAAGTAAACAAAGAGAGTCACGAGCTAGAAAGACACGCCCCTGCAGTGATGTATTCCCTAGCTCAAGAGGTAATGAGTTTCACCTGTTTCACTCTTTGATCCACACCGAGACTCCAGGCTTGAAAGGATGGAGGGGTTCAGGCAAATTGATGGGTGATCGATTTTTGTACCCAGGTATGAAGACTCTGCAAAACAGAACTTAAAACCAATAGTTCATGCCTAATAATTTCAGATCCTATCTGTCTCACATCTCATTTTATTCCCTATAAATAGGCTACAGATTCTCAGAATCTCAAAAAGGGGAACTCCTAAAGACTTAGCAGGGGCTAAGTATATCCTAAGAAGGGCTATAGGAAGAACCTGGGGCCACTTCAGGTAAAACTTTTGGCAAAGTTTGGACAACTGAGATTTCAAGGTTCTATTCATACATTTTATTTTTCCTAAACTTTTGAAAGCTGTAGGTAGTATGCACCTGATAATGTCAATATCTTGGGGCCATACTTGATGGACTTGCTTCCTAAGGTTATCCACCCTCGTTATTTGTACAGGGTCCCATGTGCATGCAAGATTGTAAGGGCATACTTGGAATCTGGGTACACATTTAGACAGAGCCCTTTTCCTATTGTTAGTGCTCTAGTGAGGGCTATCAGTTCAGCTTTCTGTGGTCAAGTTTCTGGGGCCAGGACTGAGGACTCAACTACCAAATCAGGGGTCAGCAGCACAACAATGTCTATTGATGATGAAACTGCCTTCAGCCACAAAGAAAGTCTGTTCAGGGTTCTCCAGAGAGACATCAGTCAAATCCAGGCAGCTTGAGAATACAGTGTCCATAATTTCTAAACAGTCATGATCAAGGGATCAAGACCATCTGGTAACAACATAGCAGGATTCAAAGCTTGACTGACCTTCAGTTATATCTGAGGGTTTCCACGCAACATACTCTGATACTTCAACATTCATAGATTTGTTAGCTAGTAGTTTCCTTTGTATTTCATATTGGTTAGAACAGAGTGTGGTACAGTAACTTGAAGATTCTGTCTCAAAGGGATTTTGTTTTGTTAGTTTTTGCTCACTAGGAAGGCTGTAGCTGTAACAGCTTCTCAAATAAGGTCCAAGAGATTGAGTCAACACTCCTAGAACATTTCCTTGTGACTCATGAACATAGAGACTGAAAGGTTTTCTGGACATCTGGTAGACCCAGAATTGGTGACAACATCAGAGTGTTTTTTCAAAGATCAAAAGGCTGCATCCTGTTCAAGTCCCCATTCCAATGGAGACTTTTCCATTCCTTTGATAGCTTGATACAACGGTTTTGCTAGCAGCGCAAAATTGGGGATCCATATACAACATACTTTGTGGCACCCAAGAAGGCTCTCACTTGCCTCCTGGTGGTTGGAGTAGGAATACTGCATACAGCTGCTTTGCGTTCTGGTAAGAGTCCCAGGCGTCGAATTCCGCTGGACAACTGGAATCCTAGGTATTTAACTTGTTTGACATAATTGCACCTTAGCTCTTGAGACTTTGTATCCAACCTCATTAAAAAGGTGCAAGAGTTCACTGGTGGCTTGTAGACATTCACTTTCTGAGTTGGTGGTTATAAGCAAGTTGTCCACATATTGAAGTAGAATTCTTTCTCCTGGAATTACTGGATAACTTGTCAAATCTTTTGCTGAGTGAGGCGAGTTCTTGAATCCTTGAGGTAATCTTGTCCAGGTGAGTTGGCCCCGCCTTCCTGTAGTGGGGTTTTGGGCTAAGCGTATGCAGAAAAACATCTTTTAAATCCAGAATGGTGAAATGTGTGTAGCTTCAGCAGAGATCAGTCTTAAGAGTGTGTAAGGATTTGGCACAACTGGATGTATAGTTCCAGCTGCATCATTCAGTCTTCTTAGATCCTGCAGTGGGCGGTAATCACCTGTCCCAGGCTTCTTAACAGGAAGAAGGGGAGTGTTCCAAGGTGACTGACATTCCTTGAGAAGTCCATACTTCAGCAGTTTCATTAAATGGCAGTGGATTCCTGCAATGGCTGGTCAGGGAAGAGGATACTGCTTCACATGCACTGGTTCCGCTTCTGGCTTGAGGGTGACGATGACAGGGGCTATGTTCTTCGCTAGGCCAGGTGGATTATCTTCTGCCCATACTCCAGGTGGGGCTATAGGGTTGGTAGGTATACAGGAACTTGTTGACTTGACTGGAGGTGTGCTATAGAACCGCCACTTCTCTTCTCGGGGAACAGTCAGCACCATCAATCCAGCAGGCTCTGGGTTCACAGTCATTTGCATTTCTCTCTCTCCAGCAAAGGATATCTGTACCTGAAGCTTTGCAAGCAGATCTTGGCTCCAAAAAGTGGAATAGGGCACTCAGGCATATACAGGAACTGGTGCATTATTTTCTGTTCCCCTTGTTCACACATGCGGTTCTGCAGAAAAGGCTTTGTGGCCTTAGCCCCAGTAGCTCTGATAATGGTGATGCATCAAGAAAAACACAGGGGCTACTGGCTTTAGTATTCTGCTCCTGTACCCCCCATAAAGTCCATATATTGGTCCCCTATTTTCAGACTGACTCCTGGGGACCCAGGGAAACTTGGAGTCCGGTCTGGCCTAGTCTTCATTCATGCTGTAGCCTTCTCCGGCTGGCTTTTTTTTTTTAAATCAAGTACTCCCTCCTCCCCCCTGGGGTGGAGATAAGATGCGGGCATTCACTTCTCTAATGTCCTTCTTTTCTGCAATGGGCGCACTGACTCGCACCCAGTTTTTACTTCCTCTGCTCCTTCGATCAGGATAACCTCCTCCACATCATTCAACTAAAGCATCAGCAAGAAGATCTGTTCTCTTCTCCATCTTTACATTTACTTTCTCTATCACATTCAACAATTCACATACTTTCTGTTCAACTTCCAGTAACTATCATGCCCGCAAATCCATCCAGTTTCTGTAATTTCTGTTTTATATCTCTCTGGGACTGACTGACAAAAATGCAAATTCTCCTGGGCTGCTGGATTGCATGGGGTATATAGTGAGGCTGAATAATACTGTCTGAATAACACTGTTCATTTGTTCAATTAAATCCTAAAGCTTTCAGTTCAATAAATCAGTGGCAGAGGGAAAGGCACCTAAACAAGTCTGGTCAGCTGACTGGCTGGCAAACTACTTGGGAATCTACAGGGTGGAGTCCCCCCCCCCCCCTGCCCTAGGCCCACACTGTTTCTCCTAGCAACGCTCTATCCGGGAGGGTTTTTTTTTTTTTTCTGTGGGCACATTAGTTCACGCCTACTGGGGGGTGACATCATCGGTGGACTGGGCCCCATCCCCCCCTTAAGCACTCTGAACGGAGCCGGGGCTTCTTGGGGAGCTACTTACAGAGAGAGAAACTGACGAGACGGGATATCTAGAGATTCTGGGGCAAAATATGGTGAACTAAGGAAATATGGAGCAACTAGCAGAAGCCACTCCCTTTCACATAGCATTCCTAATTGGGACAGAGACATTTTATTACCATAGTCTTCAGTAAATCCCTTACTGAAATTCTTGATCATACTTGAAAAGAAACTTATTAAAAAACCTTCTTACCGTAAACATAGGGCAGGCAGAAAACATAAGCTTAGATTAAGCACAGACATACAATTTAGATATAGTTCTTAAAATATAAAACTATTATTTTGCAACATATTATAACATCTATTCTTATAGAGAGAACTATAGCTATCTGTTACGTATGACTGGAATGAAATTACTTAGCATGGAAACTAACTGCCAGCCGTAGTCTGCATGTCTCTGCAAAAGAAAATATTATTTTATTTTTTATTTTCATTAAATCTTACAGTTCAGAAAGCAGATATTCAAGAGACATGAAATAGATACTTTTCCATAGCGTTGGTGGATATCTAGAATGCATATACACCCTCTTTTCCTCTGGACACAGACACACAAAATTCAAATAGAGAAAAACAGATGAATTTATCCTGAATTGTAAAGGTCGTCATTAGTCACTAGTACAGAGTTTAACAATTCAAAGTAATTACCTTAAATCTTACAGTATGGGGAAGCATGCATTCAAATGACTTATAATACACAATTTCTTATTCACTCAGAATTTAAACCATTCATTCTCAGGTTGCAATCTGGTACACTTCCAACCCAGAATGCTGCACCGTCCCCCAAGGTTCTCAACCTCTATTTTTGAGGGTCAAAGGAAAAACACTTTATTTGCTCTCTCTTGTCCATGTCAGTTAGATTTTTGGAACGACAGATATACTTCAAAAAACAAAAGAACTCCTGAGTCACTGTAGTTATCACAGCTGTAAAGTAATAACTAGAAAACTAATTATAAATTCATCTCCTATCACACTTTGATTGAATGAATCCTTTATTTTAAACAAGCAAGAGACTTTTCAATCGGGAGTCTTTTTTTTTTTTTAGCAAGCTATGTGAAAGCCACACTCCTTCGCTCACTGGAAACGAAATGATCACACTTAGTTTCACAGACACACAGAGACATGCTAGCAAGAATCATTTAAATCAGTGTCAAGTCATGATCTAATTACTTTATAGGTTAAAGGAAAAAAAAAAACAAAAGCAGTGTGCTTAGTTTCTCTATCATTTCTGTTTGAACCATAAAACACAGGGCAAAGCTAAGCCCACGAATGTATTATACCTAGCAGCCTATCTGACCAGAGTAAGTAATCTCACCCTGCACACTAAAACTTTACAGACAGATCAGAGAATATAACTAGAAACAGTTTACGGAGCTCCGATGAGGTTAATACGACCTTCAAAACTAAAATTCTGACTAAATATTCCTATCGAATGGTATATAATACCTGACCATAGTAGAAGGAACATCACTATTAAAACACAGTAAATAAAAACAGGTATAATTGACCTAAAATAAGCTCCAATTAGCCCAGCAGCAGAACATTGAAAACATGCCTTCATAGGGTTAAAAAGCACCTCTGCACAGACACGCCCCTTGTCAGTCTCACGCTGTACTGTAGGAAAAGCTCTGACTGAGTGAGACATGTTCTTGATTTTCTGTGAGTCAAGCGGTAAATTATCATACATTACCCAACAGAATATAATCTTACATTAAACAAAGACACATAGAAAAACGACACACATGCTAGCAACGTATCCCAAGAAAGACACAGCCCAATCCTGTCTCTTCTGACTAGGCTATATCAAATTTCGAATTCGAAGTCAAAATCAAAAAGACGATAGTTTCACCCCGCGCATACTCATGCAGGGTTAATCGGACCGTCTTGAGAGCTCTCTTACCAAATGCAAATTCAAATTCCAAATTCCAAAAAGGCAGTGGGTTCACCTCGCGCATACTCATGCAAGGTTAATTGGACCGCCTTTGAGAGGTGATCATGCTCTCTTACCAAAATTCCAAATACCAAAGTTACAAAATCCAAGTTTCAAACAGCAGTACTGCTCTGACTCATCTGTCTAGACATATCAAAATCTATACTCACCGGATCCGGTCCCTGTTCCCAAGCAAGCGCATGAGTTGGACCTCAGACTCCCCTCACGGGTTCAAGGTGTTGGCTCCGACTGGGTCCAGCACCCGCCGAGGCCTGGCCCAGCTCCCTCCGATGCAACTGGACTGGTGGCGCCTGGGAGCCGAGCCCACGTCGGGAGGGCACGAGTCCAGCAGGACCAAACCTATAGAGGTGGAAAGTCGTGGTATATCAGCTCGTATACCCTCTACTCACCACACGTTCCGGCCCAACGCACCAAGAATATGTAGCAGCAGAGTGCAGACAACCCAATGATACCAGGAGTCAGTTCAGAAGGTCCAAATCATTTATTTGTGCACAAGACTCAAGCAGAATCAAATTCAAAATGGCTGAGCAATGGTTTCTAGCAAAACAACAACTTTTATACCGTTCTTCTCCATTCTAGACATAGGCAAACTTTTCATTGGTCCCAGTAACCCCTCTCACCCATCTATTGGTCCCGGTAACATTACGTAGTTGTCCAATTAGGACTCTGGTCTGGGCTCAGCACCTGCTTACCCCCCTTCTAGTCCCAATTACAATGGTCAGTTCACCAACTTAGATACTTTCCTCCTCCAAGGTCATTTAGCTAGTTAGAACATGTGGGAAAGCAGGGCACTGTAACTTTTCTTACAGCAAGTTAATTAATTCCATAGAAGCTGTGCTCTCTTTTCAGTACCAATTAGACTTGTTTTTCTATATTTTCTAAGTTTCGATTCTGCTTAGCTATACTAAATTGTGTTCAGTTAAGTTTCAATTCTACGGTGTCATCATTCAGGGGGGTTTTTATTCCTCTGGGCCTAACTACAGGCTTCATTTACAGGTCAAGCTGCTTAGGCCTGTCTGTTTAGTTCAATTAGCATGGAGCATAGGCCTTCGCCTACCACACCTATAGTTACCAGAAAGTAGCAAACTCCCTGAACAAAGACTACAGCATGTATGGTAGTTTACAACCCTGCTCAGGAGAGTGTTAACAAGAGAAACCAGGTGAGCTCAGAGAAACTGTTTGTTTCAAAGATCAGGATAGCAGCTTACTGCCACACCCTGCTAGTCCTGATGCTGAGGAAATGCAGATAGACTCTGACCATAATGAAATAGTGGATGATCGGATGGACTGTACATTATCTTTGGCTGACCATGTGAATTCCCTATGCTGAATAGTATCTGTGAGAGACGGTAAAAGCAGCAGAAGAAAAGGGAACATTTTCTTTGCTAATTGAAGCTGTTGTGATTTGTTTTGTATCAAGCACTGCACGTTTAAAGCCTGAAGCTGACAAGGCTAACTTACCTGAGTTCATGTATAATTTCCTAAAGCCAATTGTATGACAATGTTTTGTCCTGAGTTATTCACTTGCATTTAATCCGCCGGGAAGGGGAAAATAAATTCTTGTCATTGCCTGAAACCACTCGACTGCAACTCATCTGTGCTCAAGGAGTAAAGAGACTTACATTCCCTGAAGGCCTTGCAGAGTTAAAGCAAGCCCACGCTCTCTGAGGCAGGAACACCACAGGCAGACCAAGTCTCAGCGCCCTAGGCGTTGGGCTGGCCACCGTGAGGGTGACATATGGAATGGGAGGATTGTTCTGTCCTGAGGGGCTTTTGTAGAGTTTTGTATTATGTCACAATACATAAATCTTCAATCTCAGAGTGAAAAGAACTCAGTTCAGACAAAACAAAAAATCACTCTACTATAATACACATATGCAAGGTATTAATATTCAATAACAATATTTATAAGCTGCCTTACCACAGGTATAATAAAGGAGAAAAAAGGCTTCAAATTACACAGGTCAGGCAGACATGATACAGCATTCCTTTGCATCGCCATTGCATCAATAGCCAAAAAATCTCTTATCAATATTTATATTTTTCAATTTTCGATATTTTATCTTTTACCAAATTATACTTTAAACAATACTTCCTTCTAAAGCATGTCTTCAACAAAGCTTAACTGAAGTGGTCTCCAAGGCATGTATCAAACACCCCGACACCATCCATCTCGTCAACCAAGCGTTTCGCAATGCGCTTTCTCAAGGGGTTTTAATAATCACACAGAACATGCTGTAGAAGAGAGTAAAAGAAAAATATTAAAAAACCTGTGCAGAAAACCTCTAGACACACTGCCCTCATGTTAATGATAATATACAGCAGCTGCCAAGCAAACAAACCAAACAAGATATTCACCCACAGCAACAGATAAAGAAAACAGCCGTGAGTTCAAAAGAAGCTCCATCGTACAAAGAAGAACAGCTACAATGCAGATCTCCCATCTCCCACAAACGAGGAAAAAACCAACAGATAGAAATGCACTCAGCCAATCTGACCATCAGTGTCACTTAACATGCTGCACAACTCAACACAATCAAAAAACGCCACGCATGAGCAGAATGTAAATACTGCCCACCTAAACCCGATTGGTACGTTTTAAGCCTATCACGTCATCAAAAAAAAGTCACGTCTTATGCCCGATCCAAAGAGAATTAAGTCAAACTACACCAATTTGATAGGGAGGTCACATGAACACAAAAAAGCCGCGTCTTATACCTGATTCCAATCCTCATCAGTCTACAAGCACTGTTCAGTCAAAAATAAAAAAACAGAACAAACTGATGCTCCCTCCCACCCATCTATACACATACATGCCAGTCTATTTGAGAATTAAGACCTTTGGGGCAAACAGTATCTAAACAAAAAAAAATCCATTTTTGTTCTCTAAATACCAGGGACTGTTCTCTGGTACGTTCACCAATCCCAGCCCTAATCTGGTCAATACAAAAACATCTCAGGTCAGCAAGCACATGATGTTTCTCCTTACAATGCTGAACCATGAGTCCTTCAAATCTCCCACAAGGTAAACGACTTCTGTGCTCGCCCATGCGTAATTTAAAGGGCCGAGTAGTTTGTCCAATATATGACAAGTTACAAGGACACCTGATGACATAAACTACAAAACTAGAGTCACAAGTAATGTTATGATTCAATCAATAATCACATGTTCTATAATTAAATACACTGACCTTTTCTGTAATCTCACAGACTGAGCAATGACCACAGGGTTTATGTCCAGAGAAAAGCTTTACAGCCCCACTGGGCCTTCTCACTACACTAGGGCTAAGCAGAGCTTTCAAATTACGATTCTGGGACCAGACACACCGAGAAGTTAAATTACATAAGCCTGGGGTTGCTCTTATCACCTGAAAACAACCCCGAAAAATCCACTGGAGTCTATAGTTTAGCGGAGAAAATTTAGTTATAAAGTGTACAAATTCACCATCCTCTTTTGGACATTTATTCCCAACACTAGACAACAGCCATTCCCTACTATTAAATTTGACCCGTCTAAATGCCCTATCAATAGTTTCACTTGGGTATCCCCTAGATTGACCATTAAAATCGGCCAAATCTGAACAGTTATGCCAATATAGAATAAATTGAGAAAATGGGAGTCCCTCTCGCATTTTTTGAGGATAGGCACTAGAATAATGCAAAAGCGCGTTTCTATCAGTTTTCTTTCTATACACTGAGGTGCCCCATCCGAAATCCTGTCTCACTACCCAAACATCTAAAAATGCAATCTCATTCTCATGATAAGAAAGGGTGAATTGGATATTAGAATGGAGATGATTTAAGCATTGATGAAGTTCTAATAGCTTTTCAGAAGACCCTTCCCAAAAAACATCATCTATAAAACGACGCCATATTTTAACATAAGATGAAAAAGGGGAAGCTAATAGCCATTGTCGCTCAAAATGTCCCATAAACAAATTTGCAACAGACGGAGCAAAAGTAGCTTCCATCACAACTCCTGCAACCTGTTGGTAAAGAGTACCTTCAAATTAAAAAAAAAATTGTCTCTGCTAAATTCATTACAACCTCCACCATGGCTTCTGAAAGATCATCCCACTGAGTCAATGCTTCCTGGATAACCAATAAAGCTTTCTGCTGAGGAATACTAGTATGTAATGCCGCCATGTGGCTAAAAGAACACCAGGAAATGAGGATAAATACCTTGCATCCTGTAAAACATTCAAAAAATGAGTAGTGTCCTTTAAATAAGATGGAATCCCTGGTAGGAGGGGACCTAGAAAAGAATCCACAAAAATCAATAGTGGCTCCAGCAGAGTACCCCTAGTAGACACAATCAGCCTTCCCAGTGGATTGACCAAGCTCTTGTGAATTTTAGGTAATAAATAGAATCGGAACTTCTTTCTAGTAATCAAATGTTGAGACAATGCCGTCTTTGTTAAATCCTCAATACATTGACTCAGATCTATAGTTGGATCAATTTCTAAACACATATATGACGTTCTATCATGCAACTGGCGAAAAGCTTCAGTTATATAATCAGCTTGATTTAAAAGCATTATCTCTCCACCCTTATCTGCCCGTTTGATTACCAATTCAGATTTTTGTCTAAGTTCACAGAGGGCTCGCTGTTCTTCCTGCGTAAGAGCCCATTGTCTTCTATTGTTCATCCTAGCATTTTCTAACCTTGTCACTTCCTGCAGAACCAAGTACCTAAATACTAACAAAGCAGGAGGGATTGGGCCAGGAGGAAGCCAGGTTGATTTAAAAGGTAAGGTTAATCGACCAGGACCAACCTCAGCCCCTTCATTAATTTCATTCACAGTCAATGATCGAATAGAACTATCATGACATTGTCCATCCTCTGAAGTGGAAAAAAAAGTTCTTAATCTTAATTTACGCAAAAAACATTCAAAATCAATCCAAAATTGAAAAGGATCAACATCCATCATAGGAACAAAGGATAAACATTTATTCAGTACTTGCAGCTGAAGAGGTGTAAGAGAAAATTTGATAGATTAATTACCAATGTCTTAATATCTAAGGTTGATGAACTTTGCCCTGCCATTCCAGTGATCTGGACTGAGTGTCTCTCTGCTGATTGAATATAAAAGTCTGTTTTTTCTTTTTCTTGTCTTTGCCATTCACTAAAAAATCCTCCTGAAGCAAACTTCCTCCCCCTGGTATTAGAAGAATCATCAGACATTGATTCAAACTCAACCCTTTGGCGATCCTGCTTACCACTCTGTCAATTAAGATTCATCCAGGGATTCACATAGCCAGTGGCATAATTTGCATGATCTCTCTTCAACTTCTTTGCTTTAACTTTCTTAACATCCTCTCTAAACTGATCCACCTGTCGTTTCAGGTTATCAATAGCAATGGACTAGTAAACACTACATATGATGCAATAAATTGTATATAGTTTGTCATACTCTCATGACCATGTACATAGTTTCTTACACTACCTTTTACCCCTACTTACTGTTCGGCTATTCTATGTATAATGTGCAAGTTGTAATGTAAACCGCTCTGAGTGAAGGACAAAGCAGTATAAAAAATGTTTAAATAAATAAATTGCTGTGTGTATACATCAAACAAAACCATCCCCCTTTCTCTCCCCCCCCCCCCACTCTCCACAAACCCTACTAGCCATGGGCCTCCACAGAGGCGTGATACCCTCTGCAGAGCCCCGAAGCTCCCCCAACAATAACATACATCTATTCAACACATTGCAGCACCCCTCATGTCTAGAAAAGGTTCAATTTAAGCAAGTCACGCGAACATATAGTCCTTTCTTCAGGTTGCATCTTCATCTCCCAGTACTTGGCAGTCCACTTGCTCCGTGGATGTCAATGTGGCAGGAACATTTGAGCATCCAGCCTTTAGCGTACCTTTAACTGCCTCCTCTGGAGTTCTTGCCATAGTTGTCACACTCAAAATCGTGAACTGTAAGCCCAATTGGGAAGTCCAACAATACCATACATTTTCTGAGTGCAATCTCTTTGTCAAATCACAAAATTTGTGTCTTTTTCTCATTGTAATTGAAGACAAGTCCCCATACAGTTCGATTATCATATTTCCCATTGGACTTCCCCAGCTGGTGAGTTGCTTACACTTACAGGACCAGGTCCTTAGTGGCAAATGCATGAAAACAGGTGAGGACATTGCAGGGCTGCCCCTCTCAGAGGCCCCAGTGCACGAAGAGCCCTTTCAGTTTTAAAGCAGCGAGTTTCAGCATCTATTTCAGTTGTACAGATTTGCTCTGTCAGCTCCATGTAGTTAAGAGATGCCTGGGTCGCAGATAGCCCCCTAACGTGCACGTTGCATTGGCAGGACCGATTCTCAAGGTCGTCCAATATTAGTAGGGTATCAGACTCGGCTCTCGAGAGACACTCAATTTTTTATTTCAGCTCACTGATCCTCAACCCGCATTTCTGCGTCGTCCACACTTTGGCCTAAATCAGTCAAATTGGCCCTTAAGTCATCTATCCAAGCTTGTGCTTCCTGCTTAAAGGCTGTGACACTGTTCTTCAAATCTGAGAAACCCTGGCAAATCTCGGCTTGTAAATGAGCAATTTCACATACTTTGGGATTCTTTGAGGTACCAGTCTTTTCTGTCTTTTTCTGCAGCATCTCTGCAGTCTTCCATCTTATTCAAACCAGCGCTAGGGGGATCTGTGCCCTTAAATGCAAACTATTTCAAATCTACTGTTAGCTTTTTAGTTGCCATCCTCTCTGGGCTCATACTCAAGGGGAATCTCCAAACTGGGAGTGGGAGGTGTTACCACAAGCTCTCTTTTCAGTGGGATATTAGTTGACCACCATTGGAGCCTCTCATGTAGGCGGCCATGCTGCTCTGTGATGTCACTTTCTCTTCTGCTACATAATTTCAGCAATTTTCAGATAAGCTCTTATCTTGATTTATCAATAACTGTATGGCATCTATACTGAAATGAGGTCACGTTGAGATAGAATGAATTATGTAATAAATATTGAAATGAAATGAACATTAAAATGATCATGAACTATAATGTACTGAAATGAATTAAGATAATGAAGCTGCTAAATTAACGATCAGTATGGACTGGATGAAACTCATGAGCAATTGATTATAAATGTATCTGTTATTTCTCTCTCATGTGTCTCTGATGGTCCTTTTATGAAAGCAAGTAAATGTTATCCTCACTATAGAAGTATTTTAGAAGGTTAACATAGGCGGCAGATGCATAACTTAAACCTGCTCCGAGGCCAGCTTAACTGTGTGTGCGTACTCAATGCGTGTCACTGCACATGTATGTTATAAAGTACATGCATGCATCATATCTTAGCTTCGACTCCACCCCCAGGAGCACGCATATAAAGACGCACATGATTATCAGCATGAATACATATCTGTGAGTGTGCGGCTATGCACTTTCAAAAAATACCATTTTCAATCTGCAGAAGAGGCTTCACACATGGAAAAGCTTCTCAAAAGCAACTTCTGTGATCTTTTATAGTAAAGAAACAGTATCTCTGGTAGTGAGCTGTGTTGTGCTCAGTCCTTCCCAGGCAGCACTGATAGGTAGCTAGGAAGAAATTTGGCAAAAAGAGATGTAGGTAACGGGAGTCTGGGCATAAGCCCAAGAACACGCCTCGGTGAATCTTCACTGGTTTCTCTCAGGAAAGGAGAACTAGGTACATCTACCCCGAGACCCAACCAGTACCTTGTTGTACAATCCACATGCGAGTTTGCTCATATAAACAAAATTCCTTTCTCGGGTTACTTGAGTACAGTATTCAGTACAGTCATTTTTCCAGAAAGGCTTTGAAATCAACGAATGCAACAGTTATTTATGATTTTCTATGGAAGAGTCTGGAAATCAGCAAAACAGCTGTATCGTTATAGAAATTCCCTATCCCTGCACTCCAGTCCTTGATTTTCAGATTTTTGTATGAACTGCCATCACAATCTGTGATAAATCTGCTCAGTACTGATTAAGAGCTCTCTTAACTGTCACTTCTGGGTATGAACGCTAATCTAAATGTTTGCACACACCAGCCTTGGGGAAAAATGTGTGAGGGAGTAAGGCTTTGCCAGTTATTCCTGTAAGGGCTATTTACTGGCAGTTTCCAAGTGCTTTCTGTAGACCGTTGGGGTGGGGTAACTCTGATATCTGCAGCCCACTTTCTCCCTAATGCTGCTAAAACCATCTTCATATCCCATTGGTTTGGTGTCATCTGTCTGTCATGGGTCATGTTCATGCATTTTAGACAAAGTCTCAGTGACTTTCCTTTCGGGGTTTGTTAGGACTGCACATATAGGGGTATCTTTATTAAACTAGGCTAATGGTTAATCTGGGCTATCTGCAACTAGGTCCCATATTATTCAATGGAATCTAGCTGAAGATAGCCCTGGTTAACCATTAACCTGCTTTAGTAAACATACAATTTAGTCTCAGCAAAATCACTGATCTTTGCTTTAACTGGAATCAGTAAGTTCAGCAGCAGGGCAGGTTTCTTCATAGTCTTTAAGAGAAGTCATATGACTACTTTACGCAAATAGAATGTCAGCAATTATAAGGAATGGAGAATAAAACAAAGGATGACATCATAATCAAGCAAAAAGAATGGTATCATAAGGAAAGGAATGGAGAATAAAATAAAGGATATTATAATGCCTCTGTATCATTCCATGGTGCAACCGCACCTTGACTATTGCGTGCAATTCTGGTCACCGTATCTTAAAAAGGATATAGCAGAATTAGCAAAGGTACATACAAAATCAGCAAAATGGTAAAGGGGATGGAAAGCTACCTCTATGAGGAAAGGTTTAAAATGTTAGTTTTCTTCAGCTGGGAAAAGAGACGGCTGAGGGGAGATATGATACAGGTCTATAAAAGAATGAGTGTAGTAGAACGGGTAAACATAGATCAGTTGTTTACTCCTACAAAAAGTAGAAAGACTAGGGGACATGCAATGAAGCTACAATATAGCACATTTAAGACTAATCAGAGAAAATATTTTTTACTCTACCCTAGGTTTGCCAACCAAACAGTTTTAGGACAGACTGGCTGGTTTTACAAGCTGCAGGCCAGTGGCTGGCAGGACAGTAAAAACAGAGAATGAAGGGCTGCTTTTCTGCTGACTGCCAGCCACCACATTAGCCTGCTCCTGCCACCGCCGCTTTTCCTGATCCAGTGGTGGCGGCGGCAGCAGCAGCAGACCTGCAATTTAAAAAAAAGAAAAACAAAAATACTGTGGGTCTTTGTGACTCCTCGCTTGCAAGGCTGGTCTGGTCCCTCCCCCCTCTGATGAATCCTCATGTCCGAGGGGGTCAGATCATCCTTGCAAGCGTGGAATCATAAAGATCCGCACCTTTTCTTCTGCCGCTGCTGCTGATGTCACTAGAACAGGGAAAGTGGTAGTTGCGGTGCGGAGAGCTAGGGGTCAGCATATTCTAGGCAATGCAATTCTAAGAGCTGCTCTGGCAGATGTATTTATGTATTTAATGTCTTTCTACAAGTCAAGACGGTTTAAAGAAAACAGGCTGCTTATAACATGAAATTAGGTGACGTGTGCATTACATTTAACAGATAAATATAATATCATGGAATAAAGGCTACTGGAGGAACATATTAATGATAACAAGAATTGCAAAAGCTGCAGAAACTGAAACTATGTACAAGATATAGTAAGGGGCAAGGTGCTTAGCTTGTGTTATGTTGATTCTAGTGGGGGTCTGCACCATAGTAGTGGAGTAGAGTTGTAGCCTAATGGTTAGTGCACTGGCTTGAGAACCAAGAAACCAGTGTTCAATTCCCACTAGCACACCTTGTGGCTTCAGGCAAGTCACCTAACCCTCCATTGCCTCAGAAAGTTCCAAGTTATCAATGTCTCTGTTCAATGTACATTACCAAGTTTAAGTTACAACATAAACCACTTTGAAATGATAAAGCAGTATAAAAGACCTGTGAAATAAATAAACAGTATCCCAGGAATAACTGAGTTTTACCTTTTTGCAGAATTCTTCCATGGTTTCAGGCTCTTATTGGAGGTGATGAAGTGTTCCACATTTGAGGAGTGTAGAGGGAGAATGCCCTATTGTTTCTTCTTTAACTTGTGGATAGCCTCTCAGTTGGTATGTCCAATAGGTTGATTGTGTTATGTCTCCTCGGTCTGTTGTTGCTGGGTTTTGTTATTAGAGACAAGAGACACTCATAAGAACATAAGAACATAAGATATGCCATACTGGGTCAGACCAAGGTCCATCAAGCCCAGTATAATGTTTCCAACAGTGGCCAATCTAGGTCATACATACCTAGCAGTTTCCCCAAAAGACACAGGTTCCACAATGCTTGTATTGGTTCAAGCATTGATATCCTGGGTCCCTTCTTAATAATGGTTTATGGACCTTTCCTCTAGGAACTTGTCCAAACCTTTTTTAAACCCAGCTACACTAACAGCCTTTACTACATCCTCTGGTAACAAATTCCAGAGCTTGATTACATGTTGAGTGAAAAAATATTTTCTTTTATTAGTCTTAAATAGTTTACCCTGTAGCTTCATTGCATGTCTTGTTCTTGTTACACCTGTTATTATGTAAATAATTTAAAATCTGTTCCATGTAAAACCTGTTCTTGTTACACTTGTTATATGTAAACCGCCTTTGATCGCTGGAAGAGGCGGTATATAAGAAAGTTTTAAATAAATAAAATAAAATAAAATAAATGTCCCCTAGTCTTTCTATATTCTGATAAGGTAAGCAATCGATCTACGTTTACCCATTCCACTCCGTTCATTAATTTATAGACTTCTATCATATCTCCCCTCAGCCGTCTCTTTTCCAGGTTAAAGAGCCCTAACCTTTTTAGCCTTTCTTCATAGGAGTATCCTTCCATCCCCTTTACCATTTTGGTGGCTCTTCTCTGAACCTTTTCTAAAATCGCTATATCCTTTTTAAGATACGGCGACCAGAATTGCACACAATATTCAAGGTGCGGTCTCACCATGGAACGATATAGAGGCATTATAATATCTTTTGTTTTATTTTCCATTCCTTTCCTTATCATACCTAGCATTCTATCTCAGCTGACTTGTAGATGCTGAAGATTACTTTAAATGTAATTCTTGAAGTAATAGGTAGCCAATAAAGTTTGCTTAAGGATTGAGGTGATGTGGGTCTGACATGAAGATCCCTGAATAATTCTTGCTGCCGTGTTTAGCGCTAATTGCAGGGGGTGTATGACACTCTTGGAAAGTCCCTAGTAAATTAAACTGCAGTAATCTAGGATGGGGATGATGATCACTTGGTACACAGTATGGAAATCCAGAGGGCTTAGGAGAGGACAGAGGTTCTTTAGGATCCTAATCTTATGATATATGGATTTGGTAGTGTTTGCTGTACCTGAGTATGTAGGTTGAGTCCTTGGTCTACGTATTTAATCTCTGTTTTGACTGAGATCACTTTATTATCTATCTTGATTGTAGCTGGTTGGTTGAACCTAGGGTTTCTCATAATATGCAGGATTTCAGTTTTGTTGTAGTTGATGTGGAGATTGTGTTTCTGTAGCTATTGAGTAATTGCTGAGAAACATTTAGAGATTGTGGAATAATCCAGGGTGATCATGGAGAAGGATGTGTATACCATGATGTCATATGTGTAGATGTGATATTTGACATTGAAGCACTGAATGATATCGTAAAGTGGTTGAAGAAAAATATTGAATATGATTGAGTTCTTTGACTGGGTGACCAGAGAACTAGATCAAGAGCATGCAATGGATGTTATCTACCTAGATTTCAGCAAAGCCTTTGATGCTGTTCATCATAGGAGGCTTATCAATAAACTGAACAGCCTGGGGATGGGTCCCAAGGTGGTGAACTGGATGAGAAATTCATTGATTGACAGATGACAGAAGGTGATGGTAAATAGAACTCACTCAGATGAAAGGAAGGTGAGTAGTAGCCCAGGGATCAGTCTTGGGACCAGTACTGTTCTATGTATTTCTGAATGAAATTGCTGAAGGACAGAATGGAAAAGTCCCTCTTTTTGCAGATCTCAAAAAAATTTGCAACAGAGTGGACTCCCCTGAGGGAGTGGATAACATGAGGAATGATCCACAAATGCTGGAAGAATGGCCTAATGCTTGTCAGTTAAGATTTAATGTGAAGAAGTGCAGCAGCTTGCACTTGGGATGCAGAAATCCAAGGGAACTGTATGCAATAGGGGGGCGAGAGGTTGGTGTGCATGGACCAGGAGAATGACCTTGGTGTGATTATTTCTGAGGATCTCAAGGTGGCAAAACAGTGCAACAAGGCAGTGGCAAAAGTTCATGCTCCTAAAAATCCAAGAGGGGGTGATAGAGAGCAATGACTCCAAGTCCTTGAACAGTCGGCTTTTTCACATGTCTTCATTAGAACCAAAGGGTTTGAACCTTGAGCAGGATTGGACAAGTCTACTGTGACATTGTTGTTACAGATTGGTGGAGAGGTTCTTTAAAACTATCAGTGGTGATAACAGATGGTCAAAAAACTTTGATGGAGTTGTGAATGGCATCTGAAAAGTTTGAAGTAGCCATTTTTTCGCAGCGGTGTAGCGTTGAAACAGGACCTGAAAGAAATGGCTCGGTCCAAAACGCAGTACTGTGTCCGGTTCTGACTGCGAATATTTCGATTTCAATAGATGAGTATTCAAATTCATTGAAAAACATCAAGTTTGTTTGAAAGTTGGAGACAGCAGATAGAGTTTTAGAAGTTTTTGAGGTGTGTAGAGGCACTAAAATTGTGTGCATCATCTAACTATTAGGATTCACGAGATAAAACCGTGGTTTTGATTAAAAGGGAAGTTACGCTTCAAGAGAGAGCAATCCCCTCAAGGCAAAAACTTCCGACAAAAAAAACATGTAAGAGCTTCTACACAAAATTCAGTCATTTTATGTCACTCTAGTTAGTTGGTGATTTAAGAGACAGAGTGGGGTTATATAGCTAGTAGTATGAGGGAACATACAGTGGCATGACTAGAATTACAGCTGTATGTCCCAGCTGGTGTCCCCTCCTCCGCACTGCCCCCACTCCATTCCACCCACATTCAACGCTCTCCACACAACCACTCTACGTGCAGGGAGCACCAGAACCAGAATCGCATCCCTCGGCTAAGCACAGGTTGGACGTCCAACTCTGCTATTTGCTGTTCTGAAAGACCACCATAGTATGCAAAGTTTGATATGGGCTGATCAAGCGTTGATAAAAGCACAGTTTAGTGGGTTAGAGCTGTTTGAGTGGTTGGGATCCATTGTGTCTTAGTTGAACTGTTGTAAGGTAACATTCTGATTAGATTTTCTGGGTTTCTACTTCTTTGTGACTGAGTAGTGCACCTTAAGTTCTTGTATTTTAGTTGTCTACAATTGTGTATGATTGGAATTGAGACGTGATGACGTAGAGGGAAGGTTTTGCCTGTGATGAATAGAAACATAGAAACATTACGGCAGAAAAAGACCACATGGACTCAGTCTGCCCTTCCATATCAACCACTACAACAGTCCCCTTTTTTCCTTTAGAGATCCTGTGTTTGTCCCATGCTTTTTATAATTCAGATACTATCCTCATCTCGACCATCTCTACTGGGACAATATTCCACGCATCTACCACTCTTTCTATAAAGAAATATTTCTGCATATTATTCCTGAGTCTATCCCCCTTCACCCTCAATCTATGTCCCCTCGTCACAGAGCTTGCTTTCAATCAAAAGAGGCTCTCCTCCTCTGCATTTATGCCAAGGAGTTATTTAAACTTCTCAATCATATCACCTCTATCCCGCCTTTCCTCTAAAGTAAACATATTAAGCTCCTTAAGTCTGTCCTCAAATGCTTTATAATGAAGACCACTAACCATTTTAGTAGCCACCATCTGCACCGATTCCACTCTGTTTATATATTTTCAAAGGTGTGGTCTTCAGAATTGCACACAATACTCCAAATGAGGTCACACCAGAGACTTATACAGAGGCACTATCACCTCCTTTTTTCCTGCTGGCCTTTCCTCTCTCTATGGATCCAAGCATCCTTCTAGCTTTTGCCATTGCCTTTTCTACCTGTTTAGCTACTTTAAGATCATCAGAAACAATCAACCCAGGTTCCACTCTTCTTTTGTGGACAGACATACTTCACCCCTTACACTGTACCGCTCCCTTGGATTTTTGCAGCTCAAATGCATGAACCTGCACTTTTTAGTATCAAATCTAAGCTGCCAAATTCTACTCCATTCTTCAAGCTTAACTAGATCCCTCCTCATGTTATCTACTCCTTCCTGGATGTCTACTTTATTACAGATTTTGGTATTATCTGCAAAGAGACAAACTTACCCAATAGCCCTTCTGCAATATCACTGACAAAGATATTAAAAAGAATCAAACCAAGGACAGATTCCTGCGGCACACCACTAGTAACCTCCTTCTCAGAGTGAGCTCAATTTATGTGTACCCTTTATCGCCTCCCACTCAACCAGTTTCTAACCCAATGAGTAACTTTAGGGTCCATCCCTAGGGTGCTCAGTTTGTTTATATGTCACCTGTGCAGAACAGTGTCAAAGGCTTTACTGAAATCCAAGTACACCATATCTAGGGCACTCCCTCAGTCCAACTCCCTGGTCACCCAGTCAAAGAAATCAATCAGATTTGCCTGACAAGACCTTCGTCTGGTGAATCCATGCTGCCTCCTATTCAGTAATCCATTGGACTCCAGAAACCTCACTATTTTCTCTTTCAGCAGCGTTTACAATAACTTACTCACCACAGAGGTAGACTAACTGGCCTATAGTTTTCAACCACATCCCTATTTCCACTTTTGTGTAAAGAGATCACATGTGCCTCTCTCTATTCCTCTGGCACCACTCCTGACTCCAAAGAGGCATTGAAAAAGTCAGTCAGTGGAGCTGCTAGAACATCCCAAGTTCCCTCAGTATTCTCGGGTGTATTCCATCTGGTCCCATCACTTTGTCTACTTTTAGTTTAACTAGTTCCTCACAAACAGTCTTCTGAAATTTGTTCGAGATCCCCATCGCTTCTGTTCCTATTTGTGGATGTTTTCTGAGGTCCTGCTCCTGGCCCTTCATCCATGAACACAGAACAGAAAGCATATGAGGACAGACGTAAGGATCTTAATATGTATGCTTTAGAGGAAAGGCGGGATAGAGGTGATATGATTGAGATGTTTAAATATCTCCGTGGCATAAATGGACAAGATAAGAGCCTCTTTCGATTGAAAGGAAGTTCTGCTATGCGGGGATATGGTATGAGGGTGATAGGGGATAGATTCAGGAGTGATATGCAGAAATATTTCTTTATGGAAAGAGTGGTGGATCCATGGAATAGTCTCCCAGTGGAAGTGGTAGAGATGAGGACAGTATCGAAATTCAAAAAAGCATGGGACAAACACAGAGGATCTCTAAAGGAAAAAAGGGGACTGTTGTAGTTATGGAAGGACAGACTAGATAGGCCATGTGGTCTTTTTCTGTCGTCATTTTTCTATGTTTCTATATCTGTTTAATTTATATAAAAATCAAATCACAGAAGCAGGACAGTATGAAGAAAACAGAGGTGTAAAGATTTGTGGAAAACTCATCAGTGACCTCTTTGCTATGCTGATACCGTGTCATTGCAGCAGAGCCAGGTGAAAGACTGAGCACACGTTTGCAACCTGTAAAGACGCTCTAAACATCTATTTATCGAGATCAAAGAACATAGTCTTAAAATGGACCAGAAGACAAAGATGTCATTCTGGATCACCAACTTAACTTCCAACAACTTATAAAGAACACCACTAAGAACATCTACTTCAAGGTCCGAACCCTCCACAACCTATGCCCCCTCCTCCTTTTGTGCAGTCTGCCAGGCTTACATTACTCCCTTGCTTGACTACTGCAACTGCATCCTTCAAGACTTCCCAAAACTACCATCGCCCCTCTACAGCTAGCCCAAAACACAGCAGCATGCACAATTGCCAGAGCCTCCAGACACACCCATATCACCCCCATACTAAAATCCCTCTATTGGCTTCCCATAACATCAAGAATCAAACACAAACGTCTCACTATTATCCATAAGGCACCTTTTAACACCACATCCGAGCATCTCCAAATGCAGATCAGACACCCAAATCCCAATAGACCACAGAGACAGAGCACACTCAACCTTCTTCTCCTTCCACTTCAAATACGTAAGAGCACACACCGTGCCCATACAAAAGCCTTCAGACTTTATGCTCCCTCCTTCTGGATCTCTTTACCTCCTATGCTATGGAGCATCCGATCAGAAAGGGTCTTCAAAAAACACTTCAAGACACACTTCTTGGAAGAGCACTACCGAATATCCCCTCCAACTGATTCCCAACAGGAACATCTGTCACTCTTGCCAATCATCCCCATCTCCCCCCCACCCGCATAATCAGCCACCTGACATCTAGCCCTACACCAAGTGTAGCAACCTCTTGTTTATTGTAACATAAGTTCTAATGTTACAACGATCCTGAATGCTCCCTCAATCCCCTGTTATATGCTGCTCTACGTCTAATAAGTTTAGTGTAACCTGCATGCCTCATTGTTCAATGTAAACTGTTTTGACGGGTAGAAAAACAGTATATTAAAACCAGTTAAATAAATAATTAAAATAAAGATCCTGACATAGAAATATGACAGTAGATAAAGATCATAAGGCCTATCCAGTCTGCTCTTCCATACCAACTACTACAGCTCCTTTCTTTCCTTTACAGATCTTCTGGGTTTGCCCCATGTTCTCTTGAATTCAGCTACAGTTCTCATCTCTGCCACTACTGCTACTACTATATATCATTTATATAGTGCTACAAATCCTAGTTATTTTATTTTATTTATTTAGCAGTGCTTCTATACCGCTTTTCACTGGGTCAAAGTGGTTTACATCGAACCAAATTCAAATGGCTAAATGGCCAATTTTCCCAATGGAGAAAGGTGAATAGTGGAATACCCCAGGGATCTGTGCTGGGTCCACTGCTTTTTGACATATTCAAAAACAACCTGGAAAGTGGAATAACGAGTGCGGTTATCAGATCTGCAGATGACACAAAACTATTTAAAGTTGTTAAAACCCAAGAGGATTGTGGAAAATTGCAAGAGGATCATGATAAATTGGAAGACTGGGCATCCAAATGGCAGATGAAAATTAATATGGACAAGTGCAGAGTTATGCACCTAGGAAAGAACAACCCAAACTATGGTTACACGATGCAAGGTTCCACATTGGGAACCACCACCCAGGAAAAAGATTTAGGCGTCATTGTGGATAACATGTTAAACCCTCGGTCAGTGTGCAGCAGCGGCCAAGAGAGCAAATAGAATGCTAGGTATCATAAGGAAAGGAATGGAAAATAAAACAAAAGATATTATAATGCCTCTGTATCGTTCCATGGTACGACTGCACCTTGAATATTGTGTATTTTCTGGTCGCCGTATCATAAAAAGAATATACCATTATTAAAAAAGGTACAGAGAAGAGCCACCAAAATGGTAATGGGGATGGAAGGATACTCCTATGAAGAAAGGCTAAAAAGGTTAGGGCTCTTCAACCTGAAAAAGAGATGGCTGAGGGGAGATATGATATAGGTCTATAAATTAATGAATGGAATGAAACAGGTAAATGTAGATCGATTGTTTATGTCATCAGAATATAAAAAGACTAGGGGACATGCAATGAAGCTACAGGGTAACCTATTTAAGACTAAAGAGAAAATATTTTCTCGTGGCTGTACCCTGCATCCCAGTGTGAACATGCTTGCTTTGCATCACGCATGCATGAATTTATCCCAGTGTCTTTTCACGTGGCTGAACCCCTGCATCCCAGTGTGAACATACTTGCTTTGCATCATGCCTGCATGAATTTATCCCAGTGTCCCTTCTCGTGGCTGAACCCCTGTATCCCAGTGTGGACATGCTTGATTTGCATCAGGCATGCATGAATTTATCCCAGTGTCCCTTCTCGTGGCTGTACCCTGCATCCCAGTATGAACATGCTTGCTTTGCATAACACATACATGAATATATCCCAGTGTCCCTTCTTGTGGCTGAACCCCTGCATCCCAGTGTGAACATGCTTGCTTTGTATCACACATGCATGAATTTATCCCAGTGTCTCTTCTCGTGGCTGAACCCCTGCATCCCAGTGTGAACATGCTTGCTTTGCATCACGCATGCATGAATTTATCCCAGTGTCTCTTCTCGTGGCTGTACCCCTGCATCCCAGTGTGAACATGCTTGCTTTGCATCACGCATGCATGAATTTATCCCAGTGTCTCTTCTCGTGGCTGAACACCTGTATCCCAGTGTGAACATGCTTGCTTTGCATCATGTATGCATGAATTTATCCCAGTGTCCCTTCTCGTGGCTGTACCTGCATCCCAGTGTGAACATGCTTGCTCTGCATCACGCATGCATGAATTTATCCCAGTGTCCCTTCTCGTGGCTGAACCCCTGCATCCCAGTGTGAACATGCTTGCTTTGCATCATGCATTCATGAATTTATCCGTGTCCCTTCTCGTGGCTGTACCCTGCATCCCAGTATGAACATGCTTCCTTTGCATCACACATGCATGAATATATCCCAGTGTCCCTTCTTGTGGCTGAACCCCTGCATCACAGTGTGAACATGCTTGCTTTGCATCATGCATGCATGAATTTATCCCAGTGTCTCTTCTCGTGACTGAACCCCTGCATCCCATTGCGAACATGCTTGCTTTGCATCACGCATGCATGAATTTATCCCAGTGTCCCTTCTCAAGGCTGTACCCTGCATCCCAGTGTGAACATGCTTGCTTTGCATCACGCATGCATGAATTTATCCCAGTGCCCCTTCTTGAGGCTGTACCCTGCATCCCAGTGTGAACATGCTTGCTTTGTATCACACATGCATGAATTTATCCCAGTGTCTCTTCTCGTGGCTGAACCCCTGCATCCCAGTGTGAACATGCTTGCTTTGCATCACGCATGCATGAATTTATCCCAGTGTCTCTTCTCGTGGCTGAACCCCTGTATCCCAGTGTGAACATGCTTGCTTTGCATCATGCATGCATGAATTTATCCCAGTGTCCCTTCTCGTGGCTGTACCCTGCATCCCAGTATGAACATGCTTGCTTTGCATCACCAATGCATGAATATATCCCAGTGTCCCTTCTTGTGGCTGAACCCCTGCATCCCAGTGTGAACATGCTTGCTTTGCATCATGCATGTATGAATTTATCCCAGTGTCTCTTCTCGTGGCTGAACCCCTGCATCCCAGTGTGAACATGCTTGCTTTGCATCACGCATGCATGAATTTATCCCAGTGTCCCTTCTCGAGGCTGTACCCTGCATCCCAGTGTGAACATGCTTGCTTTGCATCACGCATGCATGAATTTATCCCAGTGTCCCTTCTCGTGGCTGTACCCTGCATCCCAGTATGAACATGCTTGCTTTGCATCACGCATGCATGAATATATCCCAGTGTCCCTTCTTGTGGCTGAACCCCTGCATCGCAGTGTGAACATGCTTGCTTTGCATCATGCATGCATGAATTTATCCCAGTGTCCCTTCTCGTGGCTGTACCCTGCATCCCAGTATGAACATGCTTGCTTTGCATCACCAATGCATGAATATATCCCAGTGTCCCTTCTTGTGGCTGAACCCCTGCATCGCAGTGTGAACATGCTTGCTTTGCATCATGCATGCATGAATTTATCCCAGTGTCTCTTCTCGTGGCTGAACCCCTGCATCCCAGTGTGAACATGCTTGCTTTGCATCACGCATGCATGAATTTATCCCAGTGTCCCTTCTCGAGGCTGTACCCTGCATCCCAGTGTGAACATCCTTGCTTTGCATCATGCATGCATGAATTTATCCCAGTGTCCCTTCTCGTGGCTGTACCCTGCATCCCAGTATGAACATGCTTGCTTTGCATTACGCATGCATGAATATATCCCAGTGTCCCTTCTTGTGGCTGAACCCCTGCATCGCAGTGTGAACATGCTTGTTTTGCATCATGCATGCATGAATTTATCCCAGTGTCTCTTCTCGTGGCTGAACCCCTGTATCCCAGTGTGAACATGCTTGCTTTGCATCATGCATGCATGAATTTATCCCAGTGTCCCTTCTCATGGCTTTACCCTGCATCCCAGTGTGAACATGCTTGCTTTGCATCACGCATGCATGAATTTATCCCAGTGTCCCTTCTCGTGGCTGTACCCCTGCATCCCAGTGTGAACATGCTTGCTTTGCATCACGCATGCATGAATTTATCCCAGTGTCCCTTCTCGTAGCTGTACCCTGCATCCTAGTGTGAACATGCTTGCTTTCCATCATGCATGCATGAATTTATCCCTGTGTCCCTTCTCGTGGCTGTACCCCTGCAGCCCAGTGTGAACATGCTTCCTTTCCATCACGCATGCATGAATTTATCCCAGCGTCCCTTCTTGTGGCTGTACCCTGCATCCCAGTGTGAACATGCTTGCTTTGCATCCTGCATGCATGAATTTATCCCAGTGTCCCTTCTCGTGGCTGTACCCTGCATCCCAGTGTGAACATGCTTGCTTTGCATCACACATGCATGAATTTATCCCAGTGTCTCTTCTCGTGGCTGAACCCCTGTATCCCAGTGTGAACATGCTTGCTTTGCATCATGCATGCATGAATTTATCCCAGTGTCCCTTCTCGTGGCTGTACCCTGCATCCCAGTGTGAACATGCTTGCTTTGCATCACTCATGCATGAATTTATCCCAGTGTCTCTTCTCGTGGCTGAACCCCTGCATCCCAGTGTGAACATACTTGCTTTGCATCACGCATGCATGAATTTATCCCAGTGTCCCTTCTCGTGGCTGAACCCCTGTATCCCAGTGTGAACATGCTTGATTTGCATCACGCATGCATGAATTTATCCCAGTGTCCCTTCTCGTGGCTGTACCCTGCATCCCAGTATGAACATGCTTGCATTGCATCACCAATGCATGAATATATCCCAGTGTCCCTTCTCATGGCTGAACCCCTGCATCCCAGTGTGAACATGCTTGCTTTGCATCATGCATGCATGAATTTATCCCAATGTCTCTTCTCGTGGCTGAAACCCTGCATCCCAGTGTGAACATGCTTGCTTTGCATCACGCATGCATGAATTTATCCCAGTGTCCCTTCTCGTGGCTGTACCCTGCATCCCAGTGTGAACATGCTTACTTTGCATCACGCATGCATGAATTTATCCCAGTGTCCCTTCTCAAGGCTGTACCATGCATCCCAGTATGAACATGCTTGCTTTGCATCACACATGCATGAATATATCCCAATGTCCCTTCTTGTGGCTGAACCCCTGCATCCCAGTGTGAACATGCTTGCTTTGCATCATGCATGCATGAATTTATCCCAGTACACCTTCTCGAGGCTGTACCCTGCATCCCAGTGTGAACATGCTTGCTTTGCATCACGCATGCATGAATTTATCCCAGTGTCCCTTCTCGAGGCTGTACCCTGCATCACAGTGTGAACATGCTTGCTTTGTATCACACATGCATGAATTTATCCCAGTGTCTCTTCTCGTGGCTGAACCCCTGCATCCCAGTGTGAACATGCTTGCTTTGCATTACGCATGCATGAATTTATCCCAGTGTCTCTTCTCGTGGCTAAACCCCTGCATCCCAGTGTGAATATGCTTGCATTGCATCACGCATGCATGAATTTATCCCAGTGTCTCTTCTCCTGGCTGAACCCCTGTATCCCAGTGTGAACATGCTTGCTTTGCATCATGCATGCATGTATTTATCCCAGTGTCCCTTCTCGTGGCTGTACCCTGCATCCCAGTGTGAACATGCTTGCTTTGCATCATGCATGCATGAATTTATCCCAGTGTTCCATCTTGTGGCTGTACCCCTGCACGCCAGTGTGAACATGCTTGCTTTGCATCACGAATGCATGAATTTATCCCAGAGTCCTTTCTCGTGGCTGTACCCTGCATCCCAGTGTGAATATGCTTGCTTTGCATCACGCATGCATGAATTTATCCCAGTGTCCCTTCTCGAGGCTGTACCCTGCATCCCAGTGTGAACATGCTTGCTTTGCATCACGCATGCATGAATTTATCCCAGTGTCCCTTCTCATGGCTGTACCCCTCCATCCCAGTGTGAACATGCTTGCTTTGCATCACGCATGCATGAATTTATCCCAGTGTCTCTTCTCGTGGCTGAACCCCTGCATCCCAGTGTGAACATGCTTGCTTTGCATCACACATGCATGAATTTATCCCAGTCTCCCTTCTCGTGGCTGTACCCTACATCCCAGTGTGAACATGCTTGCTTTGCATCACGCATGTATGAGTTTATCCCAGTGTCCCTTCTCGAGGCTGTACCCTGCATCCCAGTGTGAACATGCTTGCTTTGCATCACGCATGCATGAATTTATCCCAGTGCACTTCTCGTGGCTGAACCCCTGCATCCCAGTGTGAACATGCTTGCTTTGCATCACGCATGCATGAATGTATCCCAGTGTCCCTTCTCATGGATGTATGCTGCATCCCAGTGTGAACATGCTTGCTTTGCATCACACAAGCATGAATATATCCCAGTGTCCCTTCTCATGGCTGTACCCCTGCATCCCAGTGTGAACATGCTTGCTTTGCATCATGCATGCATGAATTTATCCCAGTGTCTCTTCTCTGGCTGAACCCCTGCATCCCAGTGTGAACATGCTTGCTTTGCATCATGCATGCATGAATTTATCCCAATGTCCCTTCTCGAGGCTGTACCCTGCATCCCAGTGTGAACATGCTTGCTTTGCATCACGCATGCATGAATTTATCCCAGTGTCCCTTCTCGAGGCTGTACCTTGCATCCCAGTGTGAACATGCTTGCTTTGTATCACACATGCATGAATTTATCCCAGTGTCTCTTCTCGTGGCTGAACCCCTGCATCCCAGTGTGAACATGCTTGCTTTGCATCACGCATGCAGGAATTTATCCCAGTGTCTCTTCTCGTGGCTAAACCCCTGCATCCCAGTGTGAATATGCTTGCTTTGCATCATGCATGCATGAATTTATCCCAGTGTCTCTTCTCGTGGCTTAACCCCTGTATCCCAGTGTGAACATTGTCAGACGGCTGCCTGGGTGAGAATCTTCACAGTCTTGGCAAGTGCATATATCTATATGATTTGCAAGGGATTGTGGGCAATGCAGTTCATTCACACCAGACACAGCTGCTGACAATAATTTAGTTGTGCTCAAGTGTTAAAGCCATAAGATATTTATTTATGGGATTATTTCTCCCAACACAGATATGCTTGGTAGCACATAAATCAGGTTACTTTCTTTCAGTGTTAAACTTGAAAAAAACAAAATCAGGAAAACAACATTTTAACTTATCAGGCAATTTAAGCAAAAGAAATAAGACCTGGTTGATAACAAACTGGTCTTTTCTGTAGGCTTAGCTAATATTTTTTTAGCATGTATCAAACAACAAACCAAAAGCCACAAAGAAAGAAAAAAACTGTTCTTTTCAGGTAAACTTCTTATGTCTTTCCACATAGATTCAGAAGTGATTCTCTCCTAGCTCACAAGCAATTAGGTAAGGCTAAATTGCTAGCAGTTATCCAGCTGAAACCCCTTAGCTGGCTTGCTTTCTACTGCGTGGCTAGAAAACCTACACAGGAGCTTTTCTGAGTAGATTAAAGAACACGTTTGCATTTCTTTGTGATGGTTGCTGTACTTTATAACAGAAAATCACCAAAGGAGTTTAGATAGAGAGCAGTCCATGTAAACAGATTCTTCATCTGCTATCACCCCCTCTTCTTCAACAAGCATGGGTTCCATATCATGGATTGGCACAGATGAATCTCCCAATGGAGCACTTTCAGGAGAATACTTGTTTCCCTGCTGTCTTTCAAGGTTATAGCTAGGGCATAGATCAGTGTTCATACCTGAGCTTCCATTGCTGTTAGAGTTCCTCTCTATATAGCCTGGACAGTATGTAGTCCAGTTCTTATGTCCAGCCTTCCAATCCAGATCCCTGGACACTGGATCTCTCTTCACATACCTTCTGGCACGGGTCTTAGGGTCCCTTCCACGTGCAGCCATCTCCCTCACAGGTACCGTCGGGAGATTCCTAGCTCTGCAGCACCATTCCTCTGGATTTCCCCAGTCCAATGGTGTATGCTGGCCCTTGGAATGCCTCCCAGTATACGTACTGCTCTGGACTCTTCTAGACCTCTCAAAGGCTTTTCTCCTCTTTCTTCCAAAGAGTTTCTTTCCCTCTCTGTCCGTCCGGTTTGGCTTCTGCTTCTGATGATGATCCTCAGGATAAGGATATCCAAGCTCAAGCTGATTCTCTGTAGAATAAACTCTACCTTTATTCTGCTTAGATGAGTGCTCCTCCCTAACACAGCGCAGCTGAGCTGAATCAGACCCTGCCGTTTGAGATGAGTGCTTAGGGATTAGCTCATAGCCCTCCTGATTGAACACACGTTTCCCCACTTCAGCTCCTCTAATGGCTGTTGGAAACCTGGTGCATTCTGGGACTGGTAGTCTTTTAGGGAAAAATTCTGTTTTCTTATTTCTACCAGAACTGACAGGTTGCTTGTTCAGAGTCACTTCACCTTTCCTATAGCTCCTTCCTGAGCTATGATAAGCTTCCTTATCACAACATGCTTGCTTTGCATCATGCATGCATGAATTTATCCCAGTGTCCCTTCTCATGGCTGTGCCCTGCATCCCAGTGTGAACATGCTTGCTTTGCATCACGCATGCATGAATTTATCCCAGTGTCCCTTCTCGTGGCTGTACCCCTGCATCCCAGTGTGAACATGCTTGCTTTGCATCACGCATGCACGAATTTATCCCAGTGTCCCTTCTCGTGGCTGTACCCTGCATCCCAGTGTGAACATGCTTGCTTTGCATCATGCATGCATGAATTTATCCCAGTGTCCCTTCTCGCGGCTGTACCCCTGCACCCCAGTGTGATCATGCTTGCTTTGCATCATGCATTCATGAATTTATCCCAGCGTCCCTTCTCGTGGCTGTACCCTGCATCCCAGTGTGAACATGCTTGCTTTGCAACACGCATGCATGAATTTATCCCAGTTTCTCTTCTCGTGGCTGTACCCCTGCATCCCAGTGTGAACATGCTTGCTTTGCATTACACATGCATGAATTTATCCCAGTGTCCCTTCTCGAGGCTGTACCCTGCATCCCAGTGTGAACATGCTTGCTTTGCATCACGCATGCATGAATTTATCCCAGTGTCCCTTCTCATGGCTGTACCCCTGCATCCCAGTGTGAACATGCTTGCTTTGCATCATGCATGCATGAATTTATCCCAGTGTCTCTTCTCGTGGCTGAACCCCTGCATCCCAGTGTGAACATGCTTGCTTTGCATCATGCATGCATGAATTTATCCCAGTGTCCCTTCTCATGGCTGTACCCTGCATCCCAATGTGAACATGCTTGCTTTGCATCACGCATGTATGAGTTTATCCCAGGGTCCCTTCTCGAGGCTGTACCCTGCATCCCAGTGTGAATGTGCTTGCTTTGCATCACGCATGCATGAATTTATCCCAGTGCACTTCTCGTGGCTGAACCCCTGCATCCCAGTGTGAACATGCTTGCTTTGCATCACGCATGCATGAATTTATCCCAGTGTCCCTTCTCATGGCTGTACGCTGCATCCCAGTGTGAACGTGCTTGGTTTCCATCACGCATGCATGAATTTATCCCAGTGTCCCTTCTCATGGCTGAACCCCTGCATCCCAGTGTGAACATACTTGCTTTGCATCATGCATGCATGAATTTATCCCAGTGTCCCTTCTCATGGCTGAACCCCTGCATCCCAGTGTGAACATGCTTGCTTTGCATTACGCATGCATGAATTTATCCCAGTGTCCCTTCTCATGGCTGTACGCTGCATCCCAGTGTGAACGTGCTTGGTTTGCATCACGCATGCATGAATTTATCCCAGTGTCCCTTCTCGTGGCTGAACCCCTGCATCCCAGTGTGAACATACTTGCTTTGCATCATGCATGCATGAATTTATCCCAGCGTCCCTTCTCATGGCTGAACCCCTGCATCCCAGTGTGAACATGCTTGATTTGCATCATGCATGCATGAATTTATCCCAGTGTCTCTTCTCGTGGCTGTACCCCTGCATCCCAGTGTGAACATGCTTGCTTTGCATTACACATGCATGAATTTATTCCAGTGTCCCTTTTCGAGGCTGTACCCTGCATCCCAGTGTGAACATGCTTGCTTTGCATCACGCATGCATGAATTTATCCCAGTGTCCCTTCTCATGGCTGTACCCCTGCATCCCAGTGTGAACATGCTTGCTTTGCATCATGCATGCATGAATTTATCCCAGTGTCTCTTCTCGTGGCTGAACCCCTGCATCCCAGTGTGAACATGCTTGCTTTGCATCATGCATGCATGAATTTATCCCAGTGTCCCTTCTCGTGGCTGTACCCTGCATCCCAGTGTGAACATGCTTGCTTTGCATCACGCATGCACGAATTTATCCCAGTGTCTCTTCTTGTGGCTGAACCACTGCATCCCAGTGTGAACATGCTTGCTTTGCATCATGCATGCATGAATTTATCCCAGTGTTCCATCTCGTGGCTGTACCCCTGCACCCCAGTGTGAACATGCTTGCTTTGCATCACGCATGCATGAATTTATCCCAGAGTCCTTTCTCGTGGCTGTACCCTGCATCCCAGTGTGAATATGCTTGCTTTGCATCACGCATGCATGAATTTATCCCAGTGTCCCTTCTCGAGGCTGTACCCTGCATCCCAGTTTGAACATGCTTGCTTTGCATCACGCATGCATGAATTTATCCCAGTGTCCCTTCTCATGGCTGTACCCCTGCATCCCAGTGTGAACATGCTTGCTTTGCATCATGCATGCATGAATTTATCCCAGTGTCTCTTCTCGTGGCTGAACACCTGCATCCCAATGTGAACATGCTTGCTTTGCATCACGCATGCATGAATTTATCCCAGTGTCCCTTCTCGTGGCTGTACCCTGCATCCCAGTGTGAACATGCTTGCTTTGCATCACGCATGTATGAGTTTATCCCAGTGTCCCTTCTCGAGGCTGTACCCTGCATCCCAGTGTGAACATGCTTGCTTTGCATCACGCATGCATGAATTTATTCCAGTGCACTTCTCGTGGCTGAACCCCTGCATCCCAGTGTGAACATGCTTGCTTTGCATCACGCATGCATGAATGTATCCCAGTGTCCCTTCTCATGGATGTACGCTGCATCCCAGTGTGAACATGCTTGCTTTGCATCACACAAGCATGAATATATCCCAGTGTCCCTTCTCATGGCTGTACCCCTGCATCCCAGTGTGAACATGCTTGCTTTGCATCACGCATGCATGAATTTATCCCAGTGTCTCTTCTCGTGGCTGAACCCCTGCATCCCAGTGTGAACATGCTTGCTTTGCATCATGCATGCATGAATTTATCCCAGTGTCCCTTCTCGAGGCTGTACCCTGCATCCCAGTGTGAACATGCTTGCTTTGCATCACGCATGCATGAATTTATCCCAGTGTCCCTTCTCGAGGCTGTACCTTGCATCCCAGTGTGAACATGCTTGCTTTGTATCACACATGCATGAATTTATCCCAGTGTCTCTTCTCGTGGCTGAACCCCTGCATCCCAGTGTGAACATGCTTGCTTTCCATCACGCATGCATGAATTTATCCCAGTGTCTCTTCTCGTGGCTAAACCCCTGCATCCCAGTGTGAATATGCTTGCTTTGCATCACGCATGAATGAATTTATCCCAGTGTCTCTTCTCGTGGCTTAACCCCTGTATCCCAGTGTGAACATTGTCAGATGGCTGCCTGGGTGAGAATCTTCACAGTCTTGGCAAGTGCATATATCTATATGATTTGCAAGGGATTGTGGGCAATGCAGTTCATTCACACCAGACACAGCTGCTGACAATAATTTAGTTGTGCTCAAGTGTTAAAGCCATAAGATATTTATTTATGGGATTATTTCTCCCAACACAGATATGCTTGGTAGCACATAAATCAGGTTACTTTCTTTCAGTGTTAAACTTGAAAAAAACAAAATCAGGAAAACAACATTTTAACTTATCAGGCAATTTAAGCAAAAGAAATAAGACCTGGTTGATAACAAACTGGTCTTTTCTGTAGGCTTAGCTAATATTTTTTTAGCATGTATCAAACAACAAACCAAAAGCCACAAAGAAAGAAAAAAACTGTTCTTTTCAGGTAAACTTCTTATGTCTTTCCACATAGATTCAGAAGTGATTCTCTCCTAGCTCACAAGCAATTAGGTAAGGCTAAATTCCTAGCAGTTATCCAGCTGAAACCCCTTAGCTGGCTTGCTTTCTACTGCGTGGCTAGAAAACCTACACAGGAGCTTTTCTGAGTAGATTAAAGAACACGTTTGTATTTCTTTGTGATGGTTGCTGTACTTTATAACAGAAAATCACCAAAGGAGTTTAGATAGAGAGCAGTCCATGTAAACAGATTCTTCATCTGCTATCACCCCCTCTTCTTCAACAAGCATGGGTTCCATATCATGGATTGGCACAGATGAATCTCCCAATGGAGCACTTTCAGGAGAATACTTGTTTCCCTGCTGTCTTTCAAGGTTATAGCTAGGGCATAGATCAGTGTTCATACGTGAGCTTCCATTGCTGTTAGAGTTCCTCTCTATATAGCCTGGCCAGTATGTAGTCCAGTTCTTATGTCCAGCCTTCCAATCCAGATCCCTGGACACTGGATCTCTCTTCACATACCTTCTGGCACGGGTCTTAGGGTCCCTTCCACGTGCAGCCATCTCCCTCACAGGTACCGTCTGGAGATTCCTAGCTCTGCAGCACCATTCCTCTGGCTTTCCCCAGTCCAAAGGTGTATGCTGGCCCTTGGAATGCCTCCCAGTATACGTACTGCTCTGGACTCTTCTAGACCTCTCAAAGGCTTTTCTCCTCTTTCTTCCAAAGAGTTTCTTTCCCTCTCTGTCCGTCCGGTTCGGCTTCTGCTTCTGATGATGATGATCCTCAGGATAAGGATATCCAAGCTCAAGCTGATTCTCTGTAGAATAAACTCTACCTTTATTCTGCTTAGATGAGTGCTCCTCCCTAACACAGCACAGCTGAGCTGAATCAGACCCTGCCCTTTGAGATGAGTGCTTAGGGATTAGCTCATAGCCCTCCTGATTGAACACATGTTTCCCCACTTCAGCTCCTCTAATGGCTGTTGGAAACCTGGTGCATTCTGGGACTGGTAGTCTTTTAGGGAAAAATTCTGTTTTCTTATTTCTACCAGAACTGACAGGTTGCTTGTTCAGAGTCACTTCACCTTTCCTATAGCTCCTTCCTGAGCTATGATAAGCTTCCTTATCACAACATGCTTGCTTTGCATCATGCATGCATGAATTTATCCCAGTGTCCCTTCTCATGGCTGTGCCCTGCATCCCAGTGTGAACATGCTTGCTTTGCATCACGCATGCATGAATTTATCCCAGTGTCCCTTCTCGTGGCTGTACCCCTGCATCCCAGTGTGAACATGCTTGCTTTGCATCACGCATGCATGAATTTATCCCAGTGTCCCTTCTCGTGGCTGTACCCTGCATCCCAGTGTGAACATGCTTGCTTTGCATCATGCATGCATGAATTTATCCCAGCGTCCCTTCTCGTGGCTGTACCCTGCATCCCAGTGTGAACATGCTTGCTTTGCAACACGCATGCATGAATTTATCCCAGTTTCCCGTCTCGTGGCTGTACCCCTGCATCCCAGTGTGAACATGCTTGCTTTGCATTACACATGCATGAATTTATCCCAGTGTCCCTTCTCGAGGCTGTACCCTGTATCCCAGTGTGAACATGCTTGCTTTGCATCACGCATGCATGAATTTATCCCAGTGTCCCTTCTCATGGCTGTACCCCTGCATCCCAGTGTGAACATGCTTGCTTTGCATCACGCATGCATGAATTTATCCCAGTGTCCCTTCTCATGGCTGTACCCCTGCATCCCAGTGTGAACATGCTTGCTTTGCATCATGCATGCATGAATTTATCCCAGTGTCTCTTCTCGTGGCTGAACCCCTGCATCCCAGTGTGAACATGCTTGCTTTGCATCATGCATGTATGAATTTATCCCAGTGTCCCTTCTCATGGCTGTACCCTGCATCCCAATGTGAACATGCTTGCTTTGCATCACGCATGTATGAATTTATCCCAGTGCACTTCTCGTGGCTGAACCCCTGCATCCCAGTGTGAACATGCTTGCTTTGCATCATGCATGCATGAATTTATCCCAGTGTCTCTTCTCGTGGCTGAACCCCTGCATCCCAGGTGTGAACATGCTTGCTTTGCATCATGCATGCATGAATTTATCCCAGTGTCCCTTCTCGAGGCTGTACCCTGCATCCCAGTGTGAATGTGCTTGCTTTGCATCACGCATGCATGAATTTATCCCAGTGCACTTCTCGTGGCTGAACCCCTGCATCCCAGTGTGAACATGCTTGCTTTGCATCACGCATGCATGAATTTATCCCAGTGTCCCTTCTCATGGCTATACGCTGCATCCCAGTGTGAACGTGCTTGGTTTGCATCACGCATGCATGAATTTATCCCAGTGTCCCTTCTCGTGGCTGAACCCCTGCATCCCAGTGTGAACATACTTGCTTTGCATCATGCGTGCATGAATTAATCCCAGTGTCCCTTCTCATGGCTGAACCCCTGCATCCCAGTGTGAACATGCTTGCTTTGCATCATGCATGCATGAATTTATCCCACTGTCCCTTCTCATGGCTGTACGCTGCATCCCAGTGTGAACGTGCTTGGTTTGCATCACGCATGCATGAATTTATCCCAGTGTCCCTTCTCGTGGCTGAACCCCTGCATCCCAGTGTGAACATACTTGCTTTGCATCATGCATGCATGAATTTATCCCAGTGTCCCTTCTCATGGCTGAACCCCTGTATCCCAGTGTGAACATGCTTGATTTGCATCATGCATGCATGAATTTATCCCAGTGTCTCTTCTCGTGGCTGTACCCCTGCATCCCAGTGTGAACATGCTTGCTTTGCATTACACATGCATGAATTTATTCCAGTGTCCCTTCTCGTGGCTGTACCCTGCATCCCAGTGTGAAGATGCTTGCTTTGCATCACGCATGCATGAATTTATCCCAGTTTCCCTTCTCATGGCTGTACCCCTGCATCCCAGTGTGAACATGCTTGCTTTGCATCATGCATGCATGAATTTATCCCAGTGTCTCTTCTCGTGGCTGAACCCCTGCATCCCAGTGTGAACATGCTTGCTTTGCATCATGCATGCATGAATTTATCCCAGTGTCCCTTCTCGTGGCTGTACCCTGCATCCCAGTGTGAACATGCTTGCTTTGCATCATGCATGCACGAATTTATCCCAGTGTCTCTTCTTGTGGCTGAACCACTGCATCCCAGTGTGAACATGCTTGCTTTGCATCACGCATGCATGAATTTATCCCAGTGTCTCTTCTCGTGGCTAAACCCCTGCATCCCAGTGTGAACATGCTTGCTTTGCATCATGCATGCATGAATATATCCCAGTGTCCCTTCTCTTGGCTGTACCCTGCATCCCAGTGTGAACATGCTTGCTTTGCATCATTGCATGCATGAATTTATCCCAGTGTCCCTTCTCGTGGCTGTACCCTGCATCCCAGTGTGAACATGCTTGCTTTGCATCACGCATGCATGAATTTATCCCAGTGCCCCTTCTCGTGGCTGTACCCCTGCATCCCAGTGTGAACATGCTTGCTTTGCATCATGCATGCATGAATTTTTCCCAGTGTCTCTTCTCATGGCTGAACCCCTGTATCCCAGTGTGAACATGCTTGATTTGGATCACGCATGCATGAATTTATCCCAGTGTCCCTTCTCGTGGCTGAACCCCTGTATCCCAGTGTGAACATGTTTGCTTTGCATCACACATGCATGAATTTATCCGTGTCCCTTCTCGTGGCTGAACCCCTGTATCCCCGTGTGAACATGCTTGATTTGCATCATGTATGCATTAATTTATCCCAGTGTCTCTTCTCGTGGCTGAACCCCTGTATCCCAGTGTGAACATGCTTGCTTTGCATCATGCATGCATGAATTTATCCCAGTGTCTCTTCTCGTGGCTGAACCCCTGCATCCCAGTGTGAACATGCTTGCTTTGCATCACGCATGCATGAATTTATCCCAGTGTCTCTTCTCATGGCTGAACTCCTGCATCCCAGTGTGAACATGCTTGCTTTGCATCACGCATGCATGAATTTATCCCAGTGTCTCTTCTCGTGGCTGAACCCCTGCATCCCAGTGTGAACATGCTTGCTTTGCATCACGCATGCATGAATTTATCCCAGTGTTCCTTCTCGTGGCTGTACCCTGCATCCCAGTGTGAACATGCTTGCTTTGCATCACGCATGCATGAATTTATCCCAGTGTCCCTTCTCTTGGCTGTACCCTGCATCCCAGTATGAACATGCTTGCTTTGCATCACCAATGCATGAATATATCCCAGTGTCCCTTCTTGTGACTGAACCCCTGCATCCCAGTGTGAACATGCTTGCTTTGCATCACGCATGCATGAATTTATCCCAGAGTCTCTTCTCAAGGCTGTACCCTGCATCCCAGTGTGAACATGCTTGCTTTGCATCACGCATGCATGAATTTATCCGTGTCCCTTCTCGTGGCTGTACCCTGCATCCCAGTATGAACATGCTTGCTTTGCATCACACATGCATGAATATATCCCAGTGTCCCTTCTTGTGGCTGAACCCCTGCATCCCAGTGTGAACATGCTTGCTTTGCATCATGCATGCATGAATTTATCCCAGTGTCCCTTCTCGAGGCTGTACCCTGCATCCCATTGTGAACATGCTTGCTTTGCATCACGCATGCATGAATTTATCCCAGTGTCCCTTCTCATGGCTGTACCCTGCATCCCAGTGTGAACATGCTTGCTTTGCATCATGCATGCATGAATTTATCACAGTGTCAGCGAGCGGGTCCTTGAACATCTCCAGCACTGTATTCTTCATGTACCGCACATGTCACTGCCATCCCAGCACCCTACCTGCAAATTCCCAGAAGTATATATCGCGATTTTAGATGGCCTTGCATGTTCACATGCCCTACTCAGAAATCAACTTCATTTGTGGCACACCTCATTGCATGTTCCCCCCAATGCTGGGACATCCTGGCTAAAATACCACTTCGCATGTATAGCAACACTATATGTGGCATTTTTTGAATGCTGCAAGTGGAGCTTAATAAAAAGACTTATACTGTAAAAAGACAAGAGGACATGCAATGAAGCTACAGGGTAAACTATTTAAGACTAATAAGAGAAAATATTTTTTCACTCAACGTGTAATCAAACTCTGGAATTTGTTACCGGAGGATGTAGTAAAAGCTGTTAGTGTAGCTGGGTTTAAAAAAGGTTTGGGCATGTTCCTGGAGGAAAGGTCCATAAACCATTATTAAGAAGGGACCCAGGATATCAGTGCTTGACCCAATACAAGCATTGAGGAACCTGTGACTTTTGGTGAGGCTGCTAGGTACTTATGTTATCTGTTGTTAGATCTGTGACCTGTTACTTGTTCAATGAAATCCTGTTCAATGCAAACATGTTCTATGAACTAAGTTGTTATACTGTTAACCACACTGACTTTAAATAGTGCGGTATATAAAACCAAATAAATAAACAAATAAATAAAATTATGGCCTATATTGGCCACTGTTGGAAACAGGATACTGGGCTTGGTGGATCTTGGTCTGACCCAGTATGGCATATCTTATGTTCTTATGTTCATTGTTGCATTCTGCCTTCATATTCAAAGGCACTGAAAAGAAAAGAAGCCCTGGTCTGCAAAGAGCCAATGTGCACATGAATTCCATTTCATGCCACCATGACATCAGAGAATGACCTTGGATTCCACCTCTTGTTACAAAACAGCCTTTAGAACTGGAGCTGTTTGATTCATTGTTCAGCTGTCCAGGACATTAAACCCATGGATTTCCTGTGCTGCGACTTGAGTCTCTCTGTTCTCATCTCTGCCATCATCTTATCTATTCTACTGCAAAATATCTGGGCTGGAACATCTGCAATTAGGGACAAGGTAAGAGCCAAAGGTGGACTGGCCAAGGTGTACAGCGAAAAGAGAAGTCTGAAGCAGAGAGAACCATTTAAGAGAGAGTATTATTATTTTGGTAAGGGGGCTATTCATGCCTTCTCCCGGCCACAACTAACTTCCCCGCTGGTTGTGCGAGGAAGTTAGACAGGGGGGCAGGAAAGGGGCGACTCGGGGGCAGAGTCTGGGCAGAGTCTGGGCAGTCGCCAGCCCCAGACATACTGGGCTGGTTCTAATACCCTCCCCATCTAATGTCGGCCCTGTACATCCGGGGCCGGCAACATGTGCAGGGAAGTTATTCCACCTCCAAGGTGGAATAACTTCCTTGGCCATTTTTAAAGTATGTGCCCGGGGCACGGATGGAGCAGGAGGGGCCAGGGGAACTTCCCCACAGCCCGACTCTGGTCTTAGGAGGCCAGATTGGGGGTCGGGCTGTGGGGAATACACTTTATTTGTGGTAGCTGGAATCACGGCTCCATTGAAGAGCCTTGACTGAGTTAGCCGGGGACAGTCCTGCTCGTGCTTTTACCATATCTTCGAGTAACAAATTCCAGAGCTTAATTCTGCACAAACTGAAAAAGACATTTTCACTGATTTGTTTTGAATGTTCTGCTTGGTGACTTCAAGGAGTATTCTCCTAGTCTTTTTGAAGGAGTAAACACCTGCTGCATGTTTACCCACTCCACTCATTATTTTATAGACCTCAATCATATCTCCCTTCAGCCATTTCTTCTCTAAGCTAAAGAGCCCTACCTCGTTAGCCTTTCCTCACATGAAAGCAATTCTATCCTTTTAGCATTTTGCCTGCCCTTCTTTGTGACCATTTCCAATTCCGCTATATGATTTTTGCAGTGCGGTAACCAGAATTGCACACAATTTTCAAGGTACTGTTGCACCATGAAGCAATACAAAGGCATTGGTCCAGTCCTAATAATTACTGTTTGCATTTTTTGGCCATTGGCACACATTGGGCAAAAAATTTTAACTGGTCACAAAGATCCTTTTCCTAAGTGATGACTGCACCTTGAGAATTGTGTGCAATTCTGGTCACCACATCGCAAAAAACACGTAGCGAAATTAGAAAAGGTATAGAAAAAGGCGAGCAAAATGTTAAAAGGATGGAATGGCTTTCATGCGTAAACAAGAAGGATTTAGATATGTGGAGGCCTATTCCATGTTGGATGTCCCAGCCTCTGTGCATCCGGTCGGAACCAGATGCACAAAAGTAGACAGGATTCTGATCCCGCGGGGCATGTCTAGCCCCCGCGGGATCAGAATCCTGTCTAAGCCTGTATGTGCAGGCCTGGACTCGATTCCGGGCAGTCTGCACATACAAGCACCTGCCCAGCTAACTCAGTCAGGGCTCCTGAATGGAGCCGTGGGGCCATGGTGTCCGGTTGCCATGGCACCACAGCTCCATTCAGGAGCCGTGATCCCCGGTCGCCGATGACTGGCTTCATTCCCCATAGCCTGACCCCCGATCTGACCTCCCAAGGCCAGAGTCAGGCTACAGGGAATCTTCTGTGGCCCGCCCACCCTTTGACATGTCCCGGGCCTGCTGTATCGCCCTTCTAGAGGAACTTATATGACCTCGGCAGTGGAATAAGTTCCCCGTCTACTCTGCCGGTCCCGGTTGTACAGAGCCGACATCAGAATCGATCCTGTACATCCAGGGCTGCAGACCACCCACTGCATACCCCATCTCCGCCTCCATGCCGCCCCTTTCCCGCCCCCATCTAACTTCCCCGTACAAATACTCTGTTTGTATGGGGAAGCTTGGCAGGGACGGGAAAGGTAGATGAATAGCGAGGATGGACGTCCCAATGGAACATGCATCCCCGCTATTCGTGGTTCAGAATAGACCCCCATAGGCAACTGGGGCACTATATGGAACAATAAGAGGCTATCCTGTGTTGATGAACTGCATCTCTCTGTGGCAGGAAAAAGGATCCTAAGTGAAAAGTTCAGGCAATATGTGGACATGCATTTAAACTAGGGAAAGGGGGCGACAGACGGAAAAAAAACAAGTTCAGGACATCACAGTCAGCAAAAACATTGGTGATAGTTATCACATTAATCCACACAACAAAGACAAGAGGGAAGAGGAATCTAGAATAAAATCCATGCAAAATAGAAGCAAGCCTACCAGCAATTGCTGGAAGGCAATGAGTACAAATGCTCGAAGTCTAGCCAAGAAAGTTCCTGACCTGGAAGCCCTGTTGGTGGAAATGGACTTGGACATTGTGGCCCTTACGGAAACATGGTTTAACGAGTCACATGAATGAGATATAGCCATAGCTGACTATAATTTATTTAAATGATTAATAGTAGAAGTAGTAGTAGTAGAAGAGACAGAGAAGGCAGAAAAGGAGGAGGAGTAGCCCTGTATGTCAAAAGCAATATTAAAGCCGCTGAAATGAGGGGGAAATGGGGAAAAGAAGAAGCACTGTGGATTGTGTTAGAAAGAGAAGATGGCACTATAATCCCCACTGGTGTAGCCTACAGGCCTCCAACTCACATTAAGGAAATGGATAGAGACTTGATTATTGATATCGCAAAGGTAGCAAGGAAGGGAGAAGTGATCATATTGGGTGACTTTAATCTACCAAACATGGATTGAAGTATTCCTTCTGCCAATTTGGAAAGGAGTAAAACGATTGTGGATGCCTTCCAAAAAGCATTGCTCAGACAAATGGTGATGGACCCAATCAGGGAAAGCTTGATGCTGGATCTAATACTCACCAATGGAGATAGTGTGTCGAATGTCCAGGCAGGTGCCCATTTGAGCAGCAGTGATCATTACTCGGTGTGGTCCGAGATAAAAGCCAAGGCAGAGTCCAATCACAGCACACTCAAAGTCCTAGACTTTAGAAATGCTGACTTCAGTAAAATAGGAAATTACCTGAAGGAGAAGTTGGCAGGGTTGGAGGAGTTAAGGGAAATGGAATTACAGTGGGCTAAACGAAAAGAGACAATTAAAGGGGCAATGGATACATATGTAAGTAAAGTAAATAAAAACAAGAGGAAAAGGAAATCTATATTTATTTGTTCACAAAAGAAGTGACTGCACAAATAAAGGCAAAATCATAGCTTTCTCAAAATTCAGACGATCATCAAAGGAGGAACACAGGAAAGTATATAGGATAGAGCTACAAGAGACAAAAAGAAAGAAGGATAGCAAAAGCAAAGGAGGAAGAAAAGATGGCCTTAAGATGTGAAGCATGCAGACAAAACTGTTTTCAGTTATAGAAACATAAAACATGATGGCAGAAACCCCCCCACATGGCCCTTCTATATCAACTAGAATAGTCCCCTTTCTTCATTTAGAGATCTTCTCTCTGTTGGTCCCATGCTTTCATGAATTCAGATACTGTCCACATAAGAACATAAGAAATGCCATACTGGGTCAGACCAAGGTCCATCAAATCCAGTATCCTCTTTCCAACAGTGGCCAATACAGGTCACAAGTACCTAGCAGTTTCCCAAAAAAATACAGGCTCCACAAGTATTGGGGCAAGAAGTGGATTATGGACCTTTCCTCCAGGTACTTGTCCAAACCTTTCTTGAACCCAGCTACACTAACAGCTTTTATTACATCCCCCAGTAATGAATTCCAGAGTTTGATTATGTGTTGAATGAAAAAATATTTTCTCTTGTTAGTCTTAAAAGGGTTACACTGTAGCTTCATTGCACATCCCCTTGTTTTTCTACTCTTTGATGGCATAAAGAATCAATCTATGTTTACCTGTTCCACTCTATTTATTAATTTATAGACCTCCATCATATCTCCTCTCAGCTGTCTCTTTTCCAGGTTGAAGAGCCCTAACCTTTTAAGTCTTTACTCTGGTGGCTCTTCTCTGTACCTTTTCTAATTCCACTATATCCTTTTTAAGATACGGCAACCAGAATTGCACCTAATATTCTCTCTCATTGCTTCAAGGACATCTCCCTTCTACGCTCAAACATGCACAAATCCGACCAATTCTCAAAAATAACACACTTGACAAAACATCACCAAAATCATACAGACCTATTTCAAGTATCCCTTTTTTGGCTAAAATAATAGAAAAAGTGGTACAAACCCAAACACAAGAATATCTAGACTCATCCTACCCACTTGATGACCACCAATATGGATTTAGGCCTCAACACGGAGTTGAAACACTTTTAACAGTCTTAACGGATGCACTAATCAAAGGGATTGATAACCATAAACAAGCATTTATACTCTTATTTATTGATATTTCGGCAGCATTTGATAGTGTTCACCACACTATAATGCTTAATAACCTGAAACAAATAGGAATAAAAGACACCGTACATAAATGGTTTACCTCTTACTTAAATAATAGAACACAAAATGTAAGAATCGGTAACCAAACATCAACCATATATAAACAAGAAATTGGTCTCCCACAAGGCTCCGCACTATCAGCCCTCCTGTTTAATATTTACATAAAACCTGTTTGTGACATCTTTAAAAAATTTGGAGTATACTATCATCTATATGCAGATGATATTATGATGTACATCCCTTTCACAATCCCTAATTTACCAATAAAACTACTATCAGACTGCTTCAACGAAATTACAACATGGTTAAAAGCTCAAAACCTTCACATTAATCATTCAAAAACAGAAGCCCTAATTGTAACAAAAAATCAATCATATATCCTTCCAACCCACATAACATTACAAAACCATGACATTAAAATAAAAAACGAAATAAGATACCTAGGTGTTATTCTAGATACCCATCTGACGATGACCACTCACATCAGAAACACAATAAAGAAAATATACTTTAAACTTAAAATCCTTAAACAATTACGCCCGTTAGTACACCAACCAGATTTCATTAATATAATCCAGGCTACAATAACACCACACTTTGATTTCGCCAACTTAATTCTTTTAGGTATAACGAAACAAAACATAAAAAGAATCCAATTAGCACAAAACGCAGCAGCCAGAATTATAATGAAAGCACACTCTATCCAAAATATAACACCAATACTAGCTTCCCTACACTGGTTGCCAATTCAAAGTAGGATAATATATAAAACTACAATAACTACCTATAAAGCATTAAACAATATGGCCCCAATCCCATTAAGCAAACTAATTAGTATGGAATCACAAAAAAACGCGCATAGAAAAGGATACTCAAATAAACTAAATACTCCTAAGGATTTTATAAAAGCAAATAAATTAACTAACAAAAAAGCTTTTTCTCATGCCGCCCCATCTATATGGAATTCCCTTCCGGAGGACCTACGAACTATAAATGAAATTATGGAACTCCGTAAAAAACTAAAAACCTACTTATTCTCCATGCATTACGGCAACATAGATAACCCCTCGATACACTCAGATAAAGGCTAAAAATCATGACTGAGTAATACTATATCCAACAATTTAACAGACAATACACTATTATAAAAACACTATGATTCAATTCCAGAGGACCCACAACATGTATTTGTATATAGTTTATTGTATATAGTTACAAGTCAGTTTTGCTATTATGCATTAGTTCATACTGTTAACCTTTACTTTTATTGTTACAAAATGTTCAATGTTACAAAATGTTCGATGTAAAACTAAGCTACTGCTTTGTGGATTGTTGTTTTATTGTGAACCGCAACTGAACCCTGGAAGTTGCGGGTTATAAATACATGTTAAATAAATAAATAAATAAATATTCAAGGTACAGTCGCACCAAGGAATGATACAGAGGCATTATAATATCCTTGGTTTTATTCTCCATTCCTTTCCTTGTGATATCTAGCATTCTATTTGCCTTCTTGGCCACTTCTGCACACTGGGCAGAGGGTTTCAATGTGTTATCCACAATGATGCTTAACTCTTTTTCCTGGGTTGTGGTTCCCAATGTAGAATCTTTCATTGTGTAATCAGAGTTTGGGTTGTTCTTTCCTAGATGCATAACTCTGTATTTGTCCACGTTAAATTTCATCTGCCATTTTGATGCCCAGTCTTCCAATTTATCAAGGTCCTCTTGCAATTTTTCACAATCCTCTTGGGTTTTAACAACTTTGAATACTTTTGTGTCATCTGCAAATCTGACTACCTCACTCATTATTCCCATTTCCAGGTCATTTATGAATATCTTAAAAAGCAGCGGACCCAGCACAGATCCCTGGTGTACTCCACTAATCACCTTTCTCCATTGGGAAAATCGGCCATTCAGCCCTACCCTCTGCTTTCTATCTTTTAACCAGTTCCTAATCCAAAATAGTACACTGCCTCCTATCCCATGACTTTTTAATTTCGTCAAGAGTCTCTCATGAGGGACCTTGTCAAAAGCTTTCTGAAAATCCACTATATTGACCACCTTACTGCATCTTATGCCTGGAACAAAGCACCTGAGTCTGTGCATTACGGTTCATCTCTGTCCCTTTTCAAATCTAGGCTAAAAACTCACCTCTTCGAAGCTGCTTTTGGATCCTGATCCGCTTAGTCTCCTATGAGTTTCCTTACCATTCCCCTAGATATATCCTTGTCCTCAGCTGTTATGTTGTCTGTCTTGACTAGATTGTAAGTTATGAGTAGGGGCCATCTTTTACATGTGTCTGTACAGTGCTGCACACGCCTTGTAGCGCTATACAAATGATAAGTAACAGTAATAGCAGTAAACCCATGCTGCCTCAGATCCTGCAATCCATTGAACTCCAGAAACCTCACTATTCTCGTCTTAGTAGCGTTTCCAATAATTTACTTGCCACAGAGATTAGACTACCCGGCCTGTAGTTTTCATCCTCATCCTTACTTCCATTTTTGTGAAAAGGGACCACATGTGCCTTTCAGCAGTCCTCTGGGACTACTCCTGACTCGAAAGACGCACTCAAAGTTCAGTCAGTAGAGCTGCTAGAATGTCCCCAAGTTCCTCCAGTATTCTTGAATGCATCCCCTCTGGTCCTATTGTTTTGTCTACTTTTAGTTTACCTAGTTTATTTATTTTATTTATTTATTTTATTTAGAGTTTTTTCTATACCGCACTATTCATCATCAGCGCGGTTAACAAGTAACATAAATTGTTCAATGCAGAAGGATACACATTGGACTTACAAAGAACAGGGTGTTTAAACGTGGTGAACAGGTAAACTATATAAACGTGGTGAACAGGTAAACTATATACAGAGTGGTAATAGTAGGTACAGCACCTAACTTGGTATTACTCATAAATTACACAGTGTGAATAATATATACATTACATTTGCATGTTTCAGGCTAGGGGATAGTTCAACAATAACCTGAATCAGCAGGGAGGAGGTTACTGGAGAGGGGGGGGGGGAGAAATGTGTGTTGTGTGGTTGGTTATGTGATGTTATCTGAACTGGAAAAGTATTAAAGAAAAAGATGGTGTTTCAGTGCCCTCCTGAACTGAGAGAGGTTGTTTATTGCACGGACGTTTGCCGGTAGAGAGTTCCAGGAGGAAGGTGCATACAGTGCAAAAGCACGGTTTCCCATGGCCTTCGAGCATTTGGTGATAGCCTTTGGGAGTAGCAGGGTATTGGTGGCAGCAGCTCTTCTCAGTCTGTTGGGGGGGGGTGACCTGGATGAGGTTGGAGAGGGAGGTAGACGTGTACTTGTTGATGGCTTTGAAAGTTATTGTTAAAATTTTAAAGGTAATCCTACAGTGGACAGGGAGCCAGTGTAGGATTTTTAGAATAGGGGTGATATGGTCTCTTCTAGATGCTCCATATAGAGTTCTAGCTGCAGTGTTCATTGCGAGCTGCAGAGAGTGTAGTGAGCTCTTCGGAAGACCGTGCACTATGGAATTGGCATAATCGAAGTGAGGCAACACAAGTGCTTGAAAGACTGCTCGGAAGTCTTTGGGCTCTAGTAGCTGTCTCATGTGACGTAGCATCCGGACTTTATGGTAAATCACTTTTACTGTGTGGCTTATCTGGGCATTTAGGTCAAGATGTTGGTCAAGGATTACACCAAGGTATTGTATCATTGTCTTAGTAGGGAGCTCTGCATCACGTACCTTAAGAGATGAGAGCGGAGTGAATGCCTGGTCTCTGCTGATGAAGAGAACATCCGTCGTTTTGAGGTTTATGCTAAGATTCTGTGTTTGTAACCAATCAGTGACTGCATTGAAGCAGGAGGATAGCTGAGACAGGTCTGGGTGTTCTGTGGATATTGGTGTGAACATAAGGACGTCATCGGCGTAAACTAGGCAATTAATATTGAAGGATCTGATGATGTTGCAGATAGGTTGCATGTAAATGTTGAAGAATAGGGCTGAGAGAGAAGATCCCTTTGGGACACCCTTCATTTGTGGGAATGGGCTGGATATAGAGGAGTTGGAGCGAACATGCTGCCATCTGTCATTCAGGTATGAAGCACACCAGGTGAGTGCATTACCATGTATTCCCTTCGCGGCAAGGCAGAGCAAGAGTAAATCATGGCTGACGGAATCAAAGGTGGCTGCAATGTCCAAGAAGACAAGAGCAAAGCCTTGTCTGATATTATCCAGACCTATCATTAGTGTGTTGAATAGGGTCATTAAAAGTGTTTCAATGCCATGTGACTCCCGGAAACCATGTTGACAAGGGTCGAGGGGTGCATTGTTCTCTATATGGTGGTTCAGTTGACGCTGGGCTATTTTTTCCATGATTTAACTAGGAGTGGGATGCTGAAGATGGGCCTATATGAATCCATCTTTGCAGGGCTAATTTATTGTTCTTCAGCAGCGGTCCGATTGACATTTGTTTTAGGCTTTGGGGGAAGTTTCCAGACTGGAATAAAATTCCTATCAGCTTGGCGAGGAAGGGGCTGAGCTCGGTACATAGGGCTTTTATCCAGAATGCTGGACATGGATCATTCGGTGCTGTAGTGGTGTTTATATTCGTGATGGTGTCTTTGATCTCTTTTTCGGAAGGAGTGGTGAAGGTGGTGATGATATGTTGGGCCCCTGATAGGTCTCGAAGGGGCGGGGATGAGCACAGTCTTCTGAAAATCGTTCAAAATCCCCATCACTTCTGTTCCTACTTATGGGTGTTTTCCGAGATCCTGTTCCTGGTTCTTCATCTGTGAACACAAAACAGAAATATTTGTTAAGCAATTCCGCTTTATCCTGATCGGGTTCTACATATTCCTCCCTTCACCCTTGAGTCTGACAATACCATTTTTGTCCTTCCTCCTCTCACTAACATATCTGACCCAATACAAGCATTGAGGAACCTGTGTCTTTTGGGGAGACTGCTAGCTACTTATGACCTAGATTGGCCACTGTTGGAAACAGGATACTGGGCTTGATGGACTTTGGTCTCACCCAGTATGGCATATCTTATGTTCTTATCTGAAAAATGTCTTATCCGTCCATTTTATTGCATTGGCTATTTCTCCTTCTTTTTGTATCTTTGCTTTCCTGACTACCTTGCTAGCTTCTCTGAAATTTTCCAGTTATACAGTTGATGCTTCTCTTCCTCTCTACATTATCTCATCTATTTTATGAATGCCACCCTCTTTTTCTTCACCTCTTTTCTCCTGCCTATCTGACATTGCTGTCTGGATGTCTCACCGCCTTTGGAAACTATACCTGACCAAAACTGAACTCCTTACCTTTCCCCCTAAACACACCTCTCCCCTTCCTCCCTTCTCTATTCCTGCTGATGACATTACACTCTTCACTGTGTCATCAGCTCGCAACCTTGGGGTCATCTTTCACTCCACACTCTCTTTCTCTGCACACATCCAACAGATAGCAAAACCCGTCACTCTTTTCTCTGTAACAATGGCAAAATTCATCCCTTCCTTTCTACACACACTACTAAGACTCCTATCCACTCTTTAGTCACCTCCTGTCTAGATTACTGCAACCTCTTCCTTGCTGGTCTCCCAGTAAATCTACTCTTTTCCCTTCAATCTGTTTAAAATCCTGGTACATGGCTAATCTTCCACCAGCCTCATGGTCATCTAACCACTCTCCTCAAGTCACTTATTGTTTATTGTTTATTCACAACTTGATATACCGCCCCCCATTACATCGGGGCGGTTTACAATATACATAATAGCATTAGGTAAGAAAGGAAAAAGAAATTACAATCACTGAAAAGATGAGAGAGAGTTAGCAGAAGCAGTGCAACAGGGAGAGTGGGGTCATACAGATTCAAGGGGGACATTAAAAGCTAAGGAAAAGAAATGGATTTTGAGAAGGGAACGGAATTTGGGATAGGAATCTTCAAGTCGGAGAGCAGTAGGAAGAGAATTCCAGAGGGCGGGACCAAGGTAGAAAAATGCTGATTTTCGGGTGGATTGCAAGTGGGCTTGAGAAGGGGCTGGGAGGTGCAGACGATTAACATGAACAGATCGGAGGCTACGGGTAGGAGTATGAAAAGTTAACAGATTAGAGAGGTATTGGGGTGTGTGGAGATAGATGGCTCGGTGCACTAGAGTGAGAATCTTGAAGGGGATCCGGAATTTCAATGGTAACCAGTGAAGATGCAACAAGAGTGGGGTAACAGTACAAGCAAAGCAATTCAGAGGGAGAGTGATGAGACGCAGGCAGCATAGTTAAATGGAGAGCCCCACGGTGCACACGCGCAATCGCATTGTACGCGATGACGTCACTTCCAAGGGTGTTGAAAGAGCTGAAATATGAGATTGCAGACCTCATATTAGTAATCTGTGAACTATCATTAAAATCATCTCTAATACCTGAAGACTGGAGGATCGCCAATGTAACGCCAATTTTTAAAAGGGTTCCAGGGGTGATCCGGGAAACTACAGACCGGTGAGCCTCACGTCAGTACCGGGAAAAATGGTAGAAACCATCATAAAGAATAAAATTACTCAGCATGTAGATAGTCATGGCCTAATGGGAGACAGCCAACATGGCATTAGACAAGGAAGATCTTGTATTACTAATCTGTTATGTTTTTTTGAAGGTGTGAATAAACAGGTGGACAAAGGTGAGTCGGTTGATATAGTGTATCTGGACTTTCAGAAAGCCTTTGACAAGGTCCCTCATCAGAGACATTTGGCAAAACTAAAGAGTCATGGGATAGGAGGCAGTGCACTACTGTGGATCAAGAACTGGTTAAAAGATAGAAAGCAGAGGGTTGGGCTAAATGGCCAATTTTCACAATGGAGAAAGGTGAATAGTGGTGTACCCCAAGGATCTGTGCTGGGTCCGCTGCTTCTTGACATATTCATAAATGACCTGGAAAGTGGAATAACGAGTGAGATTATCAAATTTGCAGATGACACAAAACTATTTAAAGTTGTTAAAACCCAAGAGGATTGTGGAAAATTGCAAGAGGATATTGATAAATTGGAAGACTGGGCATCAAAATGGCAGATGAAATTTAATGTGGACAAATGCAAAGTTATGCACCTAGGGAAGAACAACCCAAACTATGGTTACACAATGCAAGGTTCCACTTTAGGAACCACCACCCAGGAAAAAGATTTAGGCGTCATTGTGGATAACATGTTAAAACCCTCGGCCCAGTGTGCAGCGGCAGCCAAGAGAGCAAATAGAATGCTAGGTATCATAAGGAAAGGAATGGAAAATAAAACAAAAGATATTATAATGCCTCTATATCGTTCCTTGGTGAGACCGCACCTTGAATATTGTGTGCAATTCTGGTCACCGTATCTTAAAAAGGATATAGCGTTATTAGAAAAGGTTCAGAGAAGAGCCACCAAAATGGTAAAGGGGATGGAAGGATACTCCTATGAAGAAAGGCTAAAAAGGTTAGGGCTCTTTAACCTGGAAAAGAGACGGCTGAGGGGAGATATGATAGAAGTCTAAAAATTTATGAATGGAGTGGAACGGGTAAACGTAGATCGATTATTTACGCTATCAGAATATAGAAAGACTAGGGGACATGCAACGAAACTACAGGGTAAACTATTTAAGACTAATATTGGATATCAGAGCCAGAGCAGCACCATGACCTCGAACATGGATTGCCCTGCTGAGTCTTAAGTGACACCTGTGCCATTGGATACTGCCTTTGTTCTCCATGTACACAGGCCAATGTTACCATCTTTACAGTCATTTTGAAATCAGGTTGCAGTTTTCTGGTGAATGAGGGTCTGCACACTCCTAGAGTCTATCAAGGCTTGGAGGTGATTTCCCTCTAGATCCACTGGAATCACAAAGCTCTTTGCACCTGGGTGGAAACTGTCCACAAGACTGCAGATGTGAAGAGTGCTTAGAATGACATCCATGGTTATTCCGTATCCAGGGGACATTCCTGAGCAAAGTGTACCAGGTTCCACACCTAAAACAGGTGAAGAGGCCATGACTGAGGCCATGCCCTCAACTAGGAGGTGACTTGGGGGTCCAAACATGGGAGCCAGCATCTATTCTGGCTTCCAGGAACTTGTCCAAACCTTTTTTTAAACCCAGCTACACTAACAACTTTTACTACATTCGCCAGTAACGAATTCCAGAGTTTGATTACACATTGAGTGAAAAAATATTTTCTCTTATTAGTCTTAAATGGGTTACATTGTAAATTCATTGCATGTCCCGTAGTCTTTCTACTTTTTCATGGCATAAACAACTGATCTATGTTTATCCATTCCATTCATTAATTTATAGACCTCTATCATATCTCCCTTTGGCCATCTCTTTTCCAAGTTGAAGAGCCCTAACCTTTTAAGCCTTTCCTCATAGTGGTATCCTTCTATCCCCATTACTATTTTGGTGGCTCTTCTCTGTACCTTTTCTAATTCTGCTATATCCTTTTTAAGATATGGCGACCAGAATTGCACACAATAGTCAAGGTGCGGTCTCACCATGGAACAATACAGAGGGAGGAATGGCTCATTGGTTGGGACAAGTTGTACCCTCACAAGTAATAATTAGTACTGTAGATCCACCAAGCCCTGCTAAGTCTATACAATATCTAATTTGCATGATATGTTCCTGTAAATAGTTGATATAATGTTCCATGTAAAAACCATTATTAAGAAGTGACCGAAGATATAAATGCTTGACCCAGTACAAGCATTGTGGAACTTGTGTCTCTTGGGGAAACTGCTAGGTACATATGACCTAGATTGGCCACTGTTGGAAACAGAATACTGGGCTTGATGGACCTTGGTCTGACCCAGTATGGCATATCTTATGTTCTTATGTTTATGTAATGTTCTGCTAAGTTTATTCAACATATGTATTCTTAGACTTGCTCCTGTAAATAGTTGAAATAACGTTCCAGGTAAAATGTTCTGTTTTTGTTAAATGTAAACTGCCCCTGATCTCTGGTAGGGGTGGTATAGGAAAAAACAATAAATTAATTAATTAATTAAATAAATAAGTTCCCTCAAGAGGACTGGGTGTTCATTTCCCACATAGGGACAAGTAACTTCAGGCTGAAGGGACTAGTCCTAGGGCCACTCCTTGTGGCCTTGGGCAAGCCACTCAACCCTCCATTGTCTCAGGTATGCTTAGATTGTGAGCCCTTCAGGGACAAAGGAATAAAAAGTGTCGGCATACATCTGCAAACTATTCTGATACACATAGTAAAGGGCAGTAAAACAAGTGCCTAAACCATAAACCTTTATAATATCCTTGGTCTTATTCTCCGTTCCTTTCCTTATGATTCCTAGCATTCTATTTGCCTTCTTGGCTGCTGCTACACACCAGGCAGAGGGTTTCAATGTGTTATCCATGATGACACCTAAATCTTTTTCCTGGGATGTGGTTCCTAACGTGGAACCTTGCATCGTATAACCATAGTTTATTTATTTATTTTATTTATTTGTCGTTTCCTCTATACCACCCTTTCCTGAGATCAGGGGCGGTTTACATTTTAAACAACATTATTACATAGAACGAAGTTTAACATTCAATGGGTTCAACAAGATAACTTAACTATATACATAAAGCTGTTAGCTTGAATTATTTACAATGGGTGAGGTGCATCAACTTCATGATACAATGGGTGGCAGTTATGAAGAGAACTGGCTTTGGGATTGTTCTATGGAGGAAGTGTTCTCTTGTGCTATCTCCATCGTGCTGGATGAAGAGGAAGGTTTTAAGTTCCTTCCTAAATGTGTTTAGGTCTTTGATGTTGCAGAGAGTGGCTGTGAGGGCATTCAATAGCAAAGGTGCCGCAAGGGAAAATGTGTGGAGAATCTTAAGTGTGTTTTGTGAGTGTTGTTGTCTAATTCTCGTATTTGAAGCATGAGTGATTAGGGTTGAGAAGAATGATGGAGCAAGGTTATTTGTAAGTTTGAAAATAGTCATGATCATTTTATATTTTACTCTGCTCATAATAGGTAACCAATGTAGGTCATATAGTAGAGGTGTTATGTGATCTGATAGGCGTACTTTGCAGATAATTCTTGCAGGAACATTTTGTGTGATTTGTAAACGATATAGATGTTTTTTTGGGGGATACCGTGTAGGAGGCTATTGCAAAAGTCGAAGTACTACTGATTAGAGCATGTACTGCTAATTTGCCCTCACTTGGTTTGCAGCTTGTCGTGCTGTGAGGGCTTGTGTGCATCAGTGATGCTGAGAGCTAAACTATCAGTAGTTTAACTACTGGCAGGGTCTCCCAAGATGGACAGGTCTCAGCTGAGGTGCTAGACCAAGACAAACCACCCATCTGGGCAGCAGCAGAATGGGATAGTGTTGACGGCGGAGGATCACATTTCTGTGACAACGGCAACAACACCAAACTTAAACTGCGCGGAAGAAAGGCCCGGCAATCTACTTCTGTATCTTGCCATGAAAACCCAATGGATAGTTACAACAAAACAAATTGTGCTATAGTGCTGGAAGATGAGACCCTCAGGTCAGAAGGCACTCAGCTAGCTACTGGGGAAGAGCTGAAGACTTTTCAGAGTAAAGCCAGCATTTATGATGTGGTTGGATCAAAGCCCTCGGGACGTCTGACTGCTGATGTAGCTTGTCAGACGGCTGCCTGGGGTGAGAATCTTCACAGTCTTGACAATGCATATATTTATATGATGTGTGCAAGGTATTGTGGGTAATGTAGTTCATTCACACCAGACACAGCTGCTGACAATAATTTAGTTGTGAACAAGTGGGTAAGCCAATAAAATACTTCTTTTATTGATGGGGTTATTTCTCCCAGCACAAGTATGCTTGGTAGCACATAAATTAGGTTACTTGCTTGCAGTGTTTAACTTGTGAAAACAAAGTCCAAAAATCAAATCAGGAAAACAACCTTCAAACTTGTCAGACAATTAGCTAATGTTTTCTTAGCATATAACTAACAAATGAAAAGCCACAAAGAAAGGAATAAACTGTTCTTGTCAGGTTAACTTCTGATTACTTTCCACACAGATCCAAAAGTAATTCTCTCCTAGCTCACAAGCAATTAGATGTAGCTCAATTGCTATCAGTTATCCAGCTGAAACCCTTTTAGCTGGCTGGTTTTCTTACTGTGTGAGTCAAATCCTGCTTTAAGAGCTGTTCTTAGTGGAATAAAGAACAAAGTTATGTTTCTTTTGTAATGCTGCTGTGCTTTATCACAGAAAGTTACCAATAGCATTTGGCTAGAGAGCAGTCCATATAAACAATATCTTCATCTGCTCTAATTCCCCCTTCATCAATAAGCATAGGGTCACTATCATGAATTGGCACAGATGAATCCTTCAATGGAGCCCTTTCAAGAGAACACTTATCTCCCTGCTGTCTTTCACTGTTATAGCTAGGGCATAGATCAGTGTTCATACCTGAGCTTCCATTGCTGCCATAGTTCCTCTCTGTATAGCCTGGCCAGTATGTAGTCCAGTTCTTATGTCCAGCCTTCCAATCTTGATCCCTGGACACTGGATCTCTCTTCACATACCTTCTGGCATAGGTCTTAGAGTCCCTCCCACGTGCAGCCGTCTCTCTCACAGGTAGCCACTGGTGATTCCTAGCTCTGCAGCACCATTCCTCTGGCTGTCTCCAGTCCAATGGTCTATGCTGGCCCTTGGAATACCTCCCAGTATGCGTACTGCCCTGGACTCTTCTAGACCTTTCAAAGGCTTGTCTTCTCTTCCTTCCAGAGGGTCTCTTTCCTTCTCTATCCATCCGGTTTGGCTTCTGCTTCTGCTGATTCTTCAGATGAAACTGATGATCCTTCTCTGCATATCCACGGTGATCATGGAGATGATCATGATGAAGCTCCTGCTTCAGCTCATGCTTGTTCTTCTGCTTGTGAAGCGGATGCTTGTCCTCTGTAGAATAAACTCTATTCTTATTCTGTCTTGATGAGTGTTCCTCCCTAATACAGCCCAGCTGTGCTGAATCAGGCCCTGCCCTTTGAGATGAGTGCTTAGGGATTACCTCATAGCCCTCTTGATTGAACACATGTTTTCTCACTTCAGCTCCTCTAATGTCTGTTGGAAACCTGGTGCATTCTGGGACTGGTAGTCTTTTATGTGAAAATTCTGTTTTCTTATTTCTACCAGAACTGACAGGTTGCTTGTTCAGAGTCACATCATCTTTTCTATAGCTCCTTCCTGAGCTATGATAAGCTTCCTTATCACAAGCTGCGCATGAAATGAGAGTCAGAAGCTGTAAAGATGTCTTACGCATTGGAACATGGAACGTACGAAGCATGAACCAAGGGAAGTTGGAGGTGATCAAGAATGAAATGGAATGTGTACAACTTGATCTGTTGGGTGTCAGTGAACTGAAATGGACTGGCATCGGGCACTTTGCATCAGATGATCACATGGTCTACTATGCTGGAAATGAAAGACAAAGAAAAAATGGTATTGCATTTATAATAAAGAAGAAACTTGCAAGAACTGTAATGAAATACAATGCAGTCAGCGAATGCTTAATCTCTATTCGTCTACGAGGAATGCCTATCAACACAACTATAATTCAAGTATATGCCCCAACAACAGCTGCAGAAGAGAATGAGATTGAAGAGTTCTATGAACAAGTACAAGCTGAAATTGACAGAACATGCAAACAGGATATCCTGATAGTCATGGGTGACTGGAACGCAAAAGTTGGCAACAAAGAAGAAGGCAAAGTAGTTGGAAAATATGGACTTGGCAACAGAAATGAAGTTGGAGAAAGACTGATAGAATTCTGCAAGACCAACGATCTTTTCATCTCAAACACCTTCTTCCATCAACACAAGCGGCGACTGTACACATGGACTTCACCCAATGGATTGTATAAAAATCAAATTGACTACATCTGTGGAAGTCAACGATGGAAAAGTTCTATAACATCAATAAAGACAAAACCTGGAGCTGACTGCAGTACAGATCATCAACTACTAGTATGCAAACTCAAGCTAAAGTTGAAAAAGAGCAAACCACTCATGAATGCAGCAAAATATGACCTTGAGAATATACCACTGGAATTTAAAGACTGCCTGCAAAATCAATTTGCTGCTTTAAATACAAATGACAGAGCTCCAGAAGATTTATGGAATGACATCAAGAAGGTTGTGTTGGAAGAAAGCAAGAAGTCTCTACAAAAGGTGAAAAAGCAAAAGCGGCCAAAATGGATGACGGAAGAAACTCTGAAAATTGCCCAGAAACGCAGAGAAGCTAAAGCCAGAGGAGAAAGAAAGAAAATAACAGAACTCAACAGAGATTTCCAACGTGCAGCAAGACAGGACAAGGAAAAGTACTACAATGATGCATGCAAGGAAATAGAAGCAGAAACTATTAGAGGAAGAACAAGATCAGCTTTCCTAAAGCTACGCGAGTTAAAGAAAAAGTTCCAGCCTCGAATTGGAATGTTACAAGATGCTCAAGGTTCTATGTTGAATGATGCTGAGAAGATCAAGAAAAGGTGGAAGGAATATACAGAGTTTTTATATGATAAAGATCAAGAGGACCAACAGCCGTTTCAACCTGTACCTTATGATCAGGAACCATTGGTGATGAAAGAAGAAGTTAAAGCAGCATTGAAAGCCTTATCAAAGAACAAAACACCAGGCATTGATAGCATTGCCATAGAAGTATTGCAGCAATCTGATGCAGCTGTTACCGTACTTACAAGGCTCTGCCAAGAAATATGGAAGACAACATCATGGCCAACTGACTGGAAAAGATCTGTGTTTATACCAATACTAAAGAAAGGTGATCCAACTGACTGTGAAAATTATCGTACAATCGCTCTGATCCCACATGCCAGCAAGATTCTACTGAAGATTATTCAAAAGAGACTACAATCATACCTGGAATAAGAACTACCTGAAGTGCAAGCAGGGTTCAGGAAAGGGCGAGGAATGAGAGACATCATTGCGGATGTGAGATGGATCCTTGAAAAGACTAAAGAATACCAAAAGGATATCTATTTGTGCTTTATCGACTATAGCAAAGCTTTTGACTGTATAAACCATGAGAAACTCTGGGCCACATTAAGAAGCATGGGTATACCAGAACACCTGATCGTACTCTTGCACAATCTGTACATTATAAGAACATAAGAACATAAGATATGCCATACTGGGTCAGACCAAGGTCCATCAAGCCCAGTATTCTGTTTCCAACAGTGGCCAATCTAGGTCATACGTACCTAGCAGTTTCCCCAAGGGACACAGGTTCCACAATGCTTGTATTGGTTCAAGCATTGATATCCTGGGTCTCTTCTTAATAATGGTTTATGGACCTTTCCTCCAGGAACTTGTCCAAACCTTTTTTAAACCCAGCTACACTAACAGCCTTTACTACATCCTCCAGTAACAAATTCCAGAGTTTGATTACACGTTGAGTGAAAAATATTTTCTTTTATTAGTCTTAAATAGTTTACCCTGTAGCTTCATTGCATGTCCCCTAGTCTTTCTATATTCTGATAACGTAAACAATCGATCTACGTTTACCCATTCCACTCCGTTCATTAATTTATAGACTTCTATCATATCTCCCCTCAGCCGTCTCTTTTCCAGGTTAAAGAGCCCCAACCTTTTAAGCCTTTCTTCATAGGAGTAGCCTTCCATCCACTTTACCATTTTGGTGGCTCTTCTCTGAACCTTTTCTAAAATCGCTATATCCTTTTTAAGATACGGCGACCAGAATTGCACACAATATTCAAGGTGCGGTCTCACCATGGAACGATATAGAGGCATTATAATATCTTTTGTTTTATTTTCCATTCCTTTCCTTATCATACCTAGCATTCTATTTGCTCTCTTGGCCGCCGCTGCACACTGGGCCGAGGGTTTTAACATGGTATCCACAATGACGCCTAAATATTTTTCCTGGGTGGTGGTTCCTAATGTGGAACCTTGCATCGTGTAACCATAGTTTGGGTTGCTCTTCCCTAGGTGCATAGTCTTGCACTTCTCCACATTAAATTTCATTGATCAAGAAGCAGCAGTTCGAACGGAACAAGGAGGAACAGAATGGTTTAAAATAAGCAAAGGTGTAAGACAAGGCTTCATGCTTTCCCCCTACCTGTTTAATTTATATGCAGAACAAATCATCAGAGAAGCAGGATTGTATGACAACAACAGAGGTGTGAAGATTGGTGGAAGACTCATCAACAACCTTCGCTATGCTGATGATACCACATTACTGGCTGAAAGTGAAGATGATCTGAAACATTTGCTTCTCACAATCAAAGAACATAGTCTCAAAATGGGCCTGCACCTTAATGACAACTGGCATAATCAACAGGTTCATCGTTGAAGGAGAAGAAATTGAAATCGTGAAGAACTTTAACCTACTTGGATCAACTATCAATAAAGAAGCAACAAGCAGTCAAGAAATCAGATGACGCATTGCTCTTGGCAGAATGGCTATGAAAGACCTAGATAAGATTCTCAAGAGCAGAGATGTCTCTCTCCATACAAAGATTCGACTTGTTCAAGCCATGGTATTTTCAATAGCATCATATGGATGTGAAAGCTGGACAGTGAAAAAGATAGACAGGAAGAAAATTGATGCCTTTGAATTATGGTGCTGGCGGGGAATACTGTGTATACCATGGACTGCCCGAAGAACAAACCAGTCGGTACTGGAGGAGATCAAACCTAGGCTTTCTTTGGAGGCTCAGATGACAAGACTTCAACTTTCATACTTTGGACACATCATGTGAAGAGAGAGATCATTAGAGAAAGACGTCATACTTGGCAAGATAGAAGGTCAGCGCAAAAGAGGAAGGCCAGCAATGAGATGGATCGATACAATAACAGCAGCTACGGGTGCCAGTCTGTCAACAATGAGCTGCCTGACTCAAGACCGAACACAATTTAGGATAGCTATCCAGAGGGTCTCCATGAGTCGACTCCGACTCGACGGCACTTAACAACAACAACACTGCTAATTTGAAGTCATGTGTATCAAGAAGGGGTCTAAGGTGTTGGAGGGTTCTTAGTTTGAAGTATATTATTTTGATTATTTGATTTATGTGGGAGGATAGGGATAGTGATTGATCAAGTAAGACTCCGAGATATCTTACTGCTTTTTTGACTAGGAGGGTGGTGTTATTTATAGTGATGTTTTGTGGAGGAGTGAAATTTGGGTTTCTTGATACGTATAGGATCTCAGTTTTTTGAAATTGATGGACAGGTTATTTACTGTTAACCAATATTGTGCTTCCAGGATACAGGATTCAATTATATTTTGAAATGCATTTATACTGTCGATGGGGAGATATAGCATAATATCATCCGCATATATATGGTATTGTACTTTAAATTTCCTGAAGATCTTACAGATAGGTTGTATATATAGGTTGAATAAAAAGGCTGACAGGGCCGAGCCCTGGGGTATTCCTTGTTCCTGTTTGAAGATGTTAGAGGTGACTTATCCTAGCTGTACTTATTATGTGCGATTGGTGATGTCGGATTGGAACCATTTGAATTCTATACCTGTTATACTTATTTGTAATAGTCTATTAAGTAAAGCGTTGTGGTTGACATTATCAAAGGCTGATGTTATATCAAGAAAAATAAGTATGAAGGATTGTCTTATCATCTATCCCCCAAAGAAAGGTGTTAAAGAGGACAAGCAGGAGGGATTCTACACCATGATATGGACGGAATCTGATTGCTGTTCGTCGAGGGGAGCATTAAGATCAATGAAGTTTTGAAGCTGGGTTTAAACAGTTTTCTCAATTAATTTTGCTAGAAATGTTATACTAGCAATCGGTCTGTAGGATGCAGGGTCAAGGTTGTCTACAGATTTGTTCTTTAATATGGGTCTGATCGTAGAATGTTTGGGTTCATTTGGCATGAGGCCTTATTGGAGGGATAGATTGATTATTTGCAATAGGTGCGGAGCTAGCTCTGATTTGGAGGCCTTAATCCATGATACAGGACTTGGATCGAGCTGGGAGATTATGGTATTTATTATGATGATGGTATTTTTTAACTGTTTCAGGTCTATCATGTGGAATGAATGCAATGTGTTAATATTTGTAAGGTGATATTCATGTGCATTCATAATTTTGATGTCTTCGTTTTTGTTTTTTTATTTATCTTGAAAATGGTTAGCTAGGGTTTCTATGCTTATGTTGTATGAGTTATTAAGGTTCTGTGAAGTATTGGTTAATGATTTCACAATGTTAAAGAATTCACGAGGACGGTTTAGAGAGCTATTACGTTTTTTGGTGTGATAATCTTTTTTTGCCTTGTTAATTCCTTCCTTGTAGGAATTCAAGGTTGACATATATATGTTCTTGTTTTCTGGTGTTTTATTTCTTCTCCATTTGTATTCACATTTTTGTAGCTGGTTCTTTAAGCTGGCGAGAGCTTGTGTGAATCAACTTTCTGATGGTCTTCATGGGTGTTGAGGATGCGTGAGAGGTGTGGTAGAAGCATTTAGACTAATGGTGTTCCATTTGTTGATCGAGCAGTTTAAATCTGATTGCGTGGGGTGTAGCTTAGGGAGAATTTCATCTAGGAATTCCTCCTTGTTGAATTGTCTGAATTTTTTATTGTAAGTTTTCGTATTTTGTATTGGTAAGGGATTTATTTATTTAGACAGATTTGTATGCCACCTTTTCCTTTAATCAAGGTGGTCACATCACATCACAATTGGAGGGTTACATTTAACATTAGGGTACATGTAAACATTTAGACAGTACAGTTACTTAACAGTATTTAGACAGTACAATTGAGGTAACATTTAACATAATGGTATTTAGTAACGTGGTATGATATATTTGTATGTATGGATAGGATAGGTGTGTGTTTAGTTGGCGGAGGTAGTAGTGTTACTGTTTGGGTAGGGGATGTTGCCTGAATGCTCATAGGTTTCTATAAATAGCCATGTTTTGAGGTCTTTGCGGAAGTCTGTGAGGTCATCTAAAGCTCTCAGGCTCATTGGTAGGGAGTTCCATAGTGTGGATGCCAGTAGTGATGGTGCTCTTTTTGAGGTTGATTGTTTGGTTTTGTTATAGCCTGCAGGTGTGCCTATCATGTTGTTGTTATTGGTTCTTCTTGGTCTATTGCTGCTGTCCCTTGTTATAACGTTTTGGAGTATGTCTGCTGAGAGATGGTGAATGACTTTGAAGATGATCATGATTGTTTTGTATTTAGCTCTTGCCACCATTGGGAGCCAGTGTAGTTGTTGTAGGACGGGAGTGATGTGCTCGGTCCTTGGAGTGTCTGTAATGATGCGTGCTATGGTGTTTTGTACCATCTGTAGTGGGTAGAGTGTCTGCTGAGGAAGGCCTTGATATAGTGCATTTCTGTAATCAAGCAGTGGTGTAATGAGTGCTTGACACACTGTGCGAAAGTGGTCTTGTCGGAGCATTGGTTTGATTTGTCTGATTGTTTTCAATCAATGATATGCCTTGTTTGCGATTTTGGTGATGTGGGATTTTAGGTTCAGAGCTCTGTCTAGTGTTATGCCCAGATACTTAACTTCTTCTTTGACTACTATATGTTTGTCTAGGATGCTGATAGTTTGTGGAGGTATGAAGGTGGGGTTCCTGGTGACGAACATTGCCTCAGTTTTGTCGTAGTTGACTGTTAAGTTGTTGTCTATGAGCCAGTCATTCATGTCTTTGAGGTATTTTGTTATTGTTGTAGTATTTAGTGCTAGTAAGTTGATTGGAGCGTATACCATGATGTCGTCAGCATAAATGTGGTAGTGAAGTTTGTAGTGCTTGATGATGCTGCATATGGGCTGTATGTAGATGTTGCTGAGCCTTGAGGTATTCCCTGCGTGACGGGGAATTGTAGTGATTTCTTTTGGTCGCATTTGACTTGTTGCGTTCGTCCTTCCATGTATGATGTAAACCACTTCAGGGTATTCTTGCATAGACCTATCTGTCGTAAGCGTTGCAATAGCTTAGCATGTGACACAGTGTCGAAGGCTGCCGAGATGTCCATGAACACTAGCAGGAATCAGTTTTTTATGTTGTCCATGCCTCTTAGGATGCGTAATAAGCATGTCGAGGCTTATAATATAATGATCTGTCTAGGGGACCTGTTGTGTTTCGGGTGCAGCTAGGAGGGTTAATGTTGCAAGGGGTATGAATTCAAGGCCTAGGGTGTTGCCTTTCATGTGGGTGGGGGAGTTTATGATTTGGGTGTAACCTATGTCTGTCATTGCTCCAAGGAATGAGTTTGCATGTTGTTGAGGGAGAGAGGGTAAGTTGAAGTCACCCATTATAATAAGAGATTTCTTTAACGTGGCAAAGCAAGCTGATTCCAATATTGCAGTCAGGTTATCGTGGTTAGGTGATGATGGTCTGTATATAAGACCTATGGCAAAGTTTTTATTTTCTATTTTCAAAATGTCTATATCATCAACGTTAGTGTATACGCTTGCAAAGGATTTGTGTTTCCGCTTACTAAATATAATGATGCCACCTCCTCTTTGCTTGCTTCTGTGACATGTCAATACATCGTAATTATCAATTTTTAATTGATTTAGAAGAATGCTATCTGCATCGGATAGACATGTTTCTGTTTATACAAAGGTAGTCAGGGAGTTCATCTTTGATAAGATCTGTGATGACAGGGATTTTATTTCTAACAGATCTTGCATTGAGCATCATTATTTTGGATGGAATTGCTTGTGTTACGTTTGATGGTTGAATGCGTATGAGTCTCATAGGATCTGTGTTTATGCGTGTGTTGATTGTTTCTGAAGGAATAACTGAAGAAATATCTGAGTTCAGATCTGTTGCGGATTGAGATGATTTGGATGCTAAGAGGCGAGGGTGTGCCAGGTTGATGGGAGTAGGTAGTTATTTGATTGTAGATTATTAGGGTGATCAAAAATATGTAGGTAAACATTGTCCTGTATTCCATTTTGTATGTGAGAAATTGTGATGGTACGTCAGAATGGATTATCTTGGGTATTTAGTACTGGGACCAATTTTTGTGTGAATTTTTGTGTGTCAAGTATTCCGTATTTGAGGGGGGTTTTGGAGAACAAATTCTTGAAAAACAGATTCACATATGAGAAATTAACATGGTCATAAATATTGATAACAATAACTGAGATGCAATTGCTTTGAAAGTAATATAGCTGTAGCTAATGTTTGAGCAGTGTTTGGATTATCTCATAGTACAGTATGAATGAGAAAGCAACGTGTTATAAATGCTTAGTTTAAAGTCTAGTCAGATACCTGATGGCGTTATGTTGTATAGGTCAGCTGCTCAGAAATAGTGATGAAGTACTTTAGTTAACACTTAGCTGGGAGTTTGGTGCTTTCTGATTTCCTATGTATGTTCAGGTTCTTTTCCAATCTAATCTTGATCAGTGATTTTTTGAGAAGTGTGTTGTGGAGAGATTCCAGATGATATTCTGTTTTCCACCAAAGTTCCCCGCCTAAGGGCCACACCGAAGGGCTCTCTGGCGCGGCTCTCAGGCGCAGGCACGCCTTTGTCTTGCTGGCTTTTATAGTAGATCTTGAGCAGGCAGAGGTTTTGTGGGCGGAGCTAAACCGGCAGCGTGGAGCTGGAGGGAGTCCCCGAAACAGAGGATGGAAGCAGGGGCAGGATGTACAGAGAATAGCACACAATCTCACCTCCTCTGCAGTTCTTGGTCACTGGTTTGCTCTCTGATGGGGTCAGAGCCGGTTGCAAGAGGGACGGGGAGTTCTTGCTTTGTCCGTCGGGGATTCAGTGGCGATCGCAGCCCCGTTGTGGCGGAATGTTTGGGTGGTTCTTTCCTATATGCATAACTTTGTACTTGACCACATTAAATTAAATCTGCCATTTGAACATCCAGTCTTCCAATTTATCAAGGTCCTCTTGCAATTTTTCACAATCCTCTTGTATCTTAACAACTTTCAATATGTTGTGTCATCTGCAAATTTGATCACCTCACTCTCCTATTTCAGGTCATTTATGAAGATGTTAAAGAGTTGGCCCAGCACAGATCCCTGGGATTCTCCACTATTCACCTTTCTCCATTGAGAAAATTGGCCATTTATCCACACTCTATGCTTTTATCTTTTAACTAGGTCCTGATCCACAATAGTGCATGTCCTCCAATCCCATGACTTTTTAATTTGGTCAAGAGTGTTTCATAAGGGACATTGTCAAAGTCTTTCTGAAAATCCAGATACACTATATCAGCTGGTTCACCTTTGTCTACCTGTTATTCACACCTTCAAAAAAATATAACAGATTAGTAATACAAGACTTTCCTTAGCTAAATTCATGTTGGCTTTCACCCATTAAACCACGACAATCTGTATGTTCAATAATGTTATTCTTTATAATGGTTTCTACTATTTTTCCTGGTACTGATGTCTGACTCACCGATCTGTAGTTTTCCGGATCACCCCTGGAACCCTTTTGAAAAATTGGTGTTACACTGGCCATCCTTCAATCTTCAGGTACTACAAATGATTTTAATGATAGTTCACAGATTACTAATAGGAGGTCTGCAATCTCATCTTTCAGTTCTGTCAACACCCTCGGATGTATACCAGTCCAGGTAGGTAATTTGCTACATCTTTCCGGTTTATCGATATTTCTTTCAATTCTTCTGCTATATCACCTTTAACACTAGAAGCCCCAAAAGGAATTTTACCTAGAAACCCCAAAGTGCGTCAATTGACACATTATCATGAAGACTGCGTTTAGTATGAAATGCAGATGTGAATTAATGTGAAGTTACTTATTTTTTAAATACGTGCAGTATGTGACGTCATTACTGACATCATCATGTTTATTGTTTGTAATGTCGGACTAAAACTGTAAACAGTGATTGAGATACGCCACCTAGTGGGAACATGAATTTATACCTAGAAGCCCCAAAGTACGTCAATTGACGCATCCAAGACAACTGAGTGTGTCAATTGACGTACTTTGGGGCTTCTAGGTATAAATTTATTTTCCCGCTAGGTGGTGCATCTGTCATTAATTTTCGATGCACATATTTGAACATCTTGACCTTGCTAACAAAGTCATGGAACATGACTGACATGGTTCTAGCAGTGGCGCTGGTATTTATTTATTTTATTTTATTTAGCAAGCATTTGTAGCCCGCTCCTTCCAGCGATCAGAAGCGGGTAGGATTACTATTGTGAAACTGCCGAATCAAGGCAGGTACAAATTTTGTTTACATACAGATTGTCAGAAAAGCACATCATACAGAGTTAACACTTCTTAGCTATGGGGGAGTTCATTTACATATATACATAAATACATATATACAGGTGGTATACAACTTCGAAGATGCATTTGCATCAATTGACGCACTTTGGGCCTTCTAGTGTTAAATACCATTTCGGGCATGGGTAACCTCCCTATATCTTCTTCAGTAAAGACCAAAGCAAAGAATTCATTCAATCTCTCCACTATGGCCTTGTCCCCTCTTAATGCCCCTTTTACCGCTCCATCATCCAATGGTTCAACTAACTCTCTCACAGGTTTTTTGCTATGAATATACTTGAAAAAGATTTTATTATGTATTTTTGCTTCCACAGCAAGTTTCCTTTGAAATTCTCTCTTTGCCTGCCTTATTAATGCCTTCCATCTAATTTGCCACTGCTTATATTGTTTCCTGTTTTCATTATTTGGCTCCTTTTCCCATTTTTCGAATGATGCTGTTTTGGCGACAGCAGGCTCTCTGACCTTACCTTTAAACCATGCAGGCAGAATTTTGGCCTTCTTTCCACTTTTCTTAAAGCGTGGAATACATCTGGTCTGGGTTTCCAAGATAGTATTTTTAAACAATGCTTGTGCTTGATGTAAATCTTTACCTTTGCAGATGCTCCTCTTAGTTTTTTCTTAGCTATTTTCCTTATTTTATCATAATTTCCCTTTTGAAAGTTAAAAGGTAGTACTATGGATTTCCTTGTCATCCTTCTTCCTTTTTTAAGTCAAATGCAGTCATGCTATGATCACTATTGCCAAATGGCCCCAAAACCCTTATCTCTTGGACTGGATCCTATGTTCCACTAAGGACTAGGTCCACCTTAGAATGTACCGTTCTTAGAAACCACACCCAGGAAAAAGATTTAAGCATCATTGTGGATAATACGTGGAAACCCTTCATCCAGTGTGCAGTGGCAGCCAAGAAAGCAAATAGAATGCTAGGAATCATAAGAAAAGGAATGGAGAATAAAACTGCACCTTGAATATTAGGTGCAATTCTGGTCGCCGTATCTTAAAAAGGATACAGTGGAATTAGAAAAGGTACAGAGAAGAGCCACCAAAATAGTAAAGGGAATAGAAGGGGAAGGATCCAAGATGGTGGTTTGTTGGCAAGGGTGAGCTGCCGGCGTTTTTCTAGTGGGAAGGAAGCGTAAGGGAAAGGGAGCTGGTTGCCCTTCGCTGCCTCCCTTGATCTCCACTCCATTACTGCAGGTTTTTGGACCCCTTGATTCTTTCTTACTCCGATCAGCTCAGCAACCAGTCCAAGCAGGGGAGTATTGTCCAGCTTCGCCGGCTCCAGAGTTGGGTGGCTTGGAGCAGACGTCGGGCAGTGACTCTGTCTCCACTGTAGCACGGCATGCAATGAAGGAGCTTTACGTATAGGAGTCCCCAGATGAGCTGCGGTGTGCTGACGCTGTCAGCATTGGTGTTGCCGGCGGCCAAGAGGCTCTCCTGGGTTCTCCAGTTGAGGGAACAGTGATCGCTCCAGATCAGCAGATTTGTGCAACTCATCCCATTCAGACGGTTGGTGACCAGACAGCAGTTGCGGCTGCTCTACTGAGTCGGGATTCATCGTTGGGAGAATGAGAGGTTTGCTTCAGGGCAATGGAGGAGTCCCCTTTCCACCTTTACTTTTCTATGACCGGAGACTTTCACGTTGGAGTCAATTTGGAATGCTATTGCACAGTTGGGGGTCTGCTTTGCTACCACAGGTAACTTCGCTGTCTCAGAAAGTTCAACAACATGCAGAGGCTTTGGGGGGATCTTCTGCAAAGGTACTGTCACTTCAGTCTTCAGTAGCTATGGTTCAAGCTCAAGTTGCTTCTTTGGAGGAGCAATCTGACTGTCATATTAAGGAGTCTTCTGCTATTAGAGTTAAGTTGGAGGCTTTAGAGAACTCAGCGAGAGCTGCAAATCTACGGTTGGTGAACTTTCCTCGGGCTGCATTAGTACCTCCTAGAGATATGTTTCATAATTACTTGACAAATATTTTAGGTATTCCTCCTGAAACTCATACACTGTTAGTGAGGGTTTACTATCTTCCTTCCTCTAAAAAGGAGGTGGTAAAGAATGGTGCCCCTAAGTTGGGTTCAGCCTGATATCCTAAATATTACTGGAGTTTGGAACAGTCTCTAGATGATGTAGTTAAACCTGCTACACTTTTGATTACCCTAGTTTTATTATCAGATAAAGATTGGTTAATGAAGATTTTTTTTAAACAGAAAAATGTTTGTTTTGAAGGTTTACTGGTTCGGATGTATCCTGATCTTGCTCGTGAAAGTCGGAAAAGGAGGAGAGAGTTTCTCCTCCTACTTTCTGGTGCACAACAGTTGGGGTGTCTCTTTTTCCTTAAGTATCCTTGTAAGTGTTTGATTAAATATTAATCATGTTCCTATATATTTTTTGAGCCCTCCCAACTGTTGATCTTCTTGAACTCCCACAGTCTGGAAGTCTCGACTGGGCCTCCCTCTGATCCACTGTGAATTTTATGTGATACTGGTTGTTTAGCCTGTGCTGCCTTTTCCTTTGGCTTTGGTATGGGCATTTACCTCTTCTTGGGTCTTCCCTTATTGTGGGCTAGAGTGGGATTAAGTGTATTATCTTGTTTTTCCTGTAATATGTTTCTTCCTTTTTGATTTTGTTTGTTTCTCATATCCCAGTTTCTGTATAAGATTATATTCTTGAATGTTTTGTTAAATTTGCATAAAGATAAAATTTTAAAAAAAGGGACTGGAAGGATCGAGACTTAACAGATTAGAGCTCTTCAGTTTGGAAAAGAGACGGTTGAGGGGGGATATGATGGAATGCTACCCGGGACATTTTGGATTTCAACTTCCTACCTAAACACCTAAATTTGGCCTTCAGAACCTCCCTCCCACACTTTCCTATGTCAGTGGTAGCAACATGTACTAAGACAGCAGACTCCTCCCCAGCACTAAAACCTTGTCTAGGTGGCACATGAGGTCCGCTGCCTTCGCAGCAGACAGGCATCTTACCAGGTGATCTTCACATCCACCAGCTACCCAGCTATCTACATGCCTAATGATCGAATTGCCAACTCTAACAGCCAAGAGGGTTTTACGTCACTTGGAGGATGGGTCCTAGCTACAGGATCACTTCCTTATTGTTCAACATTTTTCTGGTCCCTTTAGCTCTTATTATCCAGCAACATGGCATTTCTTCACTTTTTATGCAGATGATGTCATCTTAATCCATCATACCAATTCTCTTATCCCAGATCTCACTCCTCTTAATCCATCACACCAATTCTCTTATCCCAATTCTCTTATCCCAGATCTCACTCCTCTTAATCCATCACACCAATTCTCTTATCCCAATTCTCAGCAAAATACGATGTGAAAAGAGGGAGCTCAGGAAGATTGAACAGAGATGGAGAAAAAACAAAACAACAGCTGACCAACATCTTTACCTAACAAAACAAAAACAATACAATGAACTCATCAACCAATCAAAGAGGGAATTCCACACAAACATGATAAATACTTCCATCAACAAACCCAGAGAGCTTTTTGAAATAGTCAAGATCCTCACAAAAGAGCAAACAACAGAAGGGGAAGTACAAATTGATCCACAGGAATTTGCCGACCACATCAAAAACAAATTTCACTCCACAGAGCGCACAACACCCAGTGAGACCACCAGGACAGACGTATACAACAAAACCTGGGGCACCTTCTACTCACCCTCAACAGAGCAGATATCCCACATCATCTCTACAATCAACACAAGCACTGCGCCTACAGACCCATTCCCAGTGTCATGGGTAAAAGCCACCAAATCAAACTTCATCCACACCATACATAAAATAGTATACAACTCACTCACTCAAGGACTCATGCCAAAGCAACTAAAGCTGGCCTCAGTAAGACCAATCACAAAGAAAACAACTCTCGACAAAAAGATCCAGCAGCATACCGACCAATCTCCAGCATACCCTTCCTGGCAAAAATCATCGAAAAAATGGTTCAAATACAACTCCAGGAACACATCGACAAATATGAAACACTCGACGACAACCAACACGGCTTTTGTCCCAACCATGGAGTAGAAACGCTATTGATCTACCTCTTCGACAGCATCCTAAGAATAATTGACAACACTAGGAATGGAATCATAATGATCTTTATCGACATCTCCTCAGCCTTCGACACAGTGGACCACAACACGCTCCTGGAAAGACTAAAGAACACTGGTATACATGGTATCACATTGGAATGCTTCCACTCATACCTAACCAAAAGACAGCTACAGGTCAAGGTGGGACACAACACCTCCCGACCCATAAATGTCCGTCAAGGAGTTCCTCAAGGATCCGCACTCTCAGCACTCCTATTTAACATCTACATCCAACCAATCTGCAACATCATGAAAGAGAACAACATTCAATACACAATATATGCAGACGACATCATGATATACACCCCGATATCAATCGACAACCTGGACTTCTCTAAGATAACAGACTGCCTCACCCAAATGACGAGTTGGTGTCAAAACAACAACCTCGCAATAAACTACAACAAGACCGAAGCTTTAATCATCACTCGGAACCAAAGCTTTATACACCCGCCAAATATCAAGATACAAAACACTACTATACCAATAAGATCAGAAGTGAGATACCTCGGTGTTACTCTGGACAATAAACTAAACCTCAAGCCACACATAAACAAAACAATCCAAAAAGTCTACTACAAGATGCGAATCATCAGGAGATTGAAACCACTCCTCGCCCCAGAACACTTTTGTACCGTCTGTCAAGCACTGATAACCCCACTACTGGACTTCTGCAATCCGATATACCTTGGACTACCGAAACAAGCCCTCAAACCACTCCAGCTAGCACAAAACACTGCAGCACGAATAATATCCGGTACTGCAAGACAGGAGCACATCACACCTACCTTAAAGGACTTACACTGGCTCCCAATCGGTGCACGCATCAGATATAAAACTATCATAAACCTATTCAAGATAAATCAGCACACATCAGCCAACAGCCTGCACACCCTCATACAACCAGACACCAGCACACGTCCTAGAAGAAAACAAACACACAAACGAGTCAGCACCCCAAGTGAATTCAAACACACACGCAAGGACACAACAGACAGAGCACTCTCCATGGCTGCTCCAACAATATGGAACAAACTACCGGACGATTTGAGGGCAACTACAGACCTCAAAGACTTTAGAAAACAGCTAAAAACCATGCTGTTCATAGAACACTATGGACACATCATATAACCTCAGAGAATGTATAACAGCACATGATACCGCCTAAACACTGTATGTATAGAAAATGTTTTTTGCATCACTGTATATAGCCCATCTTGTACATAGCTCAAACCAATCTAGCACACAATACAACACACATTGTACATAGCTCATACCAATCTAGCACACAATACAACACACACTCAAGTAAATTTCTCCCTCACTGCATGTTTAACACTCTCACTTTACCCGATTGCTGTGATACCACCTTGATTAATAAGATAAGGCGGTTTAGAAATACTGTTAAATAAATAAATAAATCCCAGATATCACTCCTCTTAATCCATCACACCAATTCTCTTATCCCAGATATCATTCCTCTTAATCCATCACACCAAGTCTCTTATCCCAGATCTCACTCCTCTTAATCCATCATACTCTCTTATCCCAGATCTCACTCCTCTTAATCCATCACACCAAGTCTCTTATCCCAGATCTCACTCTTCTTAATCCATCACACCAAGTCTCTTATCCCAGATTTCACTCCTCTTAATCCATCACACCAAGTCTCTTATCCCAGATCTCACTCCTCTTAATCCATCACACCAAGTCTCTTATCCCAGATCTCACTCCTCTTAATCCATCACACCAAGTCTCTTATCCCAGATCTCACTCTTCTTAATCCATCATACCAAGTCTCTTATCCCAGATCTCACTCCTCTTAATCCATCACACCAATTCTCTTATCCCAGATCTCACTCCTCTTAATCCATCACACCAATTCTCTTATCCCAAGTCTCTTATCCCAGATCTCACTCTTCTTAATCCATCATACCAAGTCTCTTATCCCAAGTCTCTTATCCCAGATCTCACTCTTCTTAATCCATCATACCAAGTCTCTTATCCCAGATCTCACTCCTCTTAATCCATCACACCAATTCTCTTATCCCAGATCTCACTCCTCTTAATCCATCACACCAAGTCTCTTATCCCAGATCTCACTCCTCTTAATCCATCACACCAAGTCTCTTATCCCAGATCTCACTCCTCTTAATCCATCACACCAAGTCTCTTATCCCAGATCTCACTCTTCTTAATCCATCACACCAAGTCTCTTATCCCAGATCTCACTCCTCTTAATCCATCACACCAAGTCTCTTATCCCAGATCTCACTCCTCTTAATCCATCACACCAAGTCTCTTATCCCAGATCTCACTCCTCTTAATCCATCACACCAAGTCTCTTATCCCAGATCTCACTTTTCTTAATCCATCATACCAATTCTCTTATCCCACATCTCACTCCTCTTAATCCATCACACCAATTCTCTTATCCCAAGTCTCTTATCCCAGATCTCACTCCTCTTAATCCATCATACCAAGTCTCTTATCCCATATCTCACTCCTCTTAATCCATCACACCGTCTCTTATCCCAGATCTCACTCCTCTTAATCCATCACACCAAGTCTCTTATCCCAGATCTCACTCCTCTTAATCCATCACACCAAGTCTCTTATCCCAGATCTCACTCCTCTTAATCCATCACACCAAGTCTCTTATCCCAGATCTCACTCCTCTTAATCCATCACACCAATTCTCTTATCCCAGATCTCACTCCTCTTAATCCATCACACCAATTCTTTTATCCCAGATCTCACTCCTCTTAATCCAAGTCTCTTATCCCAGATCTCACTCCTCTTAATCCATCATAGGGCTTTCAGATTCTATGCCCCTAAGTGCTGGAACGCTCTACCCCCAGAGATTCGTGCCATTACTGATCTATCCCTTTTCAGAAAGGCACTCAAATCCCACCTCTTCCCCCAATATTACTTGACCAGCTAACCAATCCTAATCACTACCCAAACTAAGAACAAATCCTGTTATGTATACTTGTAAATACTCTTGTAAATAGTTGCAGAAATGACGTCCCATGTTTTATCCAAGTTCTCTGACCTTGTTCTCTGTAAAACCAAACAATGTGTTGTTATGGTATGTTGTTATATTGTAAACCGCGCTGATGCTGAATAGAGCGGTATATAAGAGCCTGTAATAAATAAATAAATAAATACCAAGTCTCTTATCCCAGATCTCACTCCTCTTAATCCATCACACCAGGTATCTTATCCCAGATCTCACTCCTCTTAATCCATCACACCAGGTATCTTATCCCAGATCTCACTCCTCTTAATCCATCACACCAATTCTCTTATCCTAGATCTCACTCCTCTTAATCCATCACTCCAATTCTCTTATGAACGGAGTGGAACGGGTAAACGTAGATCGATTGTTTACCTTATCAGAATATAGAAAGACTAGGGGACATGCAATGAAGCTACAGGGTAAACTATTTAAGACTAATAAAAGAAAATATTTTTTCACTCAACGTGTAATCAAACTCTGGAATTTGTTACCGGAGGATGTAGTAAAGGCTGTTAGTGTAGCTGGGTTTAAAAAAGGTTTGGACAAGTTCCTGGAGGAAAGCTCCAAAAACCATTATTAAGAAGGGACCCAGGATATCAATGCTTGAACCAATACAAGCATTGTGGAACCTGTGTCCCTTGGGGAAACTGCTAGGTACGTATGACCTAGATTGGCCACTGTTGGAAACAGAATACTGGGCTTGATGGACCTTGGTCTGACCCAGTATGGCATATCTTATGTTCTTATGTTCTTATCCCAGATCTCACTCCTCTTAATCCATCCTACCAAGTCTCTTATCCCAGATCTCACTCCTCTTAATCCATCCTACCAATTCTCTTATCCCAGATCTCACTCCTCTTAATCCATCATACCAAGTCTCTTATCCCAGATCTCACTCCTCTTAATCCATCATACCGTCTCTTATCCCAGATCTGACTCCTCTTAATCCATCACACCAATGCTCTTATCCCAGATCTCACTCCTCTTAATCCATCACACCAATTCTCTTATCCCAAGTCTCTTATCCCAGATCTCACTCCTCTTAATCCATCACACCAAGTCTCTTATCCCAGATCTCACTCCTCTTAATCCATCACACCAAGTCTCTTATCCCAGATCTCACTCCTCTTAATCCATCACACCAAGTCTCTTATCCCAGATCTCACTCCTCTTAATAATTGCCTATCTAGTATTTCTCTATGGCTCCGTAGTAATTTTCTCTGTTTGAATCCTGCTAAATCCTCTGCTGTTTAGGTTACTTTTGGCTGTTCCTCACCACTATTGGCTCCTCTACCCCTGGTGAACGTGATGCGTTACCTGGGCGCTCTGCTAGACTCTTCTGTATCTTTTCATGCACATTTCACTTCAGTTGTCCGCCATTTCTTCTTCTTCCTTTGTCAAATTTCGCCCCTTTCTTTCACTCGCCTCACTAACTCCCCAACTTCTCCATCTTGTAATTTCTAGGCTTAACTATTGTAATATTATCTACTTAGGTCTTCCTCAATCACAGGTTCATAGATTACAACTTATACAGAACACAGCAGTACATATCCTTTCCCATGTCTCCCGGCTCGAACACGTCACCCCTCTTCTGTTGCACCATCATTGGCTTCCTGTTAAATTCCACTCAAATTTCAAGATCCTTTTCAAACTCTTCATGCCGGTGTCCCTCAATATCTCTTTGATTTCTTACTTCCATATTCAGCTCACTACCTTCTCCGTGACACTCATACTCACCATTTACACTTACCATCACCCTCCCAAGCAAGATTAGTCGTTACCCATTCCTCTGCTTTTTGTTTTCTAGCCCCTGCCCTCTGGAACTCCCTCCCTCCTGATATCAAGTTAGCTTCATCACTACCATCCTTCAAATCATGTTTGAAAACTCATCTGTTTAATATAGTGTATGATCCGTCTGTTTAATATAGCTCACAATTTGTGTTTATCGTGATTTATGATTCATTTATTAACACTGAGGCCGATTCCATACTGGCCGTCCAGCCCCTGTACGGCCGATCTGAATTGGCTAGGTGTGCCCGCGGAATCAGAATTGGGTCTATGGTCAGGATGTGCAGCTGGGTCATGATTCTGACTGACTGAATGCCCAGCCACATACCCGGCTAACTCAGCCTGGCTCTGTAATGGAGCCGCAGTACCATGGTGTCTGGTTGCCATGGCACAGAGGCTCCATTATGGAGCCGTGATCCCCGGCCGACAACCCAAAATGCCCTTTCCCCACAGCCCGACCCCCTATCCAGCCTCCCATGGCCAGGGTCAGGCTACAGGGAACCCCCTTCACCCCTCATTGGTCTGTCCCTGCCGTCCATCACTGTCCCCCTGTGAGATGGAATAAATGCCCTGTCTACCTGGCTGACCCTGGACATACAGGACCAACCTCTGAATTGGCCCTGTACATCCGGGGTCTCACACCACCCATGCCCTACCCTTGCCCCCACTCAATTCAAGACACTACTCAAAACCCATCTGTTCGAGCAGGCTTTTGACCTTCCCGCTAGTACCCCCCCCCCCCCCCCTTGAATCTGTTGCTGGATTTTTGTTTTTGTGCTGTCTGTCTGTTAGTGTCCTGTCTTTCACTGTTTTGTCTTTAGTTTTTACTTATTCTTATTTTAGTTACTTGGTTTTACTTCTGTGTGCTGGGTGCTTTGCTTTCCTATTATTTATGGCATTCTTTTCTATAACTTGCAGTGTGGACCTTTTATTGTACACCGCTCTATGCTCTGGCCGCAGCGGTTTATCAAATGTTTTAATAAAGATAAAGATAAAGAAAGACTTATGGCTCCCCATACAACACAGCTGTATATATGGGAGCCCATGCACCATTGTGACAAGGGTATGGATAGCGGGGGATGTACTTCCTGACAGGACATACATCCTCGCTATTCATCGCACAGAATGACCCCCATTGTGTAAGATAGTTTTATGATTTGGTTATTATTTAATAATATTTAATTTGTTATGGGTTTTGTTTCTTGTATGAATGATATCATAATCCTTTCCTGTTTTTAATGGAGTTCTTTTCTTAAATCTTGTTTTTACTGTAATTTTAGACTTTGTTGTTCACCACTCTGCTGAGACCCTTTGAAGGGCAGTTTATCAAGCACAATAAACCATAACCATAACCATATTGCGCTTGGACATCCCATTTGGAGTGTGTCTCTTAGCTAATTGTATTCCATGTTATTAACGTGTGATAGAGACCATTACCCAATTTAACAGTATGTCTGCCTTCCTGTGACTTAACGTTTGCAGATGTGCTGTGTTTACTCTGAAACCTTAACACAGCTTAGAATAGATAGGGGCCTTTGTATAGTAAGAACAAAGATTATTTTAACCCCTTTATGTAACACCAGTTCTCAAAGGGAAACAATTTGTGTTTTTCCTGTTCCAAATGAGCAGGGGCAAAGAAGTCTGTGTACTTTTGGAAATCCCAAGTATGCATGTTACCTTTTTCCCTCAACCTTAATACTTGCAAAGGAATGCAGCAAAAGGTTTCGTGGAATGCGCCCCACGCATACTTTTAGCCAATTTTAGGGAAGCAATTTGGTATCCGGCCATCAGGTAAATTCCTCTGAAAGTTGTTCTCAAAAATTATTTTTGTATCTTCTGTCTATATTTCAGATTTCTCCATTTTAATGCCTGCTCCTTTCTTTAAATCTCTGATATAGACTTTTCGTTGGTGGAAACATCCAGAAAAGTGCAGTAGAAATGCAACCACAGGTGAGATGGGGTTTTGTGTGTCCTACGAATGAAAAACTTAACAAATGAAGGCGGTAATTTTATAAAATGCTTATTTATTTATTTATCTATCTAACTGGTTTTCTATACCGCTTTCTCTTTCAGTCAAAGTGGTTTACATTGAAACAAGAAAGTTACATTATAGCATTAAAGCATAAACATGAGCCGCTTGTTCTTATGTTAGTGATCAAACTAGGTCACAAGCATCTGATATACCCCAAATGTAGCCAGTTCCATGCTAGTTATCTCTAAGGATAAGCAGTTTTTTCTCTTGGGGGCTTGTTTACAAAGCCGCGGTAGCGGTTTCCGATCGTTATCGGAGCCGCGGCCTCATTGATTTCAACAATCAAAAAACGTTACCGTGGCTTTGTAAACAAGCCCCTTGGAGTACTTTAATAACAGTTTATGGACTTTTCCTCCAGGAATTTGTCCAGACATTTTTAAACACAGCTACACTACCTGCAGTAACTGCAACCTGTATAGATCAAGTTGGGGCAGGCAGAGCGAGTAAATCGCGGGATCAGTGTTTGTTAATGTGTGAACAAAGTTGGATATTCCGAGCACGTACAGTAACTCCGGAGGGTTTGAATTTACAAATAGATTGGAGTGTGTGCATTTGATTTGTATAGTCGGGATGTCCTGTGGTAGGTGGAGGTTTGCTGTGGGAAACCCTTTTACATCATGATATGAGTCATTTAAGGCTAGGCGGGGTGCGGACTGGGCGCATGCGTGGCATTTTTTTGTACAGCCTGTTTAATGTTGCTGACTGTCAGGCTTTCTGTTTGATTCAGCCATAATGTTGAGTGGGTAAGCATTGTTCAAGGCATGATTGTTTGGTGTGGTTGTTCGATAGCGTGGGGAGGTAGTGATGAGATGTTTGTTTGTTGTTTTTGGTTTTAGCTAGTTTCCCCTGATGAGGGGAGCTGAATGATCACCTTGTGCGGGAAAGTGGTTTTGAAAGTTGAGTGAGTTTTACTGCCTATGGTGATCTTTTTTCTACTCAAAGGTCATTGATGTCATTGGGCATGTGTTTGTTGGCATTGATCTTGTATCATATTTGCCACTAGCCCGTGATGCTGAGACCTTCTTGTAGTAGTTGTTAACAGTTTACATTTAACAAACTTTTGTTTTATGCATCTGAACAGCTTTTTGGGGGTATTTTTTGGGGGGGTTGTTGTTTTAGAGTGAGTATTTTGATATGTAACTGCAACCTCTAGCAGTAACTTACAAGGACTGACTATATACCGAGAAGAAAAGTATTTTCTCCAATTTTAAATATACTACTTTGTAGCTTCATGGTGTGCCCCCTAGTCCTTGTATTTTTTAAAAGGGTAAACAATCGATTGGTTTTCAGATTGTCCCTCACTTGGTTTGCAACTTATCGTGCTGTGAGGGCTTGTGTATATCAGTGATGCTGAGGACTAAGCTATCGGTATCTTAACTACTGGCAGGCAAGATGGATAGGTCTCAGCAGAGGTGTCAGACCAAGACAAACCACCCATCTGGGTAGCAGCAGAATGGGACTGTGTTGGCAGCAAAGGAACACATTTCTGTGACAATGGCAACAACACTATAAACTGTGTGGAAGAAAGGCCTGGTAATCTATTTCCATATCTTGCCACGAAAACCCAATGGATAATCACAACCAAACAAATTGCACTATAGTGCTGGAAGATGAGACCCCCAGGTCAAAAGGCACTCAACTGGCTACTGGAGAGGAGCTGAAGACATTTCAGAGTAAAGCCAGCATTTATGTTGTGGTTGGATCAAAGCCCTCGGGATGTCTGATTGCTGATGTAGCTGCACATGAAATGAGAGTCAGAAGCTGCAAAGATGTCTTACATATTGCGACATGGAATGTACGAAGCATGAACCAAGGGAAGTTGGAGGTAGTCAAGAATGAAATGGAACGTGTACAACGTAGTCTGTTGGATGTCAGCAAACTGAAATGGACTGGCAATGGGCACTTTGCATCTGATGATCACATGGTCTACTATGCTGGAAATGAAAGACAAAGAAGAAATGGTGTTGCATTTATAATCAAGAAGAAACTTGCAAAAACTGTTATGAAATACAATGCAATCAGTGAATGCTTAATTTATATTGGTCTAAGAGGAATGCCTATCAGCACAACTATAATTCAGGTATATGCCCCAACAACAGCTGCGGAAAACGATGAAGTTGATGAGTTCTATGAACAAGTACAAACTGAAACTGACAAAACATGCAAACAGGATATTCTGATAGTCATGGGTGACTGGAACGCAAAAGATGGCAACAAAGAAGAAGGCAAAGTGCTTGGAAAATATGGACCTGGCAACAGAAATGAAACTGAAGATAGAATTCTGCAAGACCAATGATCTATTCATCTCAAACACCTTCTTCCAGCAACAAAAATGACGACTGTACACATTTATTTATTTATTTATTTAACAGTATTTCTAAACCGCCTTATCTTAATAATCAAGGTGGTATCACAGCAAGCAATCAGGTAAAGTGTGTGTGTTGTACATGCAGTGAGGATAAAACTTAGTTGTGTGAGGGATGTGTTGGGTGCTTGATTTGTTTGAGCTATTTACAGGGTGGGCTATTTACAGTGGTGCTAGAATCATATTTTATATATATTCAGTTGTTTGGGAGGATTGGAGTGCTGTTATCCATGCTCTTAGGTTATGTGATGTGACCATAGTGCTCCATGAACAGCATGGTTTTCAGTTGTTTTCTGAAGTCTTTGAGGTCTGGAGTTGCCCTTAGATCGTCCGGTAGATTGTTCCATATTGTTGGAGCAGCCATGGAGAGAGCTCTGTCTGTTGTGTCCTTGCGTGTGTGCTTGTACTCATTTGGGGTACTGACTCGGTTGCGTGTTTGACTTCTTCTGGGACGTGCGCTGGTTTCCGGTTGTATGAGCAGGTGGAGGCTGTTGGCTGATGTGTGTTCTTTTATCTTAAATAGGTTTATGATAGTCTTGTATCTGATGCGAGCAATGATTGGGAGCCAGTGTAAGTCCTTTAGTGTAGGTGTGATGTGTTCCTGCCTTGCGGCTCCGGATATGATTCGAGCTGCAGTGTTTTGTGCCAGCTGTAGTGGTTTGAGAGCTTGTTTTGGTAGTCCGAGGTATATCGGATTGCAGAAGTCCAGTATTGGGGTTATCAGTGCTTGACAGACTGTACGGAAGTGTTCTGGAGCGAGGAGTGGTTTCAGTCTCCTGATGATTCGCATCCTGTAATATGCTTTTTGGATTGTTTTGTCTATGTGTGGTTTGAGGTTGAGTTTACTGTCCAGAGTAACCCCAAGGTATCTCACCTCCGATCTTATCGGTATCGTGGTGCTTTGTATCTTTATGTTTGGTGGGTGTGTGAAGCTGTGGTTTCGAGTGATGATTAAAGCTTCAGTCTTGTTGTAGTTTATAGCTAGATTGTTGTTTTGGCACCACTTCGCCATTTGGGTAAGGCAGTCTGCTATCTTAGAGAAGTCCGGGTTTTCGATTGATATCGGGGAGTATACCATTATATCGTCTGCGTATATTGTGTATTGGATGTTGTTCTCTTTCATAATGTTGCATATTGGTTGGATGTAGATGTTAAAAAGGAGTGCTGAGAGTGCGGATCCTTGTGATACTCCTTGTTGGACGTTTATGGGCCGGGAGGTGTCCTGTCCCACCTTGACCTGTAGCTGTCTTTCTGTTAGGTACGAGTGGAACCATTTTAGAGTGGTACCGTGTATACCAGTGTTCTTCAGTCTCTCCAGGAGTATATTGTGATCAACTGTGTCGAACGCTGAGGAGATGTCGATGAAGATCATTATAATTCCATTCCTGATGTCGTCAATTATTCTTATGATGCTGTCGAAGAGGTAGATCAGGAGAGTTTCGACTCCATGGTTGGGACGAAATCCGTGTTGGTTGTCGTCGAGAGTTCCGTGTTCGTCAATGTGTTCCTGAAGTTGTAGTTGAACCGTCTTTTCGATTATTTTTGCGAGGAAGGGTATGCTGGAGATTGGTCGGTATGCTGCTGGGTCCTTTTTGTCGAGAGAAGTTTTCTTTGTGATTGGTCTTACTGAGGCAAGCTTTAATTGCTGTGGCATGAGTCCTTGAGTGAGTGAGTTGTGTACCATTTTATGAATGTTTGGTATGAGGCTTGCTTTGGTGGCTTTGACCCATGACACTGGGCAAGGGTCTGTAGGAGCAGTGCTTGTGTTGATTGTGGAGATGATGTCTGATATCTGCTCTTTTGAGGGTGAGTGGAATGTGCCCCAGGTTTTGGGGTGGACGTTCGTTCTGTTGGTTCTACTGGGTGTTGTGCGCTCTGTGGAGTGAAATTTGTCTTTGATGTGGTCGGCAAATATCTGTGGATCCACTTGTATTTCTCTTTCTGCTGCTTGCTCTTTTGTCAGGGTTTTTACTATTTCGAAAAGTTCTCTGGGTTTGTTGATGGAAGAATTTATCAGGTTTGTGTGGAATTCTCTCTTTGATTGGTTGATGTGTTCATTGTATTGTTTTTGCTTTGTTAGGTAAAGATGTTGGTCGGAAGTAGTTTTGTTTTTTCTCCATCTCCGTTCAATTTTCCTGAGCTCCCTCTTTTCCTGTCGTATTTTTGCTGAGTACCATGGTTTGTTTTGTCTCTTGTTGTGGTGTTGTTTCTTGGTCCTGTCAACGGATGGTTTGGCGGCGTTAGCTAGGACATTGTTCCAGTTGGAAACTTGTTCCTCCAGGTCCTCTGAGTCAATGTTCAAGTGTTGTATTGTGTCCTGGATGAATTCGTCCTTGTCAAAGGACTTGAATCGTCTTTGTGTGTGTGGGAAGTTCGCTCTTTCGCTTGTCCAGTCTTCTTGTGATTGCAGATTCGTCTCGATTAAGTAATGGTCAGACCATGGTACTGGGGTGATGGTGGGTATAGAGATTAGGTCTCTTGAAGTTAGGTAGTTTGATGCGAAGATGAGGTCTGGGGATGATCCTAGTCTGTGTGTTGGTGCATTGACTATCTGTGTGAATTGAAGTGATGACATTGCCTGAAGGAAGGCCTCTGCATCTTTTGTATTGGCGGACTTGAGGTTGAAGTCTCCGATTAGTAGTGCTGGTTTGTTGTTTGACGTTATGGCACAGGCTTCTTCGAGTATGAAGGCTAGTTCGTCGGGTGGAGCACGGGGTGCTCTGTAGGTTAGGCAGATTGCAATATTCTTGTTCTTGATGCTAATTGTGTTACACTGCTTTGTATCTGTGAGGTTCAGTGTCTTGAACTTGAGTTCTGTTTTTGCTATTATTAGGACTCCTCCTCCACGCTTGTGGATGCGTGGGCAGTTGTATGCTGAGTAGTTGTTCGGTACTAGTTGGTTGAGTAGTACACTGTCGGTAGGGTTGAGCCATGTCTCTGTGATGCATATTATGTCGGGCTGTCGCTCTTCTATGTGGTCTACCAGAGTGTGTATCTTGTTGCAGATGGATCTGGCGTTTATGAGCTCAATTGATGTTTTCTTTGTGGAAGAGGTTGTTGCGACGTGTGCTTCCTTAGGGCCGGTGTTGGGGTTTGATTTGTGTCTGTTTTGTCTCTTTGTTTGGGAGGTTGCGAGTGTCTCTTTGTGTGTGTGTTGTGGACCGAGATATGGCAGTGCAGTTGGTGGGTACCATGGTGTGTTTGTTTGGGGGTAGTGGGGGTGTGTAGTTGGTGGGAGGAGTTGTGTGACTAGTAGGTATAGTGGGAGGAAGTATGTGGTGTGCATGTTGGTAGCTTGTGATGTTCTGATAGGGTGACGCCTGTGTCCTTAGGTTTTCGTCTGTTGTTTGCTTTTTTGAGGAGAGCTGTACTTGTTGCAGGGGCTTGTCCTGGGGATGTGAAGTTGTATCTGTTGCGGTGCGGGAGCCTGTCCCGTGGAGGGAGCCTGTCCCTTGGATGTGAAGCTGTATCTGTTGCGGTGCGGGAGCCTGTCCCGTGGAGGGAGCCTGTCCCTTGGATGTGGAGCTGGATCTGATGCGGTGCGGGAGCCTGTCCCATGGAGGGAGCCTGTCCCGTGGATGTGGAGCTGGATCTGTGGCGGACGCCTTGGTGCGGGAGCCTGTCCCGTGGAGGGAGCCTGTCCCGTGGGTGTGGAGCTGGATCTGTGTTGGTCGCCTTGGTGCGGGGGCCTGTCCCGTGGATGTGGAGCTGGGTCTGTCGCGGTGCGGGAGCCTGTCCCGTGGAGGGAGCCTGTCCCGTGGATGTGAGCTGGATCTGTGGCGGTCGTCTTGGTGCGGGGGCCTGTCCCGTGGATGTGACGCTGGATCTGTCGCGGTGCGGGAGCCTGTCCCGTGGAGGGAGCCTGTCCCGTGGAGGTGGAGCCGGATCTGTGGTGGTCACCCTGGTGCGGGGGTCTGTCCCGTGGATGTGGAGCTGGGTTTGTCGCGGTGCGGGAGCCTGTCCCGTGGAGGGAGCCTGTTTCGTGTATGTGGAGCTGGATCTGTTGATGAACTCTTGGTCTGACCCACTATGGTACATCCCAAGTCCCTATGTTCTTATCTAGCTAAAGATGACATTGCTCTAACATAGCATCAGCACTGGCATATCTCTGGGTTTAAGGTATCAATCTGGACAAACATGGTAATACCAAATATGGCCTATAAACGATGGTAGTTAACAACACTGGCATATCCCTGGGTTTACAGTATCGATCTGGACAAACATGGTAATACCTAATATGGCCTGTAAACGCTGGAAGCTAACAACAGTATCCAGAGGGAACTAGTCACTAGAGTGCCCAACACTGATCTTGGATTCTAGTCCCAAACATGAATTTCTACCCTTTAAATTAGTATTTTTATGAGAGGCAGGAGGATAATCCTAGCTGAAGAGAGTGGTGCTGCTGCAATCAGATGATTTAAACAGAACTATACATTCAATTATTGTTAGGAGTGCAGTTAATTCATATAAGTTTTGACCAGTCGAGTGTTATTGTCTGTTTTAGTATGAATGAAGCAGTGTTGATAGTTTAAAAATCACTCAAATGAGTGTGACTTACGTGCCCCAAAGTTTCAGCTCATTAGTCAGTTCGGCGTCTTCGGAGTTGGTATTCTGCGTTTCCACTGTGAGTTGGTGGATTGTCAGTTCCTTGATTGTACGCGAGCTCGACCCCGAGGGAGCTCCCCGAGGGAGCTTCAATTCACACAGATAGTCAATGCACCAACACACATGGATTGTGCACATGTACACTGGATTCTACAAAAATCAAATTGACTACATCTGTGAAAGTCAACGATGTAAAAGCTCTGTGACAGTAACAAAGTCAAAACCCGGACTGGACTGTGGTATAGATCACCAACTACTAGTATGCAAACTCAAGCTAAAGTTGAAAAAGAGCAAGCCACTCATGAATGTAGTTAAATATGACCTTGAGAATGTACCATTGGAATTTAAAGACTGCCTACAAAATCAATTTGCTGCTTTAGATACAAATGACAGAGCTCCAGAAGAGTTATGGGATGACATCAAGAAGGTTGTGTTGGAAGATAGTAAGAAGTCTCTACAAAAGGTGAAAAAGCAAAAATGGCCCAAATGGATGACTGAAAAAACTCTGAAAATTGCCCACAAACGCAGAGAAAGTAAAGCTAGAGGAGAAAGAAAGACAATCGCAGAACTCAACAGAGATTTCCAACAGCAGCAATACAAGACAAGGAGAAGTACTACAATGACACATGCAAGGAAATACAAGCAGAAACTATTAGAGGAAGAACAAGATTGGCTTTCCTAAAGCTATGAGAGTTAAAGAAAAAATTCCAGCAGTCTGCCTGAATTGGAATGTTACAAGATGCTCGAGGATCCATGTTGAATGATGCTGAGAAGATCAAGAAAAGGTGGAAAGAATATACAAAGTCATTATACGATAAAGATCAAGTGAACCAGCAACTGTTTCATCCTGTACCTTATGATCAGGAACCATTGGTAATGAAAGAAGAAGTCAAAGTAGCATTGAAAGCCTTATCAAAGAACAAAGCACCAAGCATTGATGACATTCCCACTGAAATATTACAGCAATCTGATGCAGCTGTTACCATACTTACAAGGCTCTGTCAGGATATTTGCAAGACAACATCATGGCCAACTAACTGGAAAAGATTTGCGATTATACCAATACTAAAGAAAGGTGATCCCACTGACTGTGGAAATTATCGCACAATCTCTCTGATCCCAAATGCCAGCAAGATGGGGTCGTCTTTGACTCCTCTATCTCCTTCTCCACACACATCCATCTGATAGCTAAGACCTGACATTTCTTTCTCTATAACATCAACAAAATCTTTCCATTCCTTTCTGAACACACTACTAAAACACTTACCCACTCCTTAATGACCTTCCATCTTGACAATTGTAACCTACTCCTCACTGGTCTCCTGCTGAATCATCTCTCTCCCCCTCAGTCTGTTCAACACACTGCTGCGTGGATAATCTTCCATCAGCCTCATCATGCTCATATTACCCCTCTTCTCAAGACTCTTCATTGGCTTCCTATCCGTTTCCGCATCCAGTTCAAACTTCTACTGCTGACCTATAAGTGCATTCACTCTGTGGCTCCTCCCTACCTTTCCTCTCTTATATCTCCCTACACCCCTCCTCAGGAACTCTGCTCTTCTACAAATCACTTCTATCTGTGCCCTTCTCTTCTACTGCTAACTCCAGACTTCACTCCTTTCACCTTGCTGTTCCTTATGCCTGGAACAAACTGTATGTCAGGCCCCTTCTCTGACCCTTTTCAAATCTAGGCTAAAAACTCTGTTCTTTGCTGCTGCTTTCAGATCTTGACTCAGTTGATTTACTTTGTGTTTCCTTACCATTCCCCCTAGATGATTCCCATATCTACACCTACTGTGTTGTCTGTCTTGACTAGATTGTAAGCTCTGATGAGCAGGGACTGTCTCTTACATGTCTGTGCAGCACTGCGTATGTCTTGCAGTGCCATACAAATGCTCAGTAGTAGTAGTAAGATTCTACTCAAGATTATTCAGCAGAGACTACAACCATACCTGGAATGAGAACTGCCTGAAGTGCAAGCAGGGTTCAGGAAAGGGCGAGGAACGACAGACATCATCACGGATGTGAAATGGATCCTTGAAAAGACTAAAGAATACCAAAAGGAGATCTATATGTGTTTTATTGACTACAGCAAGGATTTTGACTGTAAACCATGAGAGACTCTGGGCCACATTAAGCATGGATATACCGGAACACCCAATCCTTCTTTCGTACAACCTTTACATTGATCAAGAAGTAACAGTTCAAAAGGAAAAAGGAGAAATAGAATGGTTTAAAATCAACAAAGGTGTATGGCAAAACTGTATACTTCCCTGATACCTCATTAATTTATATGCAAACAAATTATCAGAGAAGCAGGACTGCATGAAGACAACTGAGGTATGAAAATTGGTGGAAGACCTATCAAAAACCTTCGCTATGCTGATGATACCACATTACAGGCTGAAAGCGAAGACGATTTGAAACATTTGCTTCTCAAGATCAAGAAAATCTTAAAATGGGCCTGCATATTAATGTAAAGAAGACAAAGATCCTGACAGCTAGCAAAATCAATAAGTTCATCATTGATGGAGAATAAATTGAAATAATGGACATCTTTAACCTGCTTGGATCCACTATCAATAAAGAAACAAAAAGCAGTCAAGAAATCCGACGATGCATTGCTCTTGGCTGAATGACTATGAAAGACCAATATTCTCAAGAGCAGATATGTCTCTCTCCATACAAAGAGTTGACTCATTCAAGCCTTGGTTTTTTCAATAACATCATATGGATGTGAAAGTTGGACAGTGAAAAAGATAAACTGGAAGAAAATGGATGCCTTTGAATTATGGTGCTATCCATTCTGTCAACAATGAGCCACCTGACTGAAGACCGAACACAGTTTGACAACTATCCAGGGGGTCGCCATGAGCTGACACATACTTGACGGCACATTACAACAACAACAATCGATTTACATTTATCCATTCTATTCCACTCAGTATGTTATAGACCTCTGTCACATCTCCCCTCAGCCATATCATCTGCAAACTGAAGAGCCCTAACCTCTTTAGCCTTTCCTCATAGGAATATCGTTACATCCCCTTTATCACTTAATCACCCTTCTCTGTATCTTTTTTAATAATACTATATCTTACTTGAGATGCAGAGACTGGAATTGCACATAATCCTCAAGATGCACTTGCACCATGGAGCGATACAGAGGTATCACGATATCCTTTGTTTTCTTTTCCATGCCTTTCCTAATGATTCCTTGTATTCTGTTTGCTGCCACACACTGAAGAAAAGATTTCAATGTATTGTCTACAATCATATCCAGAACCTTTTCTTGGGTGCTGACTCCTAAAGTTAAACACATCTATAGTTTGGGTTATTCTTCGCTATGTGCATCACTGTGCACTTGTCCACATTAAATTTAATCTGCCATTTGGGTGCCCGGTTTCCCAGTCTCTCAAGGTCCTCTCACAATCTGCTTCCATACATGGTGCCTCACTAACATGTGCCTGCCTGCTTTATTCCCAGGTGTGATGGTCCCTCCACAAAGGTGAATGTGGTTCTGGCATGGTGTGATAGGCCTTGGTTGATATGGCATGTGTCCTTATAGGTGAACAACCATTTCTATGGACCAATGAGCACCTCTCAAAGCTGTGGGGAATGAAGGGGCTAGTCATTATCTAGCTGTGGTGTAGGTTTCACAAGTATGTTGATCATGTGGACTGGGGGGGGGGGTCACCACTGGAAGAGGGATATTGGGGCCTAGGCTCTCGCCCATGATGGCAGCACCCAGTGTGCCCAGACGCAGAGCTGGTAGCACGTCCCTATCGAGTACAGTATAGCCCAATATGGACTGATGATGACACTGGAGCACTACTAGTGTTGTAGCCTTAGGTTTCTCAGGCTCTTTTGCTAGAAACATATTTTGTGCACATTATTTCAGGTGCTTATATAATAATATTGGGCAAGTTAGTGTTTTGTGGCATTTTGCATATATCTTTGTGTTTTATGACCCTGAATGTTTGAGACTAGTTTTTGCTAATTGGGCCTTTATATCTGTAATATATTTTAGTATTCTTTGTTCCTAATATGATGTGCAGTTTTCACAGCACATGGAATGTGCACACTATACATACAGCTGACTTTTGATACTGCTGTGCTAGTGCTGCCCTCCTGTTGTGGAGCATATCTCAATATTACTGATGTGGGTGCCTCAGGACCTCATAATATCTGGTGTGTGTGGCACGGTAATCCACTTAGCCTTCCATCCTGCTCACTGATATGATAAATAAATGGGAGGCCTTAGGCATTTGGACTCATTACTGTGTAGGGCCCTACAGTCATGGGATATTGCCACATACTGCCTGTCCCACTGTGTCTACATGGTCCCTCTCAGAAGAAGAGCCAGCACGCGCATATCTGGATGCAATCAATGCACCTACAACAATCTTGTACACTGAAATAGAGGTGCACACACCTGCACAGCAATGGGATCACTATAGCTGTGCAACATGTTGGTTTTGTATGGTATGGCCTGGCACATGGTTCATGATGGTACAGCGTGTCCATACCATTCGCTTTGGTCATGTCCCCTGCTACAGTGGAGTTGTGTCTGAACAGATTGATGTCAATCTTTTGCAACACTTTGCAGATCTCACAAACAGGGTTGTCACAATGTGCCAAAGCCCTTCTGGTTTCACCCTTAAGAGCAAACGTCTTTGGTGTGCTTGCCCTGTATTAGGGCTGCATACTGTGGCTGTACTGGCCTTGCTCAGATAATGTTCCTGCACTTGCCCTACATTCGTCCTACATATTAGGGAATGAAGCAGATGCAGCCATTCTGAAAAATCCACGAAGGACCATAGGGGCTCCCCGTCTAGGTGGACTGTCCCCATGCCCTGAGGCATCTTCCTCCAGATGCACTTTCAGGCACACAGCATCCATTTCCGGAGCCCTTGGTGCCATGGGCTATCCCATATGTCTCAACGACTCTCTCATTCTGCTATTCACACAAAATATGCTGCCAGATATTGCCTGCTGTGCTTGAGGGCCATGGCGCACATAACATGCATCACAAATGCAGAAGCCCTGGGCTACAAATAGTCATTGGGGGTGAGGTGATGGGTTCCAACTATATTAGAGGGTAGTGATGTTTCAGTAAGAGATATGATGTAAAGAGAGGGTGTGCAGGCAAAAACATTTTGTTTGGTTTAATTGCAGTGTGTGCCTTTGAGTCAGTGCTGACTCCTGGTGACCAGGGCCGGTGCTAGGGTTCCTAACGCCCCCCTGCAACCTATAAATCGGCGCCCCTCCCTCATTATTATTAATGCTAGCTGCACCCTACTCTCCTTTTTCCCAAAACTGCTTTGTGAACTCTTTTCAAGCGATATTAGCATTTCTCCTTCAAATCCAGTGTTGTAAGAAAATTGCAGCGAAAAAACAAATACTTAACCAAAATAAAAATAATTAGCAGTAAATACTTAGCATCATACAAACAGGTTGTGATAGTCCAAAAAAAAAAAAAGAAAATCTGATTCTGGTCATCTCACTAACAACAACATAAACATTCTCCAGTGCCAGGCATATTGTGAACTAATATAAAACATTGCAAAAGTCATAAGAACATAAGAACATAAGATCATAAGATATGCCATACTGGGTCAGACCAAGGTCCATCAAGCCCAGTATTCTGTTTCCAACAGTGGCCAATCTAGGTCATACGTACCTAGCAGTTTCCCCAAGGGACACAGGTTCCACAATGCTTGTATTGGTTCAAGCATTGATATCCTGGGTCCCTTCTTAATAATGGTTTATGGACCTTTCCTCCAGGAACTTGTCCAAACCTTTTTTAAACCCAGCTACACTAACAGCCTTTACTACATCCTCCGGTAACAAATTCCAGAGTTTGATTACACGTTGAGTGAAAAAATATTTCTTTTATTAGTCTTAAATAGTTTACCCTGTAGCTTCATTGCATGTCCCCTAGTCTTTCTATATTCTGATAAGGTAAACAATCGATCTACGTTTACCCGTTCCACTCCGTTCATTAATTTATAGACTTCTATCATATCTCCCCTCAGCCGTCTCTTTTCCAGGTTAAAGAGCCCCAACCTTTTTAGCCTTTCTTCATAGGAGTAGCCTTCCATCCCCTTTACCATTTTGGTGGCTCTTCTCTGAACCTTTTCTAAAATTGCTATATCCTTTTTAAGATATGGCGACCAGAATTGCACACAATATTCAAGGTGCGGTCTCACCATGGAACGATATAGAGGCATTATAATATCTTTTGTTTTATTTTCCATTCCTTTCCTTATCATACCTAGCATTCTATTTGCTCTCTTGGCCGCCGCTGCACACTGGGCCGAGGGTTTTAACATGGTATCCACAAGGACGCCTAAATCTTTTTCTTGGGTGGTGGTTCCTAATGTGGAACCTTGCATCGTGTAACCATAGTTTGGGTTGTTCTTCCCTAGGTGCATAACCTTGCACTTCTCCACATTAAATTTCATCTGCCATTTTGATGCCCAGTCTTCCAATTTATCAAGATCCTCTTGCAATTTTCCACAATCCTCCTGGGTTTTAACAACTTTAAATAGTTTTGTGTCATCAGCAAATTTGATAACCTCACTCGTTATTCCACTTTCCAGGTCATTTATGAATATGTCAAAAAGCAGTGGACCCAGCACAGATCCCTGGGGTACACCACTATTCACCTTTCTCCATTGGGAAAATTGGCCATTTAGCCCTACCCTCTGCTTTCTATCTTTTAACCAGTTCCTGATCCACAGTAGTACACTGCCTCCTATCCCATGACTCTTTAGTTTTGCCAAAAGTCTCTCATGAGGGACCTTGTCAAAGGCTTTCTGAAAGTCCAGATACACAATATCAACAGACTCACCTTTGTCCACCTGTTTATTCACTTCTTCAAAAAAACATAACAGATTAGTAAGACAAGATCTTCCTTGTCTAAAGCCATGTTGGCTGTCTCCCATTAGGTCATGACTATCTACATGCTGAGTAATTTTATTCTTTATGATGGTTTCTACCATTTTTCCCGGTACTGATGTCAGGCTCACCGGTCTGTAGTTTCCCGGATCACCCCTCGGACCCTTTTTAAAAATTGGTGTTACATTGGCGATCCTCCAATCCTCAGGTATTAGAGATGATTTTAATGATAGTTCACAGATTACTGATAGCAGGTCTGCAATCTCAAATTTCAGTTCTTTCAACACCCTTGGATGTATACCATCCGGCCCAGGTGATTTGCTACTCTTCAGTTTATCTAATAGTTGTAAGACATCTTCCCGATGTATCGATATTTCCTTCAATTCTTCCACACCTTTAAATACCACTTCAGTCGTGGGTAACATCCCTACATCTTCCTCAGTAAAGACCGAAGCAAAGAATTCATTCAGTCTCTCCGCTATCGCCTTGTAGCCTCTTAGTGCTCCTTTAACCCCTTTATCATCTAATGGACCAACTGACTCTCTCACGGGTTTTTTGCTACGAATGTACTTGAAAAGGTCTTTATTTCGCGTTTTTGCTTCCGCAGCAAGCTTCTTCTCAAATTCTCTCTTTGCCTGCCTTATCAATGCCTTGCATTTGACTTGCCAGTGCTTGTGCTGTTTCCAGGTTTCATCATTTGGCTCTTTTTTCCATTTCTTGAAAGATGCTTTTTTGGCAACAACAGCCTCTCTGACCTCACCTTTAAACCATGCTGGCAGTTTTTTGGACTTCCTTCCACTTTTCTTAAAGCGTGGAATACAGCTGGTCTGGGCTTCCAAGATAGTATTTTTCAACAACACCCAAGCTTGATGTACGTCCTTAACCTTTGCAACTGCTCCTTTTAGTTTTTTCTTAACTGTTTTCCTCATTCTATCATAGTCTCCCTTTCGAAAGTTAAAGGGTAGTACTGTGGATTTCCTTACTATTCCTCCTCCACTAATTAAATCAAAGGCGATCATGCTATGATCACTATTGCCAAGTGGCCCCAACACCCTTATCTCTTGCACTACATCTGGTGTTCCACTAAGGACAAGGTCTAATATTGCTTCCCCTCTGGTCGGTTCATGAACCAGCTGCTCCAAGAAGCAGTCATTTATTTCATCTAGGAACTTTATCTCCCTAGCATGTCCTGTTGTGACACTGACCCAGTCGATGCCGGGGTAATTGAAATCACCCATTATTATTACTGCACTGTAACTTTTGCTAGCTTCCTTGATTTCTTTGAGCATTTCATCATCCATTTGTTCATTCTGGCCAGGCGGACGATAGTACACCCCCACTGCCATCGCCTTCCCCTTTTTACATGGAATTTCAATCCATAGAGATTCTACAGCAAATTTTGTTTCTTGCAAAACTTTAATCCTTTCTGACTCAATGCCCTCTCTAACATAGAGCGCAACCCCTCCACCAATTTGATCAGCTCTATCATTTCGATATAGTTTGTACCCAGGTATCACAGTGTCCCATTGGTTGTCCTCCTTCCACCATGTCTCTGATATTCCAATCATATCTAACCTCTCGTTTAGTGCTATATATTCTAACTCTCCCATCTTGTTTTGTAGACTTCTAGCATTTGTATACAAGCATTTTAGAGACTGTATTTTATTCATATTAATTTGGCTATTGGTAGACATGGGTAATTTGGGATCTTTAAGTTCTGTCTGCTCCATACTCGAGGGCATTTGGGCTACTTTACTCTTTTTTGGAACCTCTCTGCTTTTTGTAGTATCCTTCAAGGATACATTCTTCCGAACCATGCGCTCTTGGGCGACTGTCGGCTTTCCCCTATTATCTAGTTTAAAAGCTGCTCTATCTCCTTTTTAAAGGTTAATGCCAGCAGCCTGGTTCCATCCCGGTTAAGGTGAAGCCCATCCCTTCGGAAGAGCCCCTCCTTTCCCCAGAATGTTCCCCAGTTCCTAACAAATCCGAACCCCTCATCTCTGCACCATTGTCTCATCCACGCATTGAGACTCCGGAGCTCTGCCTGCCTATTCGGTCCTGCGCGTGGAACGGGAAGCATTTCGGAGAACGCTACCCTGGAAGTTCTGGATTTCAACTTCCTACCTAAAAGCCTAAATTTAGCTTCCAGAACCTCCCTACCACATTTTCCTATGTCATTGGTACCAACATGTACCAAGACAGCAGACTCCTCCCCAGCACTATCTAAGACCTTATCTAGGTGGCGTGTGAGGTCCGCTACCTTCGCACCAGGCAGGCATGTTACCAGGCGATCCTCACGTCCACCAGCCACCCAGCTATCTACATGCCTAATGATCGAATCACCAACTATAACTGCTGTCCTAACCCTTCCCGCATGGGCACTTGGCCCTGGAGAAACCTCCTCGGTGCGAGAGGGGTTTACATCACCTGGAGGACAGGTCCTAGTTACAGGATCACTTCCTGCCACACCAGGGTGATGCTCTCCTGTCACGTGACCTCTCTCCTCCATGGCAACAGGGATGCTGCCAGACTGGAGGTGGGACTTCAGGACTATATCCCTGTAGGTCTCGTCTATGTACCTCTCTGTCTGTCTTATGTTTTCCAAGTCTGCTACTCTAGCCTCTAGAGAACGGACTCGTTCCCTGAGAGCAGAGAGCTCCTTGCACCTAGTGCACACGTAAGACCTCTCACCAGCTGGGAGAAAATCATACATGTGACACTCAATGCAAAAGACTGGAAAGCCCACATCCCGCTGCTGGACTGCTATCTGCATCTTAGTTTTAAGTTTGTGTTTAGATCTTTAAGTTCTATATGTACTAAAGGGTGCAATGGATATTTATACCACTAAAACTGTACCTAAGAAGTTTAATATACCTTGTTCACCTGAAGCTTAATTAATCTCAGGTCCTTGGTGTATGACTGATTTGGGTAATGAGCTTCACCTGAGAGCACCTCCTGTCTTTTAAGTTGTGCAAGTACCTATAAAGCTGTGATTTTCCCAGGGGAGGGTGGGTGTGGGGAGGGAGGGAGGGATATAACACTTATTAAAAAAGGGCTGCTACACAGTACCTTGTCCTGTGCTACTGAGGTAAGCTATATTCTGATTTGATTTAAATTATAGCTCTTTGCTGCTACTAGGCTCTAACCTATTATGAAATTTAAACTACAAGCTCTCTGCTGGATTCTAAATTTAACCAGAAAGCTCTCTTCTGTGTTTTAATTTTAAAACTAAAAGTACTTTGCTGATGCTAGGCCCTGAGTGACTATGAAATTTAAACTACAGCTGTCTACTGGGTATGAAAGGTAAGATCTACAAGATCTTACTGAAGATCTACAAGGCCAAATCTACCATACTAGACCAGCATACACTTCCAAAGCTCATACAAAACACTGCAATGGACCCCAAAACATCCATGCACCTATTTCAAAAGCTGTACAAGTCAAATTACTAAAGTACAGATACCTATATACAAGCTCCATGTTAACAGAACACCTGGCCTTGGTCACACACTCAAAGCACAGACCCTCACCAAGTACAGAATAAGTGACCACAACCTAAAGTAAAAATAAAAATATGTAGACAAAAATTAAAATGAAACCCCAAGAAGCCAGACTCCACATGAGGTGCCACACCAGATAAGAGCTGCAGTTCCCCATACTGTGTGAAATATAAAGATAGCGCAAAGTCCAATCACTAAATTGAAAATAATTTTTTTTTTCTTTGTTGTCTGATGATTTTTGATCATGCTGGTCCCGATCTGAGGTTTCTGTTTTCCTCTGTCTTCTCTTAGCTCTTTTTCTATGGTCTATAGTCCATCTGCCATTTCTTGTCTCTCCTTTTGCTTTCTTCATTTTCTTCTATCAGCCTTTTTCCAGTCCCAGTAACCCTCCCCAGTATCAGCCCCCTTTACAGCCTGCCCTCCCAGTGTCAACCCCCTTGCATTCCCAGCACTGCCACTTGTGTCTATTCCCTTCCAGTCCCCCTCCTTCCCCATCGTCCAGCCCCTTCTAACCCAAATACCATCCCAGGTATCAGCGAATTTCCAATCCCAGTGCCCCCTCCCATGTCAGTTCTGCTCCAGTCACCTCTCCTCTGTCCATCCCCCTTCCAGTCCCATTCCCAAGTGTCAGCTCCCTTCCAGCTCCCCAGTGTCTGCTCTCTTCCAGCCCCCCCCCCCCCAGGGTCAGTTCCCTTCCAGCTCCCCCCAGTGTCTGCTTCCTTGAAGTCCCCCATGCCTGCTCCCTTCCAGCCCCCCATGTCTGTTCCCTTCCAGCTCCCCCCAGTGTCTGCTCTCTTGTAGCTCCTCGCCCCCCCTTTGTCTGCTCCCTTCTGGCCCCTATCCTTCCCACCCCTTCTCTCCTCGACTCATCCTTCAAAAAGTGAAAGCAGTCGCGGGAACATTTCTCTGTTCCCTCTGCTCTGCTCTCTTTTAAACTGCTGGGTCGTGGAGTTTCCAAAGGCAGTAAATGGAAATTACACTAACCTGGTAATTGTAGTTCCTGGAGGGTCCAGTTTAGTCCTCCACAATCGGGTAGTGCCCCTCCTCCTGCAGCCGGGAGACTGGACCAATCAAATCTTCTGTAGTATATATGCAGACGGAGCTCCCAGAAGCCCCCAGTGTACTAGTAACAAAGCATACTTAACGAAGCAACACATTAGATTAATATACAAAATGACATAATTAAAGAACAATTTGTTCCCCCCAAGAAATATCCAACCCCCTCCCCAAACGAGGAAGTCAGAACACTGCATTGCGCCGGTACCGACGCCCCAGAAATCAAAACACCGCTCCCCACCAGAAATCTCAGGAGCTGACTGAACACCCGAGAAAGGGAAGAGCCATAGCAAAAAACGCGGCTGCAAAAAAGGGACCGAACGGCAAGAGGAACCGTCTTATGAGCAACCGTTCGGAAAGCGCGCCGCATTATCATATCAGATAGTCGGGAGGGAAGGAGGACTAAACTGGACCCTCCAGGAACTACAATTACCAGGTTAGTGTAATTTCCATTTCCTGTTCGGTAATCCAGTTTAGTCCTCCACAATCGGGATGTAACAGAGCAGTTAAGACCGGGCGGGACCTTGCCATCCGGCGCGCAGAACCGCCGAACCAAAACAGGAATCCCGAGCCGCTGACACATCTAAGCGATAGTGTCTACTGAAAGCATGCAGAGACGACCAAGTGGCCGCCCTACAGATATCTGCCGGCGGAACCAGGCTATACTCCGCCCAAGAGGTCGCCTGAGCCCTAGTGGAATGAGCCCGCAGTCCCTCCGGAATAGACCGCTGCTGCAACAGATACGCGGACGCGATCGCCTCCTTGAGCCATCTAGCAATGGAGGCTTTAGCCGCCGCTTCCCCTTTATGCGCACCCCCGAAGAGCACGAAAAGCCGGTCAGATTTCCGAAAAGACTCGGTAACCTTTAAATAACGACGGAGCGTACGACCCACATCAAGCCGGAGAAGACCTTTGTCCGTTGACCCAACAGATTGAGAAGAAAGCACTGGAAGAAACACTGCCTGATTCATGTGAAAGGGAGACACTACCTTTGGCAGAAAGGAAGGAACCGGACGGAGAACGATCCGATCCGCGGAAAAAGACAAGAAAGGCTCTCGGCAGGACAATGCATGCAGATCCGAAATGCGCCGTGCCGAACAGATGGCTACAAGAAAAACCGCCTTCAGCGTGAGATCTTTCAGGGACGCCCTGCGCAGGGGCTCAAAAGGTTCACGAACCAGGGCCCTCAGTACTAAATTCAAGTCCCAAGGAGGAACGAAAACTCTGCGGGAAGGCCGCAAATGAAAAACAGCCGTAAGAAATCGCCGTACATCCGGATGAGCCCCGAGAAGACGACCCAAAACCTTGCCTCGATAACATGAGATAGCCGCCAACTGGACTTTCAGGGAACTAGCCGCAAGGCCCTTATCGAAACCATCCTGAAGAAAACTTAAAACGACGGGCACGGAAACCGTCGCCGCCCGGACTCCCCGCCGGGAGCACCAGTCTTCAAAGATCCTCCAAATCCGAACGTAAGTAAGAGAAGTGGACGTTTTCCTCGCCCGCAGAAGGGTAGAAATCACCGCGGGGGAGTAGCCCTTCCTTTTCAGCCGAGCCCTCTCAATGGCCAAACCGTAAGCGAGAATCGATCCACTTGGGGCATCCGCAAGGGACCCTGAAGAAGAAGATCCGGCAGCGCGGGCAGGAGCCAAGGAACGCTGTCGCGCAGCCGGACCAGATCGGCATACCAGGGCCTCCGGGGCCAATCCAGGGCCACCAGTAACACACGACCCCGATGGCTCTCGATACGTTGCACGACCCGGCCGATCAGAGCCCACGGAGGAAAGACATAAAGAAGACCGGACGTTGGCCACGGCTGAATGAGAGCGTCGAGCCCCTCGGACATGCGCTCCCTTCGTCTGCTGAAGAAGCGCCCTGTCTTGGCTGATTGAAAGGTCGCCATGAGATCCATGATGGGGGGACCCCACCGCCGGGCGATTTGCGCGTAAACCTGTGGGTTTAGCTCCCACTCTCCGGGGTCCACCCGCACTCTGCTGAGAAAATCGGCCTGGACATTGTCTGTGCCTGCAATGTGTGCCGCCGAGATCGCCGGAAGGCGAGTTTGCACCCAATTGAACAAGGCTGCCGCTTCTGCCTCCAGGGCCACGCTGCCGGTACCCCCTTGGCGATTGATGTAAGCTACGGTGGACGCATTGTCCGACAAGACTCGCACCGGTCGGCCGAGAACCAGGGCCTCCAGGGCCACCAGGGCTAGCCGTACTGCCCGCAATTCGAGACGGTTGATCGACCAAGAGGCCTCCCGGGGAGACCATTCCCCCTGAGCAAAGCGGGTCTCGCAGTGAGCCCCCCAGCCGGTTAAGCTCGCATCCATTGTGAACGGAACCCAAAGTGGAGGCTCCAAGGGAATCCCCCGTGTCAGGTTCTCGGCGGAGAGCCACCACCGGAGTTATCGGCGAACCGCCTTTGGGCAAGGCAATCTCTTGTTCAACGAGTTGAACTGGTTGGACCAACGGCGCAGAAGAGCACTCTGCAGCGGACGCATGTGGAAGCGCGCCCAAGGCACCACCTCCAATGTCGCTGCCATCGTTCCGAGGAGCCGCAGGTACCACCACGCCGATGGAGCTGGCATCCCCCGGAAGAGACGGACAAGAGCCCGCAACGCCAGCATGCGGCGCTCCGGAAGGCACACCAAGCCCCGTGCTGTGTCGAAGCGAACTCCCAGATACTCGAGATCCTGTGTCGGAGACAGACAACTCTTGCATTCGTTCACCACCCATCCGAGGGACCGCAGGAGATCCACCACCCTGCTCGTGACTTGCACACACTCCCGACTGGACTTTGCTCAAATCAACCAGTCGTCGAGATACGGATGGACCAGGATGCCCTCCTTGCGCAAGGCCGCCGCGACGACAACCATCACCTTTGTGAAGGTGCGGGGGGCCGTGGCGAGTCCGAACGACATGGCCCGGAATTGGAAGTGGCCCCTCGGAAGCGCGAAGCGGAGAAACCATTGATGGGAGGGCCGGATGGGAATGTGTAAATAGGCCTCGGTAAGATCGAGGGACGTCAAAAATTCCCCTTGACGCACCGCTACGATGACTGACCGCAGGGTCTCCATACGGAAGTGCGGCACCCTGAGAGCGCGATTCACGCCTTTGAGATCCAAGATCGGACGAAGAGAACCGCCCTTTTTGGGAACCACAAAATAGATGGAGTAGCGACCTGCGCCTCTTTCCAAAGGCGGGACCGGAACCATGGCCCCCAGAGAGAGTAGCCAATCCAGGGTCACGTGGATGTCCCGCGTCTTTTGAGCTCCCTTGCTGGGAGACAGAACAAACGAATCCGGAAGTGGGTGCGCAAACTCCAGGGCATAACCTTCTTCTATAATCTGCAGCACCCACCGATCTGACGTAATTTGGGCCCAAGAAGGAAGAAAGTCGCGCAAACGACCCCCGATAACCGGGCCTCCCTCTAGAGCCTGCCTCGTTTCATTGCGGCTTGCGATTAAAGGAAGAGGCCGAGGAAGAGGCGGCTCCGGAGAAGCCTCTTCCCGCTCCTCTGAAACCACGAAACCCTTGATGACGGGTTCCAAAATGACCGCGCTGCGATGTCCACAGTCGGGAAGAACGAAACCTGCGAACATCCCGAAACTGGCCGCGCGCCGAGGTGGACGACCTATTAAGCTTAGGCTTATCCTCCGGAAGCCGCCCACCCTTAGACTCACCGAGATCCTTCACCAACTTATCCAGAGCCTCACCAAATAACAACCTGCCCTTAAAGGGCAGTTTACTGAGGCGAGACTTGGAAGAACCGTCGGCCGCCCAGTTGCGCAATCAGATGGACCGTCGTGCCGCTACCATGGAGGCCATACTATTAGCTAGGGAGCGGATTAAATCATAAAACAGATCCGCCAAGTAGGCTGATCCCGACTCCACGAGGGTAACGTTCAACAGCCCTTGTTGGTCCATACCGGACCCCGAGCGCAGGTGCTGTGACCACCGCAAATAAGCCCGAGCTACCCACGCCCCACATATAGAGGCTTGCAACGACAAGGCGCTGGTCTCGAAAGCTTGCTTCAACAAATTATCAACCTTTTTGTCTTGAACATCCTTCAGGGCCGCAGCCCCTTCAACCGGGATGGTGGTTTTCTTGGTCACTGCCGAAACGGCAGCATCCACCCGTGGAGACTTAAACAAGTCCCTGTCCTTGTCGGCAAGGGGGTAAAGACGATTCATGGTCCGAATCCCTTTCAAACCGAATTCCGGTTGCTCCCATTCCGCATGGATCATCTGCTCAACCACGCGGTGCACAGGAAAAACTACCTGGGCATCCCTGACCGCCTGAATGAGAGGATCCTCGAGACCCTCCTCCTCCAGCGGCCGCACCACAGAGAGGTTAAGCGCTTGAAGAGACTCCGTGACCAAAGGGACCAGCTCGTCCCTTCGAAACACCCGAATGATTCGAGCCTGATCTTCCGGCTCCGGGATCTCCCCGTCTTCTAACTCCTCCGCCTCAGTCTCAGGATCCCCCTCCGCCTCGGAATTCGGAGGACAAAGGGTGTCCTGATCCTGGTCCACCAACCTGGGCCGCTTGACAGCGGGTTGGGAAAACCGCTGAACCCCCCCTGCGGATCCTGGGGGGAGAGAGGTGGGCCAAGCCTCCGGCAACTGACCGGAGCGGCTTAAGCGGAAGGCCTGATGCATGAGAAGAACGAAATCTGGGGAAAAGTCCATAGGCGACGCTACTATAGCCTCCTGCTGGAGCTCAGGGACCAATCCAGAAGGAATCAATCCAGAAGGAAGGACGCTCGGTGAAGGGACACTGTCCCCCGAAAGAGAAGGTTCCCCGGGCACATGCTGTTCCTTAACTTCAATAGGACGCTCCAGGTCTGAAGAAACTGCAGCACAGCTCTTGCAGATTCCAGAGTCAGTCATGGTACCTCTGCGGGACCCACAAATTACACATTGAGGTTTGGCAGCCATGCTAAGGCAACCTGCTCCCAGGGGGAAAGAAGGAAACAGGAACAGGGAAGCCCACACCAAAGGGACTAACCTTATTCAAATCAGTACAGCTTTAAATTTAAAACGTTTTTTTTTTTTTTTTACAGAAAACAAAACACTCCCCAGAATCCTAGGGGTGCCCTGAGCAAAATCGCCAGCAAAAGAAACCCCAAAAACGCCAGGGGAACCCGTGCACAAGTGTTAAAAAGTGCCCTTAAAAAGCACACTTTAGAAATTCAAAATGGCCGCCGCACTTTTTCACCCGCGGTAAAAAACGGCGCGAAAATACAAAGGTAACCAAATAATATGGAAAAGAAAGAAAACGACCCTCTAATACAGGGCAAGCGAAAAAAATCAGGAAAAAGTGCAATTCGGAAGCCAGGGGAGCCGACAGAGCCTCTGACAATGCAAACAACAGAGAGCTGAAAAGTTAAAGCAAGGAAAATTCCTACCAGCTCAGGGAACAGCAAGGAACTCAGCCAACTTCTCCAAGTGACAGGCAATGCTGCAGCAGGTATGGCTCTTCCCCATACAGCCTTGGGGAGAGCTCAACCCAGGCTTCAGAGATTCCCAGGCAGGAAGGCAGGGACCCAAAGCAGGGCTGGCTTCCCCCAGGATGTCCCCTGTGGCTTTTTTTTTTTTTTTAAAGATACAGCTACCTAGCAAAGAAATAGTAAATAAAAGACCAGAAATAAAACCCCAAAAGAACTAACTAACTAGTGTTGCTCCTTCAAGTGTCATTTAGCGTGCCCAGAAAGGGCACAGAAGTCCTCCAGCTGCAAGGAGACTGGACACACTGGAGGCTTCTGGGAGCTCCGTCTGCATATATACTACAGAAGATTTGATTGGTCCAGTCTCCCGGCTGCAGGAGGAGGGGCACTACCCGATTGTGGAGGACTAAACTGGATTACCAAACAGGAATTAGCATTTTGCTGCCTTCCAGCCCTTTCCATTAGCATTTTGCTTATTACTGCCTTTGGAGACTTCATGACCCAGCAGTTTAAAAGAGAGCATAGCTGCAGGAATAGAAAATGTTCCTGTGGCTGCTTTCTTTTTTGAAGTGGTGGGTGGCTAGAGACAGCGTCCCCCTGCTGCACTTACCCAGCAGTGCCAGCCCTGGGTTTTCTTGGCAGTGTGACTGGACGTAGAGTGCTAAGCCTTTTTTCTGAGGCAGTGGAGAGTTAAGTGATTTGCCCAAGGCCACAAGGAGTGCTAGTGAGAATTGACCCCTGGTTGCTGGGTTACCAAGCCAGTGCTCTAACCACTAGGCTACTCCTCCACTCCACTGGTGTCATTTACAGGGTTTTTTCCCTTTGATTTAACATAGAAACATAGAAAATAAAGACAGATAAAGACAATATGGCCGATCCATTCTGTCCATCCATAAGAACTAGTAAATTCTACAATCCCATCCTCTCAGGGGCGGCTCAAGGCAATCTGCTGCCTGAGGCGAGGGATGAGGTGGCGCCCCCCATGCCCCAGCATGTACTCCCCACACACACCCCCAGCGTGCCCCCCATGCCCCAGCGTGCGCCCCCCACACCCCCCCAGCATGGCCCCCATGCCCCAGCGTGCACTCCCCCCACACACCCCCAGCGTGCCCCCACACCCCCCAGCGTGCCCCCCATGCCCTAGCATGCGCCCCCACACCCCCCAGCATGCCCCCATGCCCCAGCGTGCCCCCACCCCCCAGCGTGCCCCCACCCCCCCAACATGCCCCCACCCCCCAGCATGCCCCCCATGCCCCAGCATGCACTCCCCCACACACCCCCAGCATGCCCCCCATGCCCCAGCGTGCCCCCCATGCCCGTGTGCGTCCCCCCCCCACCCCCCGCGTGCACTCCCCCTATACCCCCCAGCATGCCCCCCCATGCCCCAGTGTGCGTCCCCCCACACCCCCCCAGCGTGCACTCCCCCCACACCCCCCAGCGTTTCCCCATGCCCCAGTGTGCACTCCCCCCCCACACCCCCAGCGTGCCCCCATGCCCCAGCGTGCGCCACTAATGCCCCAGCGTGCACTCCCCCCACCCCCCCAGCATGCCCCCCCATGCCCCAGTGTGTGCCCCCCATGCCCCAGCGTGTGCCCCCCCATGCCCCAGCTTGCCCCCATGCCCCAGTGAGTGCCCGCGTGCCCAATCGTGCCGATGCCCCTGAGCGTGCCCCCCCTGCCCGAGCATGCCCCCATGCCCGTGTGCCCCCCATGCCCCTGCGTGCCCCCCCATGCCCCAGCGTGTGCCCCCCATGCCCCAGCTTGGGCCCCCCAGGCCCCTGCGTGCACTCCCCCACCCCCCCCAGCTTGCCCCCCCTGGCCCCAGCGTGCGCTCCCCTCCACACCCCCCCCCCGCAGCGTGCCCCCCCCCCCCTGTGTGCGCCCTCCCCCCAGGGTAGGGATCTTTCTCAAAACTCCAGTCAGGGATTGAACCAAAACTCCAGTCAGGGACGGAACCAAATCAAAAAGTCAGTGAGATAATATGGAGCAAATGCAAGATGTTCACACACCAAAGAACTAAAAGAAAGAGCGAGAACCACAGCAGTTTATAACTCCAAATTATAATTCATTTTTATTTTGTTATAAACTGCATTATGGGGCTTGCTTTTTCTTTTTGAACATACATTTTGCATTCACAGAACCCCCTCCTCAACAATGGGTGCAGAGCAGAGGTAGGACATTCACCCACAGAACTCAATATATTAATTTAAAAAAAAATCTGATTCTGGTCATCTCACCAACAACAAACATTCTTCAGTACCAGGCATATTAGGATCTAATATAAAACCCTACTAAAGTCACTAAGATCTGCAAGGCCAAATCTACCATACCATACCAGCATACACTTCCAAAACTCATACAATAAGGGGCCTACCAAGAAAAAAGCAGCACTATAAACACTGCAATGGGCCGCAAAACATCCAAACACCTATTTGAAAAGCTGAACAAGTCAAATTACTATAGTATAGATCCCTATGTACAAACTCCATGTTAACAGAACACCTGGCCTTGGTCACACACTCAGAACACAGACCCTCACCAAGTACAGGATAAGTGACCATAACCTAAAGCAAAAATAAAAATATGTAGACAAAATTAAAATGAAACCCCAAGAAGCCAAACTCCACCTGCGATGCTGTAGCAGCGGAGTGTATGCAACCAAATAATACCAGGAGTCACCTTCAGGATGCAAGCCTTTATTTGTGCACAAGGCCCAGACAGGAACAAGTCCAGAAAGTGACTGAGCACAGTTCTACAGAAGCCAATTCATTATATACTTTTTCTAACAGTTTGATACACACACAAGCTCTCCATTGGTCCCAGCACCGCCCCCCCCCCCTACAGTTATCCAATCAGGGACCTTCCACTATTCCCCCTTCTCTTTTCAGCTAAACAAAAGGCATATTAAAAGTGTGTTAGTTACTTTTGATACTTTTCTACTTCAAAGGCTTTTGCTAGCTTCTGCTCCAAGGACTTTTGCTAGCCATAGGAATGTGAATGTATCTCAGTCAGAAATGTGTTAACCAGAAAGTGTTGAAAGACATTATGCAGACTTGGCAAGAAGCAGATTTCTCTAACTGGCAATGCTGACAATTTTAATTCTTTGAAAGACATCATACCGCACTACTGAAAAAGTAGAGGGTTTAAAATCCAAGTCACTTTCAGGTTCTTACAGGCTCATCATATTTACAAGTCACAGCAGACAGCTTATAGTTTATAGGCCATAGCCTATCACAATGCCACACCAGATAAGAGAGGCAGTTCCCCATACTGTGTGAAATATAGATAGCACAAAGTCCAATCACTAAACTGAAAATAAAATTATTTTTTCTACCTTTGTTGTCTGATGATTTTTGATCATGCTGGTCCCGGTCTGAGGTTTCCGTTTTCCTCTGTCTTCTCTTAGCTCTTTCTATGGTCTATAGTCCATCTGCCATTTCTTGTCTCTCCTTTTGCTTTCTTCATTTTCTTCCATCAGCCTTTTTTAAGTCCCAGTAACTCTCCCTAGTATCAGCCCCCTTTACAGCCTCCCCTCCCAGTACCAACCCCCTTACCTTCCCATTACCACCACCAGTCTCAGTGCCCCCTCCCATGTCAACTCCCATCCAGCTCCCCCCTTGTCTGCTCCCCTCCAGCTCCCCCCCTTGTCTGCTCCCTTCCAGCTCCCCCCTTATCTACTCTCTTCCAGGCCCTGCCCTCCCCTCCCCCCCTGGTCTGCTCTCTTCCAGGCCCCCTCCCCCCTTGTTTGCTCTCTACCAAGCCCCCCTCCCCCTTGTTTGCTCTCTCCCAGGCCCCCCTCCCCCCTTGCCTGCTCTCTTCAATACCCCCCCTTTCCCCACTTGTCTGCTCTCTTCCAGGCTCCCCCTTCCCTGCTCTCTTGCAGGACCCCCTTCCCCGCTCTCTTCCAGGACCCCCTCCCTTCCCTGCTCCCTTCCCTCCTCACCGATTCTTCATTAAAAATCAGCCGCAGGAACATTTCTCCGTTCCCGCGGCTCTGATTTCAAACTGCTGTCTGCTCAGTTGTGTGGAGCCAGTGGGGCCCGAGGTCATCTCCTCCGCCGCCCTTTCGCTTCCACTGGAAGCGAAAGGACGGCGGAAGCGATGACCTTGAGCCCCCCACCCCGCTGGCCATAAGAACATAAGATATGCCATACTGGGTCAGACCAAGCTCCATCAAGCCCAGTATCCTGTTTCCAACAGTGGTCAATCTAGGTCATACGTACCTAGCAGTTTCCCCAAAAGACACAGGTTCCGCAATGCTTGTAATGGGTCAAGCATTGATATCCTGGGTCCCTTCTTAATAATGGTTTATGGACCTTTCCTCCAGGAACTTGTCCAAACCTTTTTTAAACCCAGCTACACTAACAGCCTTTACTACATCCTCCGGTAACAAATTCCAGAGTTTGATTACACGTTGAGTGAAAAAATATTTTCTTTTATTAGTCTTAAATAGTTTACCCTGTAGCTTCATTGTATGTCCCCTAGTCTTTCTATATTCTGATAATGTAAACAATCGATCTACGTTTACCCATTCCACTCCATTCATTAATTTATAGACTTCTATCATATCTCCCATCAGCCGTCTCTTTTCCAGGTTAAAGAGCCCTAACCTTTTTAGCCTTTCTTCATAGGAGTATCCTTCCATCCCCTTTACCATTTTGGTGGCTCTTCTCTGAATCTTTTCTAATAACGCTATATCCTTTTTAAGATACGGCGACCAGAATTGCACACAATATTCAAGGTGCGGTCTCACCATGGAACGGTATAGAGGCATTATAATATCTTTTGTTTTATTTTCCATTCCTTTCCTTATGATACCTAGCATTCTATTTGCTCTCTTGGCTGCCACTGCACACTGGGCCGAGGGTTTTAACATGTTATCCACAATGACGCCTAAATCTTTTTCCTGGGTGGTGATTCCTAATGTGGAACCCTGCATTGTGTAACCATAGTTTGGGTTGTTCTTCACTAGGTGCATAACCTTGCAGTTGTCCACATTAAATTTCACCTGCCATTTTGATGCCCAGTCTTCCAGTTTATCAAGATCCTCTTGCAATTTTCCACAATCCTCTTGGGTTTTAACAACTTTAAATAGTTTTGTGTCATCTGCAAATTTGATAACCTCACTCGTTATTCCACTTTCCAGGTCATTTATGAATATGTCAAAAAGCAGCGGAGCCAGCACAGATCCCTGGGGTACACCACTATTCACCTTTCTCCATTGGGAAAATTGGCCTTTTAGCCCAACCCTCTGCTTTCTATCTTTTAACCAGTTCCTGATCCACAGTACTACACTGCTTCCTATACCATGACTCTTTAGTTTTGCCAAAAGTCTCTGATGAGGGACCTTGTCAAAGGCTTTCTGAAAGTCTAGATACACTATATCAACCGACTCACCTTTGTCCACCTGTTTATTCACACTTTCAAACAAACATAACAGATTAGTAAGACAAGATCTTCCTTGTCTAAAGCCATGTTGGCTGTCTCCCATTAGGCCATGACTATCTACATGCTGAGTAATTTTATTCTTTATGATGGTTTCTACCATTTTTCCCGGTACTGACGTGAGGCTCACCGGTCTGTAGTTTCCCGGATCACCCCTGGAACCCTTTTTAAAAATTGGTGTTACATTGGCGATCCTCCAATCTTCAGGTATTAGAGATGATTTTAATGATAGTTCACAGATTACTAATAGCAGGTCTGCAATCTCATATTTCAGTTCTTTCAACACCCTTGGATGTATACCATCCGGCCCAGGTGATTTGCTACTCTTCAGTTTATCTAATAGTTGTAATACATCTTCCCGATGTATCGATATTTCCTTCAGTTCTTCCGCACCTTTAACATAGTAACATAGTAAGTGACAGCAGATAAAAACCAGCATGGTCCATCTAGTCTGCCCAGCAAGATGGCAAAAGTAGGTGTACCTGTCGCTCTGTGCAGGCCACCCCTCCCCATGTTTTTGTTTCTGTTTAGGGGTGAACCCACCACTCCATGTAGGACACCCTTATTTGTTCAGACGCTAGATAGTTCAGAAGTTAGATGGTACCGTTTATTTTGCTTTTATCCTGTTGCTGTAAAGGGATCCACTGTGTTTGTCCCATGCCGTTTTGAATTCCATCACCGTGTTTGCCCCCACCACTTCCATCGGGAGGGCATTCCAAGCATCCACCACCCTTTCAGTGAAGAAATATTTCCTGACATTGCCTTTCAATTTACCACCTTGTAGCTTCATGTTATGCCCTCTAGTTTTACAGCTTCCCCGTCTTTGGAAGAGGTTTGTTTGTTCATCATTTCTCTTTAAGTATTTAAAGGTCTGAATCATATCTCCCCTGTCCCTCCTCTCCTCCAAAGTGTACATATTTAGGTCTTCAAGTCTCTTCTCATAAGGCTTCTGATGCAGGCTCCAAATCATTTTGGTCGCCTTTCTCTGAACAGTTTCCAGTCTTTTTACATCTTTTGCAAGATATGCCCTCCAAAACTGAACACAGTATTCCAAGTGAGGCCTCACCAGTGATTTGTACAGTGGCATAAGTACCTCTTCCTTTCTGCTGGTAATCCCTCTTTGTATGCAGCCCAACATTCTCCTGGCTTTTGCCACCGCCTTGTCGCACTGTTTTGCCACCTTGAGATCATCAGAGATAATCACACCAAGGTCTTTCTCCTGAACCGTGCATACCAACCTCTCACCCCCTATTGTGTACTTTTCCCTTGGATTTCTGCTACCCAAGTGCATGACACTGCACTTTTTCACATTAAATCGTATTTGCCAAGCATTAGACCAGTCTTCCAGCTTTTGTAGATCTTTCCTCATGTTATCCACTCCCTCGGGGGAGTCCACTCTGTTGCAAATTTTTGTGTCATCTGCAAAAAGACAGACTTTTCCATTCAGTCCTTCAGCAATATCACTCACAAATATATTGAACAGTGCCGGGCCCAGGACCGAGCCCTGAGGCACCCCGCTCATCACTTCCTCTCATCTGAGTGAGCTCCATGTACCATCACCCTCTGTTGTCGGTCAGTCAACCAATTTCTAATCCAGTTTACTATCTTGGGACCCATCCCCAAGCTACTGAGTTTATTGACAAGCCTCCTATGAGGAACAGTATCAAAGGCTTTGCTGAAATCCAGATAGATGACATCCATTGCATGCCCCAGATCTAGTTCCTTGGTCACCCAATCAAAGAACTCAATCAGATTTGTTTGGCAAGACCGTCCTTCGGTAAAACCATGTTGGTTTTGAGAAATGGCTGATGTGGTACCTCTTCACAAAAGTGGTGACAGGGAAGAAGTGACAAACTACAGGCCCGTGAGCCTTACCTCGGTGGCAGGAAAAGTAATGGAGGCGCTCCTGAAAGAGCAAATAGTGGACTTTCTCAAAACCAACAGGTTGCATGATCCGAGGCAACATGGTTTTACCAAAGGACGATCTTGCCAAGCAAATCTGATTGAGTTCTTTGACTGGGTGACCAGAGAAATAGATCAGGGGCATGTGATGGATGTCATTTACCTGGATTTCAGCAAAGCCTTTGATAATGTTCCTCACAGGAGGCTTCTCAATAAACTCAGTAGTTTGGGGATGGGTCCCAAGGTGGTGAACTGAATCAGAAATTGGTTGACTGACAGATGACAGAAGGTGATGGTAAATAGAGCTCACTCGGTGTTTAGCAGGGTGTCCAACGGTTCGGTCCTGGGCCCAGCACTGTTCAATGTATTTGTGAGTGATATTGCTGAAGGACTGAATGGAAAGGTCTGTCTGCTTGCGTGCATAGGGAGAGAAATGGCCAGCAGAAGAAAGGAGGTGATAGTGTCTCTGTATAAGTCTTCAGTGTGACCTCATTTGGAGTATTGTGTGCAATTCTGGAGATCACACTTTCAAAAGGGTATAAACAGGTTGGAGTCGGTGCAGAGGGTGGCTGCTAAAATCGTTCATTATAAGGCATATGAGGACAGACTTAAGGATCTTAATATGTATACTTTAGAGGAAAGGCGGGATAGAGGTGATATGATTGAGACGTTTAAATACCCCTGTGGCATAAATGCACAGGAGAAGAGCCTCTTTTGATTGAAAGCAAGCTCTGCTATGAGGGCGCATAGGATGAAGGTAAAAGGGAATAGACTCAAGAGTAATATGCAAAAATATTTCTTTACGGAAAGAGTTGTAGATACGTGGAACAGTCTCCAAGAGGTGATGGTAGAGATGAGGACAGTATCTGAATTCAAAAATACATGGGACAAACACAGAGGATCTCTAAAGGAAAAAAGGGGACTGTTGTAGTAGTTGATTTGGAAGGGCAGACTAGATAGGCCATGTGGTCTTTTTCTGCCATCATGTTTCTATGTTTCTATTATTCACATTAACTTAAGATAAATGGTTGTGTGTATATTGTGAGGTGGTATTTAGTAGAGAGGTTCTTGGATGGGTAAGTATTTCGTTGGAGGATCATTTGATTAAGACGGGTATGGAATCTTATTGTCAGTTATATATGTACATGAAGCGGATTGTACGAAAGTCAGACATAAGGTTGTTGTGGGAGACTTTAAGTTATGTTTTGTCCTCAAAATGTTCTTTTAAGAGTAATGGGCCCGATATCGAGATAGGCAGGCTATGCACTGCAGTGGCTCATAGCCTGCCCACCAACTCCCATAACACGGATTTTCACTTCCACGCTGGCGGAAATGAAAATTCAGGTTAGCCTGGATGCCCCAGAAGCCGCAGAAGCTACATGGGTAGGAGTGATTTTCAATGATACCCGTATAGTCTCTGCATCTTAAAGATAGGCGATGAAAACCTCACCTATCTTTAAGGCACAGAGGACTAAGGTAGCATCAAAAATCGCTGCTACCCATGTAGCCCCTTTCTCCACCCTAGAACACCCCTAACATGCCCCAAAGCTATGCGGGAGGCATCTGGGCGCATTAGGGACTTAGCTGGGATTTTCGAAGGGTACTACCCATCTAGGTGTTCTTCGAAAATCTCGGATAAGGCCTTTTCACGGGTAAATAGAGACTCTCTCCAGCTCCTGTCCCCTCTGGGGATCTGTGATTCCATCTGCATAGCTGAAGCAGCTAACAGCCATCAGACCTGCTGCCCAATCTCCAACAGCAGCTAACAGCCATCAGACCTGCTGCCCAATCTCAAATCAAATCCCAAACTCAAATCTTCTTCTGAATCAACACCACTGAGCAAATTTCTGCAACCAGGTTCACTACCTTAAATCAACATTATGTTTAATGTTATCTCCTTTGTCTACCTGTTACTGCCTACTATGTTAGTTTAATTAATAATGCTACCACACTAATGTAATTTTATAATTTGATCCTTTTATCAAAAATGCTATTTACACTGGTGTTCCATTGTTAGTTTGACTACCTATATTTAGTTACCACCATTACTGATACAATTACTGTTCCTTTACTGTTTGCATTACTTTAATTAATGTTGCTACTATACAAATGTGTACAATGTACTTATAGTATATATCGTGTAACCCATAGTACATAACCACATTATAGACACCCTACAGTCTCTTCTATTTACTTCACAATAATACAGATCTACTAAGACATTCAGGCCTTTTCTAATTTACTATCCTAAAATCTACCTATCTTGAAATCACATATGTACCTTTCACTCAAGATACCAAAAATGCACTCAATCTTGAGCTTAACCCTACTCCTCCTTACCTCCTACTACCCCAACCTTCTTCACGCCTTTAACCCTGACATCAGCTTCATCCCAATTCTCCGCTACACGGGAAGAAAATGGTTTGAAACCCCCCCCGTCACTCTTCATCAAGACCCATCACAACCCACCCCCACCTACTATACATCCCATTGCAAAACCTCAAAAAGGACCATAGCCAGAAAATCAAATCCCAACACCCAATCAGGGGTGCACTTATAAATGCAAGATCTATACGTTCAAAATGGCCAGTGGTCCACGACCTGATATCTCAACACAATCTTGATATCCTAATGATAACCGAAACTTGGCTATCAGACTGCGATAATGCTCTCATCCACCAGATGTCACCACCTGGCTTCACCATCCACACTTGCCACAGATCTAATAAAAAAGGAGGAGGTACACTCATCCTCACAAAATCCAATCTCCAGTTCAAAACAAGCAATGCATCCAGCACCACTCACCTTGATATGATTACTATAACAAATGAACTCTGCTCTATCAACCTTTTATATCGAGCTCCAACACCCTCACCAGACGAATTACCAACAATAATCAATCTTGCTTGCAATTCCAGTATCCCAAGCTGGATAATGGGAGATTTTAACCTGCCTTCTCTAACAACTGCACATGCAACAGCCTTCATTGATGCTATGAAAGATCTGGGATACAATCAGATTATTGAATCACCTACCCACATCAAGGGAAGCACACTTGACCTGATCTTCGCCCCACAGATAGCAACAAATATAGCTCACCACTTCGCCACATCAATAACTTCAGTACCCTGGTCTGATCATGATCTTATCACATTTCAGATACCCACCATCCATCAGACTAACAGCACTATCAAGGCACAAGCCCCACCGAGCTCTCTATCTACACATTTTAAGCCTTTTGTTAAGGATAAAGCCCTTGAGGAAATCTTACCTCGCCTTATTATCACACTATCTGACCCAGATAAACTAGTTTCCAACTGGGACCACGCCCTTAAATCAGCTGCCTCCCTTCCAACCACAAGAATAAACATCAAGAAGCGAGAACATGCTCCATGGTACACCAATAACCTTAGAGCGTTGCTCCTTCACTTACGTAAACTAGAGAGACACTGGCGCCACGCCCAGTCCCCTGAATCTCTACGTACATACACCTCTTATCTACAATCTCATCGAGCAATGACGATGGAAAAAAGAAAACAATACCATGCAGATATTCTAAAGCGATCGCTTAACAAACCCCATGATCTGTTCAGCATAGTTAAGTCCCTAACAGGTGACCCAGCTCCCGCCCAAACAACTATGCCTCGCCCACAAGATTATGCAAACTACCTACAATCAAAGATAATCCAAGCCAACAAGTTATCAACCTGCACAATCTCCTCTACTACATGTAAAACCCCTCTACTCAAATTTTGCGAAGTATCCAATAAAGAAATACAAGATATTATCACATCCATTAATCTTACCACTGCCCCTAGTGACCCATGTCCAGCTAGTTGGATCAAAGAATTACGCAAAGAACTTAGTCCTGCTATAAGCAGAATCACAAACCAATCCCTCTCCATAGGATCTTTCCCACAAAGCCTGAAATTTACTTCAATCCGACACAGGTACACTAAAAAAAAAATTTTTTTAAACTGCCTCTAATGTTTCGATTGATTTTTACGTTTTTTGGTGCGCTGAATCCAAATCTGGTAACCAATTTGCTCCATCACGTACAGATTTTTTGCTACATTGGGTTAGCAGTTTGAGGTGAACGTTTCAGATTGAGTGCGATCGAGATAAAAGTTTCTTGGATGAATTCTTTATACTAATTGTTTAGTAGTTATTCAAATAAGAATAAAGAAAATTGTAACAAGGCAGCACATAAGAATAGAGTAATGTCAACAAAACACACTGAGATCGTAGCACAATTGTCTGCACTTAAAACAGCCACATACATGTGCACAAACATTGAGCATATAAGAGCGAGGTTAGACACAAAGCAAAGCAAAGAAATGTGCAAAAAATGTTGTACAGCTATGTATGTAAGAATAGAAAACGCAAACCGCACCATTGCAATACATGAAGACAAACACCCGATGGTGTGAAAATAAAATTCTAATAAATGAGATCCGACACTGTGGTAATAACTAGCAAATTTTTATTTCAAAGTTTAGTAAAAACACGATATTTGTCAACACAGTTTAGATTTTAAAGTCATTCTTGGGTCAATCAATCTCCTGGTGGGCCCGTTTCTTCTTCCCCCGAATGCTTCTCTTGGTGCGCTGCTTGGCGTATTTTTCATCTGGGGTTTCCCGCAGCAGCAACCAGCAGAAATCAGCCATCATAGTGGTGTTCCATCTTCCTTGGTACCTTCTCTCTGCGTCCTTGATGTCCTGGTGAAACCTTTCACCTTGTTCTTCACTGTACGCCCCCAAGTTTTCGGGAAAGTATTTCACATGGGAGTGCAAGAAATGGACTTTCAGGCTCATGTTACAGCCTTGTTCTTTGAAGGCATTGAGCATCCTGGCAACAATATCCTTATAGTTCTCATCCCGCCTGTTCCCCAAGAATTTGAGAACAACATCCTTGAAGGAATCCCAGGCTTCTTTTTCCTTCTCAGACATCGTTTCAGTGAATGCTCCATCTGAAATGAGTTTCCTTATATCAGGGCCAACAAACACTCCTTCCTTTAGCTTTGCTTCAGAAAGTCGGAGGAACTTTGAGCAAAGGTACCGAAAGCACTCACCATCTTTTGGAAGGGACTTGATGAATTGCTTAATGAGACCCAACTTAATGTGGAGAGGTGGTAATAGAATTTTATCACGAGGTACCAAGCTCTCATGAAGAACATTTTTCTCACCGGGTCTCAAATACTCACGAATTGGCCAGTCTTTTTTCCCCCAGTGTAGGTCGCAGGCCCGGCTATCCCACAAGCAAAGGAAGCAGGGATATTTGGTGAAACCGGATTGCTGCCCTAATAGCATGGATAGAATTTTAAAGTCTCCACAAATCATCCACTTATGCTCATCATAACGAATCTTCTGAAGAATCAGGGCCAAATTCTCGTATTTTTCTTGGAGAATAACAGAGTGAGCAATAGGAACTGAAGCGAATGTGTTGCCATTATGAAGAAGAACACCTTTTATGCTGTCTTTTGATGAATCAATGAACAGCCGCCATTCAGCAGGATCATACTTGAGTTTAAACTTTTCCATCACTCCGTATATATCGTTGCAAAATACCAAATCTTCCTCTTTGCTGAAATACTTCAAAAATTGTGTCTCACGGTTGCGGTACCAATAAAAAGTTGTTCCTGGTGACAATAGATTTTTCTGTTTAAGCCGAGAACCTAGCAGTTGGGCAGCATCATTTGGGAGTCCTAAATCCCGGACTAAATCATTCAATTCAGCTTGAGAGAAAAGTTCAGGTTTCGGATCTGGTTCAGTTTCAAACTCGGAAGTACTGGACTCATCAGGAAAAGCCATCTGATGAGTCTCATCATGATCAGAACCGTCCACACAAATATGATCCAAAGATTTTGGTGGTTCAGGCACAGGTACTTCGTTGCTATGAGGCATAGGCCTAATTGCTGAGGGAAGGTTGGGGTAACTTATTACGTTCTTATTTTTTAAGTTGTATCCCTTCACAATGCAAGAGCAAAAATAGCAGTCACTGCTGTGGTCTCTTTGTTCACGCCACATCATAGGTATTCCGAAACGAAATGCTTGTTTTTTACCTTTCATCCATAAGCGTAGATCTTCCTCACATGTCTTGCACACTTTGTGAGGAGCCCACGGTTTGTCTTGATCGCCTAACTTCAAACCGAAATAGGCGAAATATACTTTTTTAATAAATGCAGAAATGTTCCTCTGCCGCTTTTTCACGGTATATTCCCCACAAATAAAACAAAAACTGTCCGGAGAGTTGACGCAACCTCTGGCTCTGTGAGCCATCACAAATACACAGCACTGCAAACTACAACTGTAGTGAACCACTTCGGAATAAAGCTGGATTACGACTGAGCAAACAAAAGGTAATAATGAACTTGCAAGAAACTGAAATTTGACAGGAACGTTCATGTCGCAACCACCGTGTTTGAGCGAGCGAACGAGGCGAGGCGAACAGGAAAGAACATGCGCCAGCGCGAGTACTGGATTTAGCCCCCCGCCTCCCAATTATCCTGTTAATGTATAAAATGAATACAAAACACTCTAAAATATCATGAGGGAGTGTTTCTAGTTAGTTAACCATTACAACTCCTATTTTGGGCCAAGAAAATAAACTGCAGTCGGCTAAAAAGAAATTATGTGAACATTCCTTATATGGGTAAGAAATCTAATTTTGCAAGAAAACATGACGTGATGGAACATTTTGGCTATTTTTCCTGGATTCAGCACCCCAAAATCTATAGGAATCAGTTGCAAAACTGGAGGCAGTTTTTTGGTAGTGTACCTGTGTTATTAAAAAACAACAAACTTGATTCCTCCAAAGTTGAATCCTTTCGCCCAATATCAAGCATCCCCCTACTCGCCAAAATCATTGAAAAGGTAGTTCAACGACAAATCCAACAACATATTGACGATGTAGCTCCACTGGATCCATCTCAACATGGCTTCAGAGAAGCTCATGGTGTTGACACCATCCTCACAACTCTCTTCAATGATCTAGTTACAGGACTTGATAACATCCGCCAGGGATTTGTCCTCATTTTCATGGATATTGCTGCAGCCTTTGATTCAGTCAACCATGAAACTCTGATACTCCATCTTGTGGAGAAAGGAATACAAGGCTCAGCTATAGCATGGTGCAAGTCCTACCTATCTAACAGTGGGCAACAAGTCAGAACAGGTACCATGACTTCTGACCCATTCCCTCTCAATCCAGGTGTACCTCAGGGTTCATCCCTATCTGCATTAATGTTCAACATATATATGCAACCAATTTGTACCCTAATCCGCTCCTTCAACATCCAGTGCCTAGTCTACGCAGACGACGTCCTAATCTACTCACCATTCCTGATTGATCAACCTGACTTTTCACCTATATCAAGCTGCTTTGAAGCTGTATCACAATGGCTTACAACACAAAATTTAAGGATCAACCATAGTAAAACAGATGTCTTATTCCTCACCAAGAACCAGATGTTCTCCCCACCACCACATTAAAAGTAAACAATATTGAGTTGATAGCAAAATCAACTATCCGCTATCTCGGCATCACACTTGACCAACGACTCGACATGTTTACACATGTGAAGAACATCACGAAAGCAATGCACCATGTTGTTGTTAAGTGCTGTCGAGTCGGAGTCGACTCATGGCGACCCTCCGGATAGCTATCCTAAATTGTGTTCGGTCTTCAGTCAGGCGGCTCATTGTTGACAGACTGGTACCCATAGCTGCTGTTATTGTAGCGATCCATCTCATTGCTGGCCTTCCTCTTTTGCGTTGACCTTCTATCTTGCCAAGCATGATGTCTTTCTCTAATGATCTCTCTCTTCGCATGATGTGTCCAAAGTATGAAAGTCGAAGTCTTGTCATCTGAGCTTCTAAAGAAAGCTTAGGTTTGATCTCCTCTAGTACCGACTGGTTTGTTCTTCGGGCAGTCCATGGTATACACAGTATTCGCCGCCAGCACCATAATTCAAAGGCATCAATTTTCTTCCTGTCTGTCTTTTTCACTGTCCAGCTTTCACATCCATATGATGTTATTGAAAATACCATGGCTTGAACAAATTGAATCTTTGTATGGAGAGAGACATCTCTGCTCTTGAGAATCTTATCTAGGTCTTTCATAGCCATTCTGCCAAGAGCAATGCGTCGTCTGATTTCTTTACTGCTTGTTGCTTCTTTATTGATAGTTGATCCAAGTAGGTTAAAGTTGTTCACGATTTCAATTTCTTCTCCTTCAACGATGAACCTGTTGATTATGCCAGTTGTCATGATCTTTGTCTTCTTTACATTAAGGTGCAGGCCCATTTTGAGACTATGTTTTTTGATTGTGAGAAGCAAATGTTTCAGATCATCTTCACTTTCAGCCAGTAATGTGGTATCATCAGCATAGCGAAGGTTGTTAATGAGTCTTCCACCAATCTTCACACCTCTGTTGTCTTCATACAGTCCTGCTTCTCTGATGATTTGTTCTCCATATAAATTAAACAGGTAGGGGGAAAGTATGCAGCCTTGTCTTACACCTTTGCTTATTTTAAACCATTCTGTTTCTCCTTGTTCCGATCGAATTGTTGCTTCTTGACCAATGTACAGATTGCGCAAGAGAACGATCAGATGTTCTGGTATACCCATGCTTCTTAATGTGGCCCAGAGTTTCTCATGGTTTACACAGTCAAAAGCCTTGCTATAGTCGATAAAGCACAAATAGATATCCTTTTGGTATTCTTTAGTCTTTTCAAGGATCCATCTCACATCCGCAATGATGTCTCTCGTTCCTCGCCCTTTCCTGAGCCCTGCTTGCACTTCAGGTAGTTCTTGTTCTATGTATGGCTGTAGTCTCTTTTGAATAATCTTCAGTAGAATCTTGCTGGCATGTGGGATCAGAGCGATTGTGCGATAATTTCCACAGTCAGTTGGATCACCTTTCTTTAGTATTGGTATAAACACAGATCTTTTCCAGTCAGTTAGCCATGATGTTGTCTTCCATATTTCTTGGCAGAGCCTTGTAAGTACGGTAACGGCTGCATCAGATTGCTGCAATACTTCTATGGGAATGCTATCAATGCCTGGTGCTTTGTTCTTTGATAAGGCTTTCAATGCTGCTTCAACTTCTTCTTTCATCACCAATGGTTCCTGATCATAAGGTATAGGTTGAAACGGCTGTTGGTTCACTTGATCTTTATCATATAAAATCTCTGTATATTCCTTCCACCTTTTCTTGATCTTCTCAGCATCATTCAACATAGAACCTTGAGCATCTTGTAACATTCCAATTCGAGGCTGGAACTTTTTCTTTAACTCTCGCAGCTTTAGGAAAGCCGATCTTGTTCTTCCTCTAATAGTTTCTGCTTCTATTTCCTTGCAAGTGTCATTGTAGTACTTTTCCTTGTCCTGTCTTGCTGCACGTTGGAAATCTCTGTTGAGTTCTGCGATTGTCTTTCTTTCACCTTTGGCTTTAGCTTCTCTGCGTTTCTGGGCAATTTTCAGAGTTTCTTCCGTCATCTATTTTGGCCGTTTTTGCTTTTTCACCTTTTGTAGAGACTTCTCGCTTTCTTCCAGCACAACCTTCTTGATGTCATTCCATAACTCTTCCGGAGCTCTGTCATTTGTATCTAAAGCAGCAAATCGATTTTTCAGGCAGTCTTTAAATTCCAGTGGTATATTCTCAAGGTCATATTTTGCTGCATTCATGAGTGGTTTGCTCTTTTTCAACTTTAGCTTGAGTTTGCATACTAGTAGTTGATGATCTGTACCACAGTCAGCTCCAGGTTTTGTCTTTGTTGATGTTACAGAGCTTTTCCATCATTGACTTCCACAGATGTAGTCAATTTGATTTTTATACAATCCATTGGGTGAAGTCCATGTGTACAGTCGCCGCTTGTGTTGCTGGAAGAAGGTGTTTGAGATGAATAGATCATTGGTCTTGCAGAATTCTATCAATCTTTCTCCAGCTTCATTTCTGTTGCCAAGTCCATATTTTCCAACTACTTTGCCTTCTTCTTTGTTGCCAACTTTTGTGTTCCAGTCACCCATAACTATCAGGATATCCTGTTTGCATGTTCTGTCAATTTCAACGTGTACTTGTTCATAGAACTCTTCAATTTCATTCTCTTCTGCAGCTGTTGTTGGGGCATATACTTGAATTATAGTTGTGTTGATAGGCAATCCTCGTAGACGAATAGAGATTAAGCGTTCGCTGACTGCATTGTATTTCATTACAGTTCTTGCAAGTTTCTTCTTTATTATAAATGCAACACCATTTCTTCTTTGTCTTTCATTTCCAGCATAGTAGACCATGTGATCATCTGATGCAAAGTGCCCGATGCCAGTCCATTTCAGTTCGCTGACACCCAACAGATCAAGTTGTACACGTTCCATTTCATTCTTGACCACCTCCAACTTCCCTTGGTTCATGCTTCGTACGTTCCATGTTCCAATGTGTAAGACATCTTTACAGCTTCTGACTCTCATTTCATGCGCAGCTACATCAGCAGTCAGACTTCCCGAGGGCTTTGATCCAACCACATCATAAATGCTGGCTTTACTCTGAAAAGTCTTCAGCTCTTCCCCAGTAGCTAGTTGAGTGCCTTCCGACCTGGGAGTCTCATCTTCCAGCACCATAGCACAATTTGTTTTGTTGCAATTTACCATAAGGTCCGGATACTATGTCACCTGCGCCCCCTATTGGACTTTAATGACTACCGAACTATCTTCCAAGCCTTGGTGCTCCCACATCTAGACTTTGCAAATATTATCCTTCATGGCCTCCCTCAGTCAACACTAGGACCTCTTCGCCTTGCAATGAATGCTGCAGCAAGGGTACTTGCAGGTACATCAAGAGCTAAACATATAACCCCAGTCATGATGGATCTCCACTGGCTTCCACTTCAGGCTAGAATCCAGTATAAGTCCCTAGTACTAACATTCAAAGCCCTAAGGAACCAGATCACCTCACCCATCAGCAAACTCATTCAAAGACGGCCATTCAGCAGGATCAGGCGATCTAATCAAGCAAACACTCTAGAGATCCCCAACATTCTAAGTGCAAAAAGGCTACTGCCAATAGAGCCTTCTCCCTATTGTTTATGTTTATTGTTTATGTTTATGTTTATTAAAAATACTTTCTATACCGCCCCATACCAATGGCGTCTGGGCGGTTTACAAACTAAGAATTATAAAAGCAGTACAATATAGGCTGTCGGAAAAGTTAAAAAGAACGCCAATTAAAATCTTAAAAGGACAGAGGAGAGGCAGAGGACAGAGAACACAGCAAAATATAAAAGGAGACATCAACAGGAGGGAAGGGAAGGAGACGAAGATGGGGGAGGGAGATCAAACGCCAGACAAAACAGATGGGTTTTTAGTTGCTGTTTGAAGGTTTGATATGACTGTTCTGCGCGGAGGGGGGGGGGAGCGAGTTCCAGAGCCTAGGACCCAGAAAATAGAAAGCCGAAGAGCGTGTAGACTCTAGATGAGCTTGAGAAGGAGAGGGAAGGGCCAACCGATTAACGTGAATAGAACGGAGCAGACGATGAGGAGTGCGGAAATGAAGAAGATCTGCAAGATAGAGGGGGGTACCTGTGTGAGTCACCCTGTGCACAAATGTGAGAACCTTATACTGTATACGAAAAGAAACCGGTAACCAGTGATGGTGGAGAAGTAGGGGAGTGACATGGTCATAACGAGAAGCACAAGATAGTAGACGGACAGCTGCATTCTGAACACGTTGTAAACGGGAGAGTTGGGATTGTGGGAGACCAGCAAGAGAGATATTACAGTAGTCGAGACGGGAAATAATAAAAGAGAGAATAAGGGTAGCAAAAGCAGAGGGCGAAAGAAAAGGGCGCACAGGTCGAAGTTGTTTAAGGGACAGAAAAGAACGTTGAACTATGGAAGTGATGTGTTCCTTAAAAGAAAGAGAGGAGTCAAGAATAACACCAAGATACCTAAGGGATGAGACAAGAGGAATGGGCTGGGAAGAGAGGGAAGGGACACAAGTGGGGGAAGGGCTTCCAAGGGTAGACCAGATGGCAAATGATTTAGTAGGATTAACTTGAAGAAAATTAGAAGTGAACCAGGAAACTACAGCAGAAAGACAGAGATTGAGAGGAGAGATGTCAGGGGAATGTGAATCAGTGTGGTGCAGCAGAATGATATCATCCGCGTAGTAATATGCGGAGATACCAAACTGCTGAACCAAGAGTGCGAGTGGAGCCAAGAAAACATTAAAAAGAAGAGGGGCAAGAACAGATCCCTGAGGCACACCACAGGTAAGAGGAGTGGAGGGTGAAGAGGCAGAACCAACAACCACTGAGAAGGAACGACAAGAAAGAAAAGAGCGAAACCAGTGAAGAACAGTCCCAGAAAGGCCAGCGTCTTGAAGGCGAGTGAGAAGAGTGCAGTGATCTACCAGATCGAAGGCTGCAGAGAGATCGAGAGAGACAGCACGAGTAAAAAGACCGTGATCATGAGCAGTACGCACCTCCATGACCTGGAATGCCCTCCCCACTGAGCTCCGTTCCACCCCAGACCTATTGTCATTTAGAAAAGCCCTCAAACAACACCTTTTCCTCATCCATTACCCAGAATCCAATCCCAGAAACAACCACCCATCCTCACATCCTACACCCTACTCCACCCCACCCAAAATCCAACACCATAAAGAAAATGACTAGCTCTACCACCATATCCCCTCTCTTATTTATTATTGGTACTGATCACACATCTTATTGATTAAACCTCTTATAAATATGTTGAAACCAAGCTATACTATATGTATAATTTCTCACCATAATATATGTATAATTTCTCACCATACTCCATGAATAATTACTCTGTATTTAGTTACCCCTGCTACCTCCAGGTTATCTCGTCCATGTTCAATGTAAAAACTCAAATGTCGCGTGACATTGCAGTATGTTTTTTTGTTCAATTGTAAACCGCACTGATTTTAATAGCGCGGTATATAAGAGAAGTAAATAAAATAAATAAAATAAATAAATAAATAAAATAAGGAATTAGCCGTGTAAAGCCTTCGAATATCGAGCCCAAAGTTTTTAGCTCCTTTCTGTAGGGGATTTGTCTTCTATGTTTCTTAGGGGTATGTTTACTAAACTGCGGTAATGTTACAGACCATGCGTTATGTAACGCTAACACGCGTTAATGTTACTTAACGATTGTTAACGTCCCTGGCTGCGGTAAACACCGCAGAGGGTGGAGAGAACATAAGATATGCCATACTGGGTCAGACCAAGGTCCATCAAGCCCAGTATTCTGTTTCCAACAGTGGCCAATCTAGGTCATATGTACCTAGCAGTTTCCCCAAGAGACACAAGTTCCACAATGCTTGTACTGGGTCAAGCATTGATATCTTCGGTCACTTCTTAATAATGGTTTATGGACCTTTCCTCCAGGAACTTGTCCAAACCTTTTTTAAACCCAGCTACACTAACAGCCTTTACTACATCCTCCGGTAACAAATTCCAGAGTTTGATTACACGTTGAGTAAAAAAATATTTTCTTTTATTAGTCTTAAATAGTTTACCCTGTAGCTTCATTGCATGTCCCCTAGTCTTTCTATATTCTTATAAGGTAAACAATCGATCTACGTTTACCCGTTCCACTCCGTTCATTAATTTATAGACTTCTATCATATCTCCCCTCAGCCATCTCTTTTCCAGGTTAAAGAGCCCTAACCTTTTTAGCCTTTCTTCATAGGAGTATCCTTCCATCCCCTTTACCATTTTGATGGCTCTTCTCTGTACCTTTTCTAAAATCGCTATATCCTTTTTAAGATACGGCGACAAGAATTGCACACAATATTCAAGGTGCGGTCTCACCATGGAACGATATAGAGGCATTATAATATCTTTTGTTTTATTTTCCATTCCTTTCCTTATCATACCTAGCATTCTATTTGCTCTCTTGGCCGCCGCTGCACACTGGGCCGAGGGTTTTAACATGGTATCCACAATGACGCCTAAATCTTTTTCCTGGGTGGTGGTTCCTAATGTGGAACCTTGCATCGTGTAACCATAGTTTGGGTTGTTCTTCCCTAGGTGCATAACCTTGCACTTGTCCACATTAAATTTCATCTGCCATTTTGATGCCCAGTCTTCCAATTTATCAAGATCCTCTTGCAATTTTTCACAATCCTCTTGGGTTTTAACAACTTTAAATAGTTTTGTGTCATCTGCAAATTTGATAACCTCACTCGTTATTCCACTTTCCAGGTCATTTATGAATATGTCAAAAAGCAGCGGACCCAGCACAGATCCCTGGGGTACACCACTATTCACCTTTCTCCATTGGGAAAATTGGCCATTTTCCCAATGGAGAAAGGGAGCAGGGGGAAGGGGTCAATAGGCGGGGAGTGGGCGGGGAGAGGCTCCCTGCACACTAACGCGCTGAACTGAAGGGCTGAATCCTACCGCAAATGAAAACCTGCTGTTAGATGCACATTTGCAGGAGAGAGAACCCATTTCAGTGTCAGCAATGTACAGCATGGACAGGGAGCCCAAGAAACGTGATAGTAGTGCTCCATTTCCAGCACCAGCATAGTGCCCAAGTATGAAAGGCCACTATGGCGATGGGGCAAGTGGGGCATAGGGAGCTGCAGGAGGGACATGTAGCGAGGGCAGCTGCAGCACAGGGTGGACTAGGCGGGTGCCTAGGTGGCACATAGGAACATAGAAACCGGAAATCAGCATGACAGCAGCTGACAAAGGTCAAACACAATCCACTTACATCTTCCTGGTCCACCCGAGCTAACAGTTGCCAGGGCACCAACCTCACATCCCCCCAGCCAACCCTCCCCCAAGCAGAAGGGACAGACTATTAGTAGGCAGTGATGGGGGGATGTGAGGATGCTCATGTATGCACCATGCCCCAGACCCTGCTCCCTAGGCAACCACCTACCCACGCAGTGGATGGCCTGGGACTGCGCACTACCAGCACCGACAGCATATGGTCATGTCAGCATGGCAGGGAGGAGGGGCGTGCCCGTGCTGGAGGGGGCAGTGGCACCTGCCTGCAGTGGACCTAGGCCATGCCCCATACCAGTACGTGGTGTGTAGTGCAGCATAAAAAATCTGGCTGAGGAAATGTACAGGTAGCCCCAGGGACCACCATGTATCTGTGGCAACAGTGTGGTGCAGTACACCCAGCCAGTGCGTCCAGAAGCAGAAGGTCACAGGTTCAAACCCCAGCTATGGTTCCTGCAGAGCATTTCCCTATGTTTTACCCTACAATGCAGATACAACAGCAACATGTGCAAAGCCCAAAGCAGCGGCAAACAAGAGTACAAACAACCACTCACACAGGCTCCACAATCTAAAGATGCATGGAGAGTCAGGCTGTTGGCCCCAGCATTGAGCTGCAGTTATCACTAGAGCACTACTACTACCCCCTGCACAGTTTAGCAATGTCAGCACTGTGATCAGGACCAGTGTGGCGGGCAGGGTTGCCAACCACCCCTGTCCTGGCACACTGCTGCAATAGGAGTGTGTGAGTGTATGTCTATCCATTGTTTTGTGGCTGCCCACACCTCACCGGGCCCACAATGTCCCACTGTTACCAGCGTTAGCCTGAATATGTGCATAATGAGGAGCAAGGTGTTGTGGGTATGGCCCGGACAGGGCAGATTGGCCAGGATGCATTTTCACAGGGTGTGGGGCAATGGCTGGGACTCTGTAGTGCCCAACCACAGCCTGCATGGACAGGGTGGCCACAGCATGGCATGCTGGGAGGGCACTCACCAAGCAGTGACCATGGCATGTCTAGGTTCCCACATAGCGCTCCACACTATCTGCCTCCAGTGATACTTTTGTGTTCCTAGTGCTGGGCCCCTAATCACTGAGATGCCTGCTTGGTGCACATAGTTCCTCTGTGATCATGCACTATGGACTGGCTAGTGGACTGTCTACAGTTAGACTGTGTATGGTCAGAATACCTATACGGTGCAGTCTGACTGTGCTGTTTACTGGTGACTGGCAGACAGTGGTGTGAGGTAGTGGGGTTTTCCAGAACTAAACCCCATCATTGCTGCTGGTCTGCCACTGCCCCAGCCACAGGTATGGCCCTGGCCCACCAACTCTGGAGGGCTGTTGTATACCAGCAAGATGGAGGTTGCTTGACGGGGGCTGGAGCACCTGTCCTTTACCTATAAAAAGGCTGATGTGAGTCCTTTGGGGTATGTCGTGTATACCACTTTGACCTATAAAGGCACTGCTACACAAACCTCAGGCAAGTCTGGAAACCCCTCTGCCCTGATAACAGGTGCCCATGTCAGCCAGACCCTAGCACAGGGTACACACTAATCTGGGTGGTGTCTGATCCCAGAGGACCACATGTGACTGCAGGATAACGATGGACACCAAATTACCTTCAGCTGCACTGCAAGGAACACCTGTCACACACTGGTAGTGATGGAGATGTACAGCAGGGCCTATCTCTAGCACATGTACTGCAGACCCAGTCGCCCAAGAGCGGATGGTTCGGAAGAATGTATCCTTGAAGGATACTACCAAAAGCAGAGAGTTTCCAAAAAAGAGTAAAGTAGCCCAAATGCCCTCGAGTATGGAGCAGACAGAGCTTAAAGATCCCAAATTACCTATGTCTACCAATAGCCAAATTAATATGAATAAAACCCAGTCTCTTAAATGCTTGTATGCAAATGCTAGAAGTCTAAAAAATAAGATGGGAGAGTTAGAATATATAGCACTAAATGAGAGGTTAGATATGATTGGAATATCAGAGACATGGTGGAAGGAGGACAACCAGTGGGACACTGTGATACCTGGGTACAAACTATATCGGAATGATAGAGCTGATCAAATTGGAGGAGGGGTTGCGCTAGGTATGATAAGGAAAGGAATGGAAAATAAAACAAAAGATATTATAATGCCTCTATATCGTTCCATGGTGAGACCGCACCTTGAATATTGTGTGCAATTCTGGTCGCCGTATCTTAAAAAGGATATAGCGATTTTAGAAAAGGTACAGAGAAGAGCCACCAAAATGGTAAAGGGGATGGAAGGATACTCCTATGAAGAAAGGCTAAAAAGGTTAGGGCTCTTTAACCTGGAAAAGAGACGGCTGAGGGGAGATATGATAGAAGTCTATAAATTAATGAACTGAGTGGAACGGGTAAACGTAGATCGATTGTTTACCTTATCAGAATATACAAAGACTAGGGGACATGCAATGAAGCTACAGGGTAAACTATTTAAGACTAATAACAGAAAATATTTTTTCACTCAACGTGTAATCAAACTCTGGAATTTGTTACCGGAGGATGTAGTAAAGGCTGTTAGTGTAGCTGGGTTTAAAAAAGGTTTGGAAAAGTTCCTGGAGTAAAGGTCCATAAACCATTATTAAGAAGTGACCGAAGATATCGATGCTTGACCCAGTACAAGCATTGTGGAACTTGTGTCTCTTGGGGAAACTGCTAGGTACATATGACCTAGATTGGCCACTGTTGGAAACAGAATACTGGGCTTGATGGACCTTGGTCTGACCCAGTATGGCATATCTTATGTTCTTATGTTCTATGTTAGCGAGGGCATTGAGTCAGAAAGGATTAAAGTTTTGCAGGAAACAAAATTTGCTGTAGAATCTCTATGGATTGAAATTCCATGTAAAAAGGGGAAGGCGATGGCTGTGGGGGTGTACTATCGACCGCCTGGCCAGAATGAACAAATGGATGATGAAATGCTCAAAGAAATCAAGGAAGCTAACAAAAGTTACAGCTCGGTAATAATAATGGGTGATTTCAATTACCCCGGTATCGACTGGGTCAGTGTCACGGCAGGACATGCTAGAGAGATAAAGTTCCTAGATGACATAAATGACTGCTTCTTGGAGCAGCTGGTTCATGAAACGACCAGAGGGGAAGCCATATTAGACCTAGTCCTTAGTGGAACACCAGATCTAGTGCAAGAGATAAGGGTGTTGGGGCCACTTGGCAATAGTGATCATAGCATGATCGCCTTTGATTTAATTAGTGGAGGAGGGACAGTAAGGAAATCCACAGTGCTACCTTTTAACTTTCGAAAGGGAGACTATGATAAAATGAGGAAAATAGTTAAGAAAAAACGAAAAGGAGCAGTTTCAAAGGTTAAAGACTTACATCAAGCTTGGGTGGTGTTGAAAAATATTATCTTGGAAGCCCAGAACAGCTATATTCCACGCTTTAAGAAAAGTGGAAGGAAGTCCAAAAAACTGCCAGCATGGTTTAAAGGTGAGGTCAGAGAGGCTGTTGTTGTCAAAAAAGCATCTTTCAGGAAATGGAAAAATGAGCCAAACGACGAAACCTGGAAACAGCACAAGCACTGGCTGGTCAAATGCAAGGCATTGATAAAGAAGGCAAAGGGAGAATTTGAGAAGAAACTTGCTGCGGAGGCAAAAACGCGGAATAAAGATTTTTTCAAGTACATTCGTAGCAAAAAACCTGTGAGAGAGTCGGTTGGACCATTAGATGATAGAGGAGTTAAAGGGGCACTAAGAGGCGAGAAGGAGATAGCAGAGAGACTGAATGAATTCTTTGCTTCGGTCTTAACTGAGGAAGATGTAGGGATGTTACCCATGACTGAAGTGGTATTTAAAGGTGCGGAAGAATTGAAGGAAATATCGATACATCGGGAAGATGTATTACAACTATTAGATAAACTGAAGAGTAGCAAATCACCTGGGCCGGATGGTATACATCCAAGGGTGTTGAAAGAACTGAAATATGAGATTGCAGACCTGCTATTAGTAATCTGTGAACTATCATTAAAATCATCTCTAATACCTGAAGATTGGAGGATCGCCAATGTAACACCAATTTTTAAAAAGGGTTCCAGGGGTGATCCGGGAAACTACATACCAGTGAGCCTCACGTCAGTACCGGGAAAAATGGTAGAAACCATCATAAAGAATAAAATTACTCAGCAAATAGATAGTCATGGCCTAATGGGAGACAGCCAACATGGCTTTAGACAAGGAAAATCTTGTCTTACTAATCTGTTATGTTTTTTTGAAAGTGTGAATAAACAGGTGGACAAAGGTGAGTCAGTTGATATAGTGTATCTGGACTTTCAGAAAGCCTTTGACAAGGTCCCTCATCAGAGAATTTTGGCAAAATTAAAGTCATGGGATAGGAGGCAGTGTACTACTTTGGATCAAGAACTGGTTAAAAGATAGAAAGCAGAGGGTTGGGCTAAATGGCCAATTTTCGCATTGGAGAAAGGTGAATAGTGGTGTACCCCAGTGGGTACACAGTGATCTGTGCTGGGTCCGCTGCTTTTTGACATATTCATAAATGACCTGGAAAGTGGAATAACGAGTGAGGTTATCAAATTTGCAGATGACACAAAACTATTTAAAGTTGTTAAAACCCAAGAGGATTGTGGAAAATTGCAAGAGGATCTTGATAAATTGGAAGACTGGGCATCAAAATGGCAGATGGAATTTAATGTGGACAAGTGCAAAGTTATGCACCTAGGGAAGAACAACCCAAACTATGGTTACACAATGCAAGGTTCCACATTAGGAACCACCACCCAGGAAAAAGATTTAGACGTCATTGTGGATAACATGTTGAAACCCTCGGCCCAGTGTGCAGCGGCAGCCAAGAAAGCAAATAGACTGCTAGGTATCATATGGAAAGGAATGGAAAATAAAACAAAAGATATTATAATGCTTCTATACCGTTCCATGGTGAGACCGCACCTTGAATATTGTGTGCAATTCTGGTCGCCGTATCTTAAAAAGGATATAGCGTTATTAGAAAAGGTTCAGAGAAGAGCCACCAAAATGGTAAAGGGGATGGAAGGATACCCCTATGAAGAAAGGCTAAAAAGGTTAGGGCTCTTTAACCTGGAAAAGAGACGGCTGAGGGGAGATATGATAGAAGTCTATAAATTAATGAACGGAGTGGAACGGGTAAACGTAGATCGATTGTTTACCTTATCAGAATATAGAAAGACTAGGGGACATGTAATGAAGCTACAGGGTAAACTATTTAAAACTAATAAAAGAAAATATTTTTTCACTCAACGTGTAATCAAACTCTGGAATTTGTTACCGGAGGATGTAGTAAAGGCTGTTAGTGTAGTTGGGTTTAAAAAAGGTTTGGACAAGTTCCTGGAGGAAAGGTCCATAAACCATTATTAAGAAGGGACCCAGGATATCAATGCTTGACCCAGTATAAGCATTGTGGAAACTGTGTCTTTTGGGGAAACTTCTAGGTACGTACGACCTAGATTGGCCACTGTTGGTAACAGGATACTGGGCTTGATGGACCTTGGTCTGACCCAGTATGGCATATCTTATTTTCTTATTTTCTATATTTTCACCCATCCTATCCCTCAGGGAGAACACAGAACCTGCACCATGGAGGTATAGCCTACTGGTTAATACAATGCCATTTTTGGCAGTGTTCATGGGTTCAAGTCCTCATTGTTCCCTCCTCTCATGCCTGTCCTACTCAATAGTATGCATGCCATAATACCCTCGCCACAATTGCCAACATTCCCTCGGTCTGTCTATCTGTGTCTGTCAGCTGTGTAGAGACCTGTCTTCCTGTGCGGGCTCTCACCCCATGTCCTCCACTTCTATCCTTTCCTGCATTGCGCCTCTTCATGCTTCCCTCACCTGTGCCTGTTCTGCATGGCACCACCACTCCTCTGTCCACCCGTCATTGTAACTATACTGCCACCTCCGCCTCCACTGGGGGACATGTATTCCCATTGTCTGCCACCAACTGTCTTTCCAGTACTTTACATTGCCAACACCCTGTGCTGTGGTACAGTTGCCCCCACCATGTTTGTCATCAGTACTGGCAGCCACATGGGCTGCCCGCAGATATGGCGGGTCCAGCAGCTCCCAGCTCTCCCTCCTTCACTCACGTGTTCATTGCCTTTCCTGAGTGCTCTATCTAGTGTTAGGGCTACATCTGTCTCTGTTCCTCACAGGTCATGCATGTCATCCTGAAGCACCTTGCAGCCCTTAGGCCACACTAACCTAGGGCACCATAACCTAGTTAGGCCACCTTAACCTATTGTTCCGTAACCCAGGGTGCCCTCTACGGTGCCTTGTCCAGGGGTGCCTAATACAGCGCTTAGCCTAAGGAGCCCTAATGTATAGAGCACCTTATGAGGCACCTTATAAGGCATCTTATAAGGCCCCTAACAAGGCACCTTATAAGGCACCTCATAGGGCACCTAACAAGGCACCTTATAAGGCACCTCATAGGGCACCTAACAAGGCACCTTATAAGACACCTAATAAGCCACCTTATAGAGCACCTTACTTAAAAGGCACCTTACAGAGCACCTTACAAGGCGCTCTACAAGGCGCCTTGTAAGGTGCCTTGTATGGTGCCTTATGAGGCGCCTTGTAGCGCGCGTTAGTTTGTAACATGCGTTAGCTGATACGGCTTGCTGTAACGATGCACCGCCCACGCCTTTATATGGGCATCTGTACCTTTACCGTGGAACCTAATGCGAATGACATTACCGCAGTTTAGTAAACATACCCCTTAGTCTTGTAGGGAGATTGCTCCAAAGTCCAAGTGCATACAATGAGAAGGCACGTGCACAAGTAGTTTGGTTATATTTTAGTTTTTCTATAGGTTTGTGAGTGCATGATCTCCTGATTCTGTTTTCTGGAGGCTTCTTGAGCACGTTCTGTAATAAAACAGCGGATATGTTGTGCAGGAGTTTGAAAATAGTCATGATCTGACACGGTAAGGAAGGGAAGCCAGAGAAGCTTTTTTAGTATAGGGGTTATGTACTCCATTCTGGATGCTCTCGAGGATCTTGGTCGCAGTGTGCTGGACCATTTGTAGTGGTAGTAAGATATATTTAGGGAAGCCCTGGAAGATGATGTTGCAATAGTCTAAATGAGGAATAATTATCAGAAATTGTGGGATTTGAGTAGCCGTAAGTGTTGGAGGGTTTTTATCTTATGATAAATTGTTTTGGTGGTGTTATTAATGTGCATTTGTAGAATGAATCGTTGGTCGATCGTTATTCTGAGGCATTTGATTTCAGTTTCAACTTCCAGTTCTGCTTCATTGACTCTTAGATGCATGGATGGGGTGAATTTTTCATCCCTTGTGATGAAGATAACTTGTGTTTTATTGAGATTTATTTTGAAATTATGTCATAGAACCTAGTTGGAGATTGCATTGAAACAATTTATTAGAGAAGTGTATAATATGTTGTGGGCTTGAATACTACTGCAGACTGGCTGCAGGTATATGATCTGTCACTTGGCTTAAACACCTATTAAAAACAAATTTCCAGATCTCTTGCCTCCTAACTGGAAGACCAGAGACCAGAGATCTCTTGCCTCCTAACTGGTGACCAGAGAACTAGATCAAGGGCATGCGATGGATGTGATCTGCCTAGATTTCAGCAAAGCCTTTGATACTGTTTCTCACAGGAGACTTATCAATAAATTAAACTGCCTGGGAATGAGTCCCAAGGTGGTGAACTAGATCAGAAATTTGTCCTCTTTGTAAAGTCCTCTTTATAAAGGTCTCTAGAAACAATTTATTTCTTTCAACTCAAAGAATATGTATCTGATTCTTCTTTCTATGCTAAGCTATACTCCGATTTGATTTAAATTAAAAGCTCTCTGCCTCTAGACCCTGGCTGGGTCTTAAAATTAAACTAAAAGCTCTCTGCTGAGTTTTAAATTTAAATTAAGGGCTAACTACTGCATTTTAAATTTAAACTAAAAGCTCTTTGCTGGGTTTTAAATTTAACCTAAAAGCTCACTGCTAAGTTTTACATTTAAACTAAAAACTATCTGCTGATACTAGGCCCTGACTGAGTTTTAAATTTAAATGAAAAGCTATCTGCTGATGCTAGGCCCTTGCTGAGTTTTAAATTTAAACTAAAAGCTCTCTGCTGAGTTTTAAATTTAAACTAAAAGCTTTTTTTGAGTTTTAAATTTAACCTAAAAGCTCACTGCTAAGTTTTAAATTTAAACTAAAAACTATCTGCTGATACTAGGCCATTGCTGAGTTTTACATTTAAATTAAAATCTGCTGAGTTTTAAATTTAAACTAAAAGCTATCTGCTGATACTAGGTCCTGACTGAGTTTTAAACTTAAATTAAAAGTTCTCTGCTGATACTAGGCCCATAATGAGTTAACAAATATACTGGATTCTAAAATACACAGATTTATCAACTTTAACCCAAAGAATTATCTTTTCCCCAATGTTTAGAGACTTTCCCAGAAGTAAATACTTACAAGTGCAGATTTCTTTCCAGCAGTAGCAGTTCCTTGGTAGTCCTTCAAGACTCAGACAGCAACACATGGGCTATAGAGGAGGACAGGGGAATGCACACCTTCAGGACAAAGGGGGCCCCATTGGTAACTGGAGGGGGACTGTCAGGGCCTAGTATCAGTAGTAATGGGAGGGAAATGGGGTGGCTGAGGGCTAGGGATTGGCAACAGGGTACGGTGAGCACTATGGGGCAGGGGGAAGCCCAGTGAAAACTCAGGGGATTCTCTACAAAGATACAGACAAAAGACAAAAGCTCCTCCCTCCAGTACGGGCTCCTCTAGTCACAATCACAAATCGCAATCATCATGGCAGCAAAGTTCCTTACCTAGTCATTACTTATTGCAGGTGAAGAGTGAGGCTTGGAGACCATGCCTTGCATGTCCCAAAAGAAATTCAAAATACATTCACTCCATTCTAACTGTGCCCAGAAAGGCCCACAAACACACCCACCTCAGAATATCCACACTTGGACGTGGCTGCCGCTGCGAAATAGATGGAATGACAAGAGGCTATATTGTGTAGATGGATTACATCTCTCTGTCATAGGGAAAAGGATCCTAAGTGAAAAAGTCAGGCTTTTAAACTAAGGAAAGAGGGTGATGGATGGAAAGAGAAGAACACGTTCAGGACGTCACTCCCAGCAAAAACTTAACAACATTTGAAACAGCCACACTATTAACCCACACAGCAATGGCAAACGGGAAGAGGCATGCAGAACAAAATCCATGCAAAATACAGGCAAGCCAGTCAATAAATGTTGGAAAGCAATAAGCACAAATGTTCTCAGCCTAGTCAACAAAGTTCCTGATCTGGAAGCCCTAATGGTGGAAATGGAATTTGACATTGTGGTCATTACAGAAACATGGTTTAATGAGTTGCATGAATGGGCTATAGCCATAGCTGACTATGATTTATTTAGAAGAGACAGAGAAGGCAGAAAAGAAGGAAGGATAGCCCTATATGTCAAAAGCAATATTAAAGCTGCTGAAATGCAGGGGATGTGGGAAAAAGAAGACGGGCTGTGGATTGTGTTGGAGAAAGGAGATGGCACTGTCATCCATAGTGGTGTAGTCTATAGGCCTTCAACTCAAGCCGAAGAAATAGATAGAGATTTGATTATTGATACTGCAAAGGTAGCCATGAAGGGGGAAGTGATCATATTGGGTGACTTAAATCTACTCTATGTGGACTGGAGTATTCCTTCTGCAAATCTGGAAAGAAGTAAAGAAATTGTGGATGCCTTCCAAGATGCATTGTTAAGACAAATGATGATGGAACCGACGAGGGAAAATTTGATGCTGGATTTAGTACTCACCAATGGAGATAGTGTGTCTAATATCCAGGTGGGTGCCCATGTGAGCAGCATTGATCATCACAAGGTATGTTTTAAGATAAAAAACAAAGCAGAGTCCTCTCACAGCAAGCTCAAAGTCCTAGACTTCAAAAATGCTGACTTCAGTAAAATTGCCAAGTCCCTGAAAGTGGAGTTGGCAGGGTGGGAGTAGGTAATGGAAATGGAATTGCAATGGGCTAAAGTAAAGGAGGCAATAAAAGGGGCAACAGATACATATGTAAGGAAAGTAAATAAAAACAAGAGGAAAAGGAAACCTATTTGCACCAATAAAAACCCCCCACATCTTTCACAAAATTCAGAAGCTCACAAACAGAGGAACACAGAAAAGAATACAGGATAAAGCTAAAAGAAATAAAAAGAGAATTAAAGATAGCAAAATCAAAGGCAGAAGAAAAGATGGCTAAAGATCTGAAGTGTGGAGGCAAAACCTTTATTCAGATATATATGGAAGATCAGAGATGGAATTGCAGGACTCAAAAGTGCCAAGAACAGATTTGTGGAAAGTGACATTGAAAAAGCGACAATGCTAAACAGATACTTCTGCTCTGTTTTTACTAGAAAAAATACTGGAGAAGGACCACCTGTGATTGACAAATATACAAATGGGAATGGAGTAGATACCATACCATTCATTAAGATGATGTGTTTGAACACTTTGCAAAACTAAAATGGATAAGGCCATGCGACCATTGGGATACATCCCAGAATCATATTGGGTGACTTTAATCTACTCTATGTGGACTGGAGTATTCCTTCTGCAAATCTGGAAAGAAGTAAAGAAATTGTGGATGCCTTCCAAGATTAAGGGTCCTTAATAAAGATTATTCATTATCATCTGGTAGGCTGTGGTCATTCTTCCGCTGGTCTCCCCTAATAGACAAGAAGTGACAAACTACAGGCAGGAAAAGTAATGGAGGTGCTCCTGAAAGAGAGAATAGTGGACTTTCTCAAAACCAATAGTTTGCCTGATCCGAGGCAACATGGTTTTACCAAAGGACAATCATGCCAAACAAATCTGATTGAGTTCTTTGACTAGGTGACCAGAGAACTAGATCAAGGGCATGCGATGGATGTGATCTACCTAGATTTCAGCAAAGCCTTTGATACTGTTTCTCACAGGAGGCTTATCAATAGATTAAACTGCCTGGGAATGAGTCCCAAGGTGGTGAACTAGATCAGAAATTTGTTGACTGAGAGATGACAGAAGTGATGATAAACAGAACTCACTTGGATGAAAGGAAGGTGATAACAGGGGCTATAGAGTTCAAACAATGGTAAGAATTTGAGGGTTTATTTTTTTTAAATTGCTAGCTCTCTGACTGGGAGCTCTTAAAAGGGTTTTGGTATACTTTTAAAACAAAGTTACATTGTTTTTGGTGCTTTAGTAGACGTATTTTCCTTAGTAGGGTAGGTTTAAAACTCTGCTTTGGTAACTTTCTTAGCTCTTGGGAACTGCTGACACCTTATTAGGTGTTAGTTCCCTCCATACCCCCCAACTCCCACCCACCCCTAATGAGCAGTCTTGCTTTATAGGGAACCTCCTCATTTAACAAAACACAGGGACTTGGAACAGCACATTTTGAATGTAACTAAAGAGACTTAACTGCTTTTTCTCTGAAAGGACAGCTGGGAAACCGACTGGTACTTTGGTAGATCTCACTCTTTTGCTTTAACAGATACCTAAACTCCACGAACTGAACAAAATATCATATTGCTAAAGCTGTTGCCCTTGTTACAGCTTCTGCCTCTGTCCAGACAGAGGTCCCAATGCCAGTTGAAGGACCGGTTCCATGTGTAGGGTGCCTGCATGCTGAAACTCTGAGGAAACAAGTGGAGGAACTCAGAGAGGAGGTGTTGAGGCTGAGGAGCATTCAAGACAGTGAGAAGTACATTGATGAGATGCTTCTTGCAGCAACCAAGCTCTCCAGCAGAGGAGAAGATGTGTGCCGACAGAATGACAAAGGTTGGACACAAGTCACCAGGGCCTGAAGAATCACCAATCCAACTTCTCCAGCCCTTGAATTTAAGAACCCTTATGCAGCCCTGGAAGTGGAGGAGGTGAAAGCATCCCTGGAAAGGGAAGAACCAGAGCTCAAGTACCCCAAAGTTGCAGAATCAGTGACCACAAGGAAACAAAGGGTAGTGGAGGTTGGTGACTCTCTTCTGAGGGGTACTGAGGCATCCATCTGCCGACCAGACTTGATGTCCAGAGAGGTATGCTGTCTGCCTGGTGCCAAAATCCAAGATGTTACGGAGAATTTTCAGAGACTCATCAAGCCCACTGACTATTACCCAATGTTGCTAATCCATGTCAGAACAAATGATACTGCCAGGTATCCCTCTGAGCGTATCAAAAGTGACTTCATGGCTCTGGGACAGAGGGTGAAGCAGTTAGGTGCACAGGTGGTGTTCTCTTCAATCCTCCCTGTAGAGGGTAAAGGCCAAGGCAGAGAGGCTTGCATCCTGGAGATGAATGCATGGCTGCGTGGATGGTGTCATAGAGAGTGTTTTGGTTTCCTAGACTATGGAATGCTGTTCCAAGTGTTGCAGAGCAGAGATAGCATCCATCTGTCCAAGAAAGGTCAACACGTCTTCAGTAGTAGACTGGCTAATCTACTGAAGAGGACTTTAAACTAGATTCGTTGGGGATGGGTGAAGAAAGCCCCCAGGCAAGTGAAAGCCCCCAGGTAGATGATACATTAAATAACTTTATGGAAATGGGTAATGGGGCAACATATGGAAAGCAGTGTGTATAAATGCCCATGGCATGGGAAATAAGATCCCTGATGTTGAAGCTTTGCTAGGAGTGGCCGACTTGGATTTAGTGGCAGTTACAGAAACATGGTTCACAGAAAACCATGACTGGGATGTAACTATACCTGGCTATACTTTATTCAGAAAGGACAGGGTAAGAAGAAGGTGTTGGGGCTTTTCTGGGCTTCCCCTAATTAGGGATTTTCTATTTTTGTTTTTGGCTGTTTGTGTTCGACCCCAACATACATATACAGGACCTTAAACAAATTGCTCGTGCCACCATAAAAGCATGTAAAAAGGTTTATTTATCTTATCAGGTCTGTAACATCACAAGCTTTACTTTTGTACACATTTCAATAGCAATCCACAACATCAATACATTTACAAGCAAGTAAAGCACCAGATAAAAAAAGAGGTCCTGGGACAGAGAGAGCCTTACTCTAGTGAGATCAGCTACCATCTATCTATCTATTAAGATTCCTTATTCATATTTATATCTAAAAATTGCTGATAATTAGATTTCCTCTCATTCTCTATTATTCTATAGAAAATCTGCCCTCTGATCCCTACCCTCTGTAGCATTCTGTTCTCACTGGCTCGATATCCTGTCTCCAGTCTTACTCGCCTTGTCTCTGTATGCTAGCTTTTGTTTCCTGTTTTTTTCCACTTGCCTTATGCGAGTCGTGTTTCCTGTTAGATAAACTGTAGATAATGATGTTGGTCTTCGTTGTTTACGTTTTCCTTTGTGCATTCGAGAGGCCCATGTGACAGTCTTTCATTAGATGTATAGTGTCCAGAGATTCTCATTGTGTAAGCTCTCTGGGATAGGATATGAGGTCATTTCACAGTTCAATCTTGCTGGATTTGCAGTTTCAGTGTGAAGAAGTGAGAGCAAGCTGTTTCTTAGCAAGCTGTTTCTTAGGCCTAAGTTACAGACGTTAGCACAAGATGGATTCAACCTGTAATAAAGGTACCTGAAGGGGATTCATCTTTTCCCCACATTGGCGAGGAGGAGTGGCACTATGTGTAAAAACTACTATTAAAGCTTTGGAATTACAGAGCTTAAAAGGGAGAGAGGAGGCATTGTGGGTTAAACTAGAAAGAGGGAAAGAGAAATCTATTTGCATTGGCGTGATATACAGACCTCCCTCACAAGAGGAAGAGGTGGACAAAGAGTTAATTGAAGACATACGCAACATTGCTAGGAAAGGGGAAGTGCTACTGATAGGGGATTTCAATATGCCAGATGTTGATTGACACATTTCTGCTGTAGTATCATCTAGAAGTAAAGAGATCCTGGCTTCTCTTCAGGGAGAACTATTCAGGCAATTGGTAACAGACCCCACACGTGAAGGGGCCATACTGGACTTGGTGCTTACCAATGGTGAAAGTGTTTCTGATATTGTGGTGGGAGATCATTTTGCATCCAGTGATCACCAGATGGTGTGGTTCAGTATTAGGACTAGAGCTGTTAGAATCCATTCAAAGGTGAGGGTCTTAGACTTTAGGAAGACTAACTTTGCAAAGATGGGCCAATACCTCAGGGAGTCGTTAGTGGGATGGGAACAGCTGGGGGATGTAGAAAAACAGTGGGCAAAACTGAAAGGGGATATTTTAAGAGCAACCAGCCTTTTTGTTAAAATGATAAATAAAGGAAAAGAAGACTGCTATGGCTTTCGAAAGAAGTAGCTGAAAAGTTGAAGACAAAGAGGGAGGCTTTCATGAAATACAAGAGATCACAGAGAGAGGAAGACAGGCACCTATGGGGCATGTTTACTAAACTGCGTTAACGTAGCAGCGGCTATGTTATTGCGCCTTAACGCCTTAGCTAAATAAATAAATTAACGGTACATTCTGTACCTTTAAGGCGCCTTAACAGCACTTAACGCGCCTTAACGTTCCTGGCCGCGTTAAGTGCAGAAAAGGGTGGAGAGCGAGCAGGTAGAAGGGGTCAATGGGCAGGGAGTGGGCGGGGAGAGGCTCCTTTCACACTAACGCGGAGGAATTAAAGGCTGAATCCTACCGCAACTGAAAACCAGGTGTTAGCACACAATTGCAGGAGAGAGAAACCATTTCAGGCAGCTATGTACAGCAAAGCCAGGGAAACCTAACAAATATGATAAGTGTGATACATGTGCATGGAACAAAAGGGCAAATAAACAGTGAAAATGACCTGAACAAAATGTAAAAAAATATATAACCAAGCTGGGCAATAGTGATATTAATGGTAAACATCAAAAAACACTACTGAGAAAGCTCCAAAAAAAAAAGATATTAAGTTTGGAAGGGTCTATGCTCCTTCCTCTTACAAGGTGAATGATCCCACAGTGCAATAGCGCTGATCAGGGTCTTCCCTTCTTATTGGACAGGTGTCCTATGGCGTGCACATGTTCCGCAACAGCAGGGTGGGCATGTTAGAATGGGAAACTGGACAGATGCTGGAAAATGGGATACAGAGGGCTGCAGGCGGCACATGCTGTGGTGCAGCTGGGCCACAGTGCAGACTAGGGTGATGCCTAGGTGGCCCATAGGAATGCTGAAACAGTAGAGCATCCAGACAGTAACTGATGAGGACCCAACATGGGCATGAGTGTGTTTCCCACAGTATCACAGGGGATAGTACCCAGCAGGTACCCCCAAGGGCACAGAACATTGGCAGGCGGTGCTGGGAGGAAGTGTGGACGTCTATGCAGGCACCCCTACCCCAGAACCTGCACAATAGGCAGCCGCCTACCGGCACACTGGATGGCCTGAGATGGCGCACCACCAGCATAAGGGCATGTCAGCATGGTGGCGGAGGGGTACTGGTGGTGGAGTGGGCAGTGGCAGCTGCCCACAGCAGACCATGGCCTAGCCCTGTGTAGGTGGGTGCCATGCACTGCAACAGACAGGCCCTGTCTGACGAACAGTCATGGTATCCCCAGGGAATGAACTGTCCCTGTGGCAACACAGTGGTGCAGTACACACAGCCAGTGTGTTCAGGAGCAGGTCACAGGTTCAAGTCCCAGCTGTGGTCCCTGCCAACCCAGTCCCCATATTTTACCCACTACTAAAACGTGGTAATAAAGACGGAACCTTTATTGCAGATAAATTAAACATGCCCAAAATGCCTATATTTTACGCTACAGAGCACAGACACCATAAACATGTGCAATACCTAGAGCAGAGTTTCCCAAATGCAGTCCTGGAGGGCCATACACCATTGAGGTTTCATGCTGTCTCTAATACAGATAGATGCCTGTGCTGCATTTCTATGCGCCGCCCCCATGATATGCACATGTATCTCATGCATATTCATTAGGGACAGCATGAAAACCCGAACAGTGTTTGGCCCACCAGGACTGGAGTTGGGAACCTCTGCCCTAGAGCAGCGGCCAACAGGGGCAGAAACACCCGCACCCACAGGCTCCATTATCCAAAGCCTCATGGAGAGGCAGGATGTTGGGCCCTGCATGCATCCCCCAATACTATCACTTGCATACCTTAGCAATGCCACCCTAAACCTTGAAATACGGTACACATATATCAAAAGGTTGCTATGATTACTGGCAGATAGCAATTCCTAAGTTAAGCACGATCTGCTGATTGAGCTGTATCATAGCAACCTCTCTGATGTCTGTGGAGTGTGTTTCAGGTCTGGTGAGTGATGGTGTTTACCACCCTGGGGAGTGACCCCCAACAGTATTGTGTACCATAGCCATGCCTGCACTGTGCCCAGGACTGGTGTGGTGGCCAGGGCTGCCTTCTCTGGATCCTACTTCTCCCTCTAACTGGCGTCCTATCTCTAATCTCTCTTTTCTCTCTAAGCTTCTTGAACGGTTGGTTTTCTCTCAGTTATCTTCACACTTAGAGGATTCTTCGGTTCTTCACCCCCGTCAATCTGGTTTCCGTCTTGGGCACAGTACTGAAGCTATTCTCATCTCTTTTCTTAACGAGTTGCACGTTGCCCATGACCATGGTTCTATCTCTTTGGCTGTCTCACTTGATCTCTCTGCCGCTTTCGATGTTGTTGATCACCGTACTCTCCTCTTAAGGCTTCGCTCTATTGGTCTTTCTGGTTCGGTTTTTCGCTGGTTTCACTCCTTTCTACCAAAAGCAGTGAGGTTCCCAAAGGGGGTATAGTAGCCCAAATGCCCTTGAGTAAGGAGCAGACAGAGCATAAAGATTCCAAATTACCCCTGCCTACCAATAGCCAGATTAATATGAAAAAAATACAGTCTCTAAAATGCTTGTATGCCAATGCTAGAAGTCTAAACAATAAGATGGGAGAGTTAGAATATATAGCACTAAATGAGAGGTTAGATATGATTGCACTCTCAGAGACATGGTGGAAGGAGGATAACCAGTGGGACACTGTGATACCTGGATACAAACTATATCGTAATGATAGAGCTGATCAAATTGGTGGAGGGGTTGCGCTCTATGTTAGAGAGGGCATTGAGTCAGAAAGGATTAAAGTTTTGCAGGGAACAAAATTTGCTGTAGAATCTCTATGGATTGAAATCCCATTTAATGAAGGGGAAGGCGATGGCAGTGGGAGTATACTATCGACCGCCTGGCCAGAATGAACAAATGGATGATGAAATGCTCAAAGAAATCAAGGAAGCTAACAAAAGTCACAACAGAGTAGTAATAATGGGTGATTTCAATTACCCCGGTATCGACTAGGTCAGTGTCACGGCAGGACAAGCTAAAGAGATAAAGTTTCTAGATGGAATAAATGACTGCTTCTTGGAGCAGCTGGTTCATGAACCGACCAGAGGGGAAGCCATACTGGACCTAATCCTTAGTGGAACGCCAGATCTGGTGCAAGAAATAAGGGTGTTGGGACCACTTGGCAATAGTGATCATAGTATGATCATGTTTGATTTAATTAGTGGAGGACAGATAGTAAAGGGATCCACAGTATTACCTTTTAACTTTCAAAAGGGAGACTATGATAGAATGAGGAATATAGTTAGGAAAAAACTAAAAGGAGCGGTTCCAAAGGTTAAAGACTTACAGCAAGCTTGGGTGTTATTTAAAAATACTATCCTCGAAGCCCAGACCAGCTGTATTCCACGCATTAAGAAGAGTGGAAGAAAGTCCAAAAAACTGCCAGCGTGGTTTAAAGGTGAGGTCAGAGAGGCTGTTGCTGCCAAAAAAGCAACCTTCAGGAAATGGAAAAAAGAGCCAAATGATGAAAACTGGAAACATCACAAACACTGGCAAGTTAAATGCAAAGCATTGATAAGGCAGGCAAAGCGGGAATTTGAGAAGAAACTTGCTACGGAAGCAAAAACACGAAATAAAGACTTTTTCAAGTACATTCGTAGCAAAAGGCCTGTGAGAGAGTCAATTGGACCGTTAGATGATAGAGGGGTAAAAGGGGCAGTAAGAGGAGACAAGGCTATAGCAGAGAGACTGAATGAATTCTTTGCTTCGGTCTTTACTGAGGAAGATGTAGGGATGTTACCCATGACTGAAGTGGTACTTAAAGGTGATACTGCAGAGGAATTGAGAGAAATATCACTACACCGGGAAGATATATTACAACTATTTGATAAACTGAATAGTAGCAAATCACCTGGACCGGATGGTATACATCCCAGAGTGTTGAAAGAACTGAAATATGAGATCGCGGACCTGCTATTGGTAATCTGTGAACTTTCATTAAAATCATCTGTAATACCTGAAGATTGGAGGGTCGCCAACGTAACACCAATTTTTAAAAAAGGTTCCAGGGGTGACCCGGGAAATTACAGACCGGTGAGCCTGACATCAGTACCGGGGAAAATGGTAGAAACCATCATAAAGAACAAAATTACACAACATGTAGATAGTCATGGCCTAATGGGAGACAGCCAACATGGCTTTAGACAAGGAAGATCTTGTCTTACTAATCTGATATGTTTCTTTGAAGGTGTGCATATAGACAAAGGTGAGTCGGTTGATATAGTGTATCTGGACTTCCAAAAAGCTTTTGACAAGGTCCCCCATCAGAGACTTTTGGCAAAACTAAAAAGTCATGGGATTGGAGGCAGTGTACTATTGTGGATCGGGAACTGGTTAAAAGATAGAAAGCAGAGGGTAGGGCTAAATGGCCAATATTCCCAATTGGAAAAAGTGAATAGTGGAGTACCCCAGGGATCTGTACTGGGTCCGCTACTTTTTGACATATTCATAGATGACCTGGAAAAGGGAATAACTAGTCAGGTTATCAAATTTGCAGATGACACAAAACTGTTTAAAGTTGTTAAAACCCAAGAGGATTGTGGAAAGCTGCAGGAGGATCTGGATAAATTGGAAGACTGGGCATCCAAATGGCAGATGAAATTTAATGTGGACAAATGCAAAGTTATGCACCTAGGAAAGAACAACCCACACTATAGTTACACGATGCAAGGCTCCACATTAGAAACCACCACCCAGGAAAAGGACTTAGGAGTCATCGTGGATAACATGTTAAAACCCTCCGCCCAGTGTGCAGCAGCGGCCAAGAAAGCAAATAGAATGCTAGGTATCATAAAGAAAGGGATGGAGAATAAAACAAAGGATATTATAATGCCTCTGTATCGCTCCATGGTACGACCGCACCTTGAATATTGTGTGCAATTCTGGTCACCGTATCTTAAAAAGGACATAGCGTTATTAGAAAAAGTACAGAGAAGAGCCACCAAATTGGTGAAGGGGATGGAAGGCTACTCCTATGAAGAGAGGCTAAAAAGGTTAGGGCTCTTTAACCTGGAAAAGAGACGGCTGAGAGGAGATATGATAGAGGTCTATAAATTAATGAATGGAGTGGAACGGATAAACGTGGATCAATTGTTTACGCTAGCAGAATATAGAAAGACTAGGGGACATGTAATGAAACTACAGGGTAAACTATTTAAGACAAATAAGAGAAAATATTTTTTCACTCAACGTGTAATCAAACTCTGGAATCTGTTACCGGAGGATGTAGTAAGGGCTGTTAGTATAGCTGGGTTTAAAAAAGGTTTGGACAAGTTCCTGGAGGAAAGGTCCATAAACCACTATTAAAAAGGGACCCAGGATATCAATGCTTGACCCAGTACAAGCATTGTGGAACCTGTGGTCTTTTGGGGATATTGCTAGGTGTGTAGGACCTAGATTGGCCACTGTTGGAAACAGGATACTGGGCTTGATGGACCTCGGTCTGACCCAGTATGGCATGTCTTATGTTCTTATGTTCTTATGTTCTTTTCGATCGGTCATTCTCAGTCCTGTCAGGTACTACTTCGTCCTCTCCTTCACCTCTGCCCTGTGGTGTCCCTCAGGGTTCTGTATTAGCCCCTTTGTTGTTTAACATTTTCCTGGCCCCTCTTGCTTTACTTATCCAACAGCACGGTATCTCTGCGTATTACTACGCAGATGATATCATTCTTCTCTACCACACTTGCCCTCTTTCCCCTGATATTGGTCCCCTCAATGCCTGTCTCTCCGCTGTTTCCTCCTGGTTTTCTGAGAACTTTCTGCATGTCAATCTGTCTAAGACCTCTGCTATCTGGTTCACTGCTGGAGTTCCTCTTCCCACCCTCACTCCTTCTCTGTCTGCTGGGCCTATTCCTCTTGTTTCATATATGCGATATCTTGGTGTTACCCTGGATTCGGCTTTAACTTTTAAAGAGTACGTTTCCTCTATTGTTCAGCGTTCCTTCTATACACTGCGTCGACTTCGTGCTATCCGGCCTTTCCTTTCTTTCTCCTCTCTGACTACACTCCTTCTTTCTCTCGTAGTTTCTCGCTTAGACTATTGTATCGCTTCTCTGGCCAGTCTTCCTCTTTCTCAGCTTCGTCGTCTTCAACTGGTCCACCATACCGCTGCTCGTCTTCTGACCAACTCCTCTCGTTCAGCTCATATCACTCCTCTTCTTATTCGCTTACACTGGCTGCCTATCCCTTTCCGTATTCAATATAAAGTTCTGATTTTTGTTCACAGGGCTTTGCACACTGGCGTTCCTCTTTATCTCTCTGATTTGGTTCACTTTCACTGTCCTTCTAGAACACTTCGGTTGATTCACGCTAACCGTCTTTTTCTTCCACCTCCTTCCAGAGCTCATCTTGAATCAACGCGTTCTTCTGCTTTTTTCTTTCTCGGCCCCCGCCTTTGGAATTCTCTCCCCTTAGCTTTACATCTGGAATCATCCTTTAGCACTTTCAAGGCTTCTCTCAAGACTCACCTCTTCTGTAGCGCCTTTGATATCCCTTCCCTCCCTGCCCACAGTTGATTGGTCTGTTTCTCTGATTTCCTTATTCTATCCTTTGCTGTCTCTTTTGTGAATAATTGGCGTTCCTTTCTGTTTCTTCAGTAGCCTTTGTTTTATTGTACACCGCTGTATGCCTTTTTGGTTTAGGCGGTATAAAAAGTTTTATAATAAAGATAAAGATAAAGATATATTGTGGTGGCGAGGATGTAGGGGAGCAGAAACAAAGAGGAAAAAAACAGGTATTTTCCTCTGAACAAAGAATTAGCTCCAGGAGTTTAGGGGTTAAAACTCCAGCTTTAGAAAAAAACTCCCTGCAGAAAGTAAGTGATAGGGAGCCACGCCCTAGCTCCATGGTAACCAGGCATGATCACGAGGATCATGGGGGGGTGGAGCTGGGGAACAGAAGGAAAAACCACACATATAAGCTGAAGGAAGCAAGGGGAAGAGGAACGGCGGGAACTGCGAAAACTGCTGAGACTTCTGAAACTTCTGAGGTTTCCGGAGAGGCTTCCGGGGAAGTAAGAGACAAGAAGGCTCCCAGGACAGTAAGAAGTTCCTGGGGGAGTTCCCAGAGAGGTTCCAAGGGAGAGTTGTCTTCTTGGAAGAAGGTAGAGTTTGCCAGAGAAGCAGAAGCTGCCAGGAAGGCAGGGACTATGAGAGAGGCAGAGCCTTCCAGGGGTAAATAAGTTATCCATGAGCCCTGTAAGGAACACAAGAGGAACCTGGTAAGAGAGAGAGTTTACCAGGGGGAGAAGCCTGACTATGAGAATGGCAGAGAGGTGTCTCTAGGAGAGCCGATGGAAACAGAGCCTTCTTCAGTAAAGTCTGGAAAGAGCTTGGATCCAAAGAGAGAGGTGAGCACCTTGAAATCCTCCCAGAGTGTATTAAGAGATAAGAAACTCCATAATCCCTCTAGTAAGCCTCAGCAGAGAGAGGAATCTGTATTGAGGAGAGTTTTAAGAGTTTTAGAGAAAATGAAGCCTGCCATTTCTGATACAGAGTTGAATCAGTTACAAACGGACTCTGATATTGAGAGCATGGAAATGGAAGAGTATTTGCCAGATGAGGTTTGCTCAGACAATGAAATGGATTGCTCTCTAGTTTTATCTCAGAACTAAAAAGCTATAAGGTTTTAAAGAGTAGGAAACCTGGAGGCTTAGTTAACAGAAGTGCAGTACTGTGAATTATGCAAATGAGTTGCTGGTCTCCTGGGCTTGTTCTGGTGTTTCAAAAAGGACTGTTTGAATAAGGGAAGCCAGGGTGTGTAATATAGCAACTGAGAAAAAGCAAAGAGTGCCAGAGATAAAACAGCTTGCAGTGAAGAAGCCAATGCTGTGTATAGCTTAGAGGATATAAAGCTTTTGTTTTAAACTAAGCTAAAGAGCCCAAAGCTGATGTTTGGTGCAGGAAAGTTGCTGACTGTTTTCAAGTGAAGAAACACTGCTGTTTTTGTACTCTAGCAAGTTTACCGGAGAAGCATCTATTCTTTTGTTTCACTGGAGAAAATAATCCAAATTTATGTTATGATATTTTGAACTACTAGAAAGAAAGGTTCACTGGGCTGAAGTAAAAAAATAATAAATAATCCTGTTTGCCTATGGAAACCTTCTCGGCTGATTTTTTCAACTACATGACTACATTACCCAGCAGGCCAAGTGCTGGGAACATAAGTGATTAAACAAGGGACATTTAAAGAGGTCACGTCCCCTGCTCCTAGGTTACCACCTAACGAGTAGGGGGCACGACAATATGCACAATGCTGGCATAGGTGTGGGAGTGTGTGTCTGCCTATCCAGTGTGTGGTGGCTGCCAACACCTTACTGAGCCCACACTACTTGCACTGTTTCCAGTGTTAGCCTGCTAATGTGCATAATGAGGAGCAAGGTACTGTGGGTATATCCCAGACAGGGTGGACTGGGCAGGATGCATCTGCACAGGGCATAGGGCAATGGCTGGGACATTGTAGTGCCCGGCCACCCCCTGCACGGACAGTGACTGTGCAGTGACAACGGCATGGCTACGTTCCCCCATAGTGCTATATAGTATTTCTCTCAAGTGATATTTATGGGTTCTTTTTTTCTGGGGCCCAATCACTGACTTAGCTGCTTGATGGGTGTGCTCACATCCCCTCCAGGAACATGCACTATGGACTAGCTAACAGACTGTCTGCAGTTATATGTGTATGGCTGGAACACCTTGCAGGGTGCAGTGGTTGGTGACTCACTGTGCCCGCTGCTGGAGAATGTCAGATGGTGGTGGGGGGGCAGCTGAGCATTTCCAGGCCTACTGTCTGTCTGCCATTGCCTTATGGATGCGTACAGATCTGCCCTTGACTGCCCTGTAGGGTGTCTGTTCCCCAGCAGGACTGGGGTCGATGGTCCCCTCTACTGCCACCATTGCAGGGATGTAGAATTTGGATCTGTTGGTGGGGGATCCTGTTCCCCACCCTGACCCACAGGGGTGGGTTGGGTGGTTCTCATATAATCCGCTTTGGGATCTGAATACCACCCTTCACTTATTCTGTGGCCATGGCACCCACACAGGATATGCACTGTTCTGGGTGCATCATAGTCCACAAGGCCTAGTGTCATGGGGTAGACAGCACTGAGCCTGAGATAATAAAAGGAAATGAAAAAGAAGAGCTTACCTCACAGCCACATGTGCAGTTGATACATTCAGGTTGCAGGAAAGCAAGGAATGGAGAAACAAACTTTCCTCATGGCATAAGTGACGCAGTAGAAATTCAGAGTCCTAATCAGGCTCACCTGAGGGAAGAGTCACGTTCTACGTCTAACAAGCAGGGAAATAAAACCAGGTGGGAAATCCCACAAGAGGAGATCAGGGAGATCGGGGAGATCAAGGAGAGCAGAGAGTCCAGGCAGAGGAGTCAGTCTCAGAAGGGAATAGAGACAAGGACTCAGGAGCAAACACAGAGAGACACGCTGTCTTGGAGAAACAGGGCTGAATGGAAGCAGGCTGTTGAACCAGAGAGGGCTGGGAAGAACAGTGCAAAAGACTTCCAAGCCAGAGGGGTCCTTGTGCAGAGGAAAGCAACCAAGCAGGCAGAGAGCAAAAGTCACACCCAGGAAAGCTCACTGAAACCAGGAAGTGATTTCAGCTCAGCTAAGCCCAGTGTCTGGTACTCACGGAGAAAGGCAGTTTGCACCCCAGAGAAGAAGCCTTGGCTAGAGGAGGAAGGGCTGGAAACAATCTTCACCCAGAAGAAAGATAAGTACCCTGTCTTCTATGGAGGGAAAGAAGTGGGTCCTTTTATAAAAAGCCAAGCTTACAGGGTGGTAGAAAACCCCTATTGGAATAGGTGGTGGGAAGAAACCCCAAGCACAGCTCCTTGTATCTCTGACGGCACAAAGCAGTCTACTCTCCTAGAAGCTGAGGTCTCCCGAGGGCAAGGTTCTGAAAATAGTAATACAGAAACGTGGTGCCCATATACAGGACCAGGTCCTGAGGTTATGCAGTGGGAAAGTTCTAACCCAGAGGTTATTTCAGAACCGATGGAGTGTGCTTTATGCATTTCGGATGAGATAGAATCTCTTTGTTAAAAAGAAGCAAGAAGAAGCATTAGTATCAATTGGAAAAACTTTTATTTATCTGTGAAGCAACAGTTTATTTGTGTTATCCTCGTTTGATGTATTCAGAAGGCAATCCTCAAGGGAAGGGGAATAAAACCCAGCTTTGATTTACACTTTGGACACGACTACAGAGTATTCCTTTAACAACCCAGGCTATACCCCATGTCTAGGCGGGGGCCTAAGGCGTGTATAGTCTCACAAATGCGTAGTTCTTTGGATTCCTGAAAAGAAGGATACCGTGTGAGCAGAGTGGAGTCACCAGCACCGGAGAACAGGACCGGGACTGCGGTGGACCACGCCCAGAGGACTCCAGGATCTGGAAAGTCAGAGAACTTTCTCAAGGCCAGAATCACCACCTGACTCAGGTAAAGGTATCTGGGTACAGCCAGGGTGGGATTCTGTGAGGAGAAATAAGGGGGACTGAAAACCCCAGCTTAACTGCATTTAAGAAAATTAAAAAAAAAAAAAGGTGCCGCACTTGGTGTGTTTTTTTTCTTGGTTTATTGCAGGCTGCCATCATGGAGACTCTGCAAGACACGCTGCTTTGGATTGGGCTCCAATTCGAGAAACAGAGAGAGCTGGCCCAGCAGAGTCAGGAGCAAGCATTAGCAGCCATGCAGGCGCAGCAGAAGCCGCTGACAGACTTGCTACAGGCTGTGCTACAAGAGCGGCTGACCGACAAAAGGCCTGAAGGACACTACTGTGGGGTAGGCCCACAAACATGTGGGGTTTTATCTTTTGGACAATGGTCAGGCAAAGACAATATTGATGACTTTCTCGAGGCCTTTGAGCGGGTAGCTCGAGGTGCAGGCTGGCCCGAGAAGCAGTGGGCGGTCAGGTTAGCCACCTCCCTGACGGGAGAAGCCTTGGCGGCTTATAAAGCTATGCCCGCCGCCCAGGCAACTGAGTACAAAGATGTGAAAGCAGCCATACGGGACAGGCTAGGCCTGTCGCCTATGGTGTATCGCCGAATGTTGAGGGCAACAAAAATCCAGCCAGGTGAAACTCCGAAGGCACTAGGCCAACAGATACGTAGCCTGGTGTGGAAGTGGCTTACGCCAGAAGAGAGAACAATAGAGAGTATCCTTGATATGCTCGTGTTGGAGCAGTTCGCTGAAGCTGTACCAGCTGAGGTCAGGGCATTCCTCACTCACCAGAATTGCCAGACGTCAGACAAGGCTGCTCACTTAACCGAAAGGTTCATGGAGGCTCAGGTAGCCCATAAACCGCACGGAGGAGCTAGTGACTCGTATGGGGTGGCAAATTTCAGCAGAGTAATGAAAGACCCAATGTCATGTATACCAGGTACAAAGAAATGTATGGATAAAGGTATGGGGAATGACTCTCGCATGAAATGTTTTAAATGTGGGAAGAGGGGTCACAAGAGGGATGAATGCATGTCACGCACAGCACTGATGAGTGAAAAGGAGAAATATAGGTAGGAAGGCTTTCGCCTTGATGTAGAGGTACAGGGCGTGTTGGCCAAGGCCCTACTTGATTCAGGGGCAGACCAAACTATGGTGTCGAAGAAATTCTGGCGCCTCCTACAGGATAGTGGGGCATTTCCCCTGAATCAACCAGAGGGCAGAACTAAGATCCGCTGTATACACGGGTCATCCACTTCCTATCCTCTGTATAGGGTAGTAGTTAAAGCTTTAGGCACCCGAAGAAAGGTCCTAGTAGCAGTAATTCCCCGATTGCCCTATGATATAGTTTTAGGCCGAGACTGGCCGCCCTTCTGTAGGAGCATTGGGGAAGGCATGCAAGGGAAAAGGGGGCTAGTATCTACAAGGTCACAGGCCCAAAGTTCGAGGGAGAGCTTTGAACCCGAGGAGGACATTGACCCTCCTTCAAAGGAAGAGGCAGAACCCCAGGTGGAGGAGGATAGGCCCCTAGAGGACCTGCTAGGAGAACTACCCAAACACGAGGATTTAATCAACCTTCCTAAAAAGGCTAGTAAGAAAAGCAAGGGTGATAAGCGGCGAGAGCGCCACAATAGGGCCCAACTAAGGGCAGGAGCAGGAGATGGGATAGGTTTTCCCTGGGTACCGGCTGAGCTAGTACAGAGGTTTCCCTCATTCGCGAAAGAACAAAAAGCGGATCCCGCGTTAAAACGCGCTTTTGAGTATGCCCAGTCTGATAAAGACTCTCTTCCCAGGTTTTTCTGGAAGAAGAGTTACTATATCGGGAGAGTAACGATCCCCAGACTGGCGCTGTTAGGAAACAGCTAGTGGTACCCACTGCTTTTAAGGCGAGTGTAATGAGATTGGCCCATGACCACCCGGTGGGAGGGCATAAAGGGGTTGTAGGTACCCTGGACCAGGTACTGGCCCGTTTCTATTGGCCGGGGGTGTTCCAAGAGACCAAGCGTTTTTGTGAGGCATGCCCTTCGTGTCAGAGGGTCTCTGCCGCAAAACCAAGAGGGGTTCCCATGATACCAATACCTACCATATCTGAACCAGTACGCCGGATGGCGATAGATATAGTAGGACCCTTAGTAAAAACCCCTAGAGGGTTCCAGTATATTTTGGTCATAATGGATCATGCAACCTGGTTCCCCTGGGCCATACCGCTGAGGAACATTTCAGCAAAAAACAATAGCGGGGGAATTAATCAAAATATTCTGTGAAGTAGGATTCCCGAAGGAGATGTTGACGGACAGGGGAAGCAATTTCCTATCACGATATCTGACACAAGTCTGGGACGCCTTCGGGATATGTCACCTAAAAACATCAGCTTACCATCCCCAGTCCAACGGAATGGTAGAGCGGTTTAATCAGACCCTCAAACAAATGTTGAGGTGGGGACTAGACGGGAAGATGGCTGACTGGGACATTATGCTCCCATTTGCTTTATATGCCAGCAGGGAGCGCACACAGGCCTCGTTAGGAGCTTCCCCATATGAATTGATGTTCGGCCGGGCTCCAAGGGGTATCCTTGACATTTTAAGGGAGCAGTGGGCAGAGCCAAAAGGGGAGGAAATAGGGGTACCGCAGTTCCTCCAGGAACTCCGATCGCGGTTACAGAGGGCCTCACAAGCTGCTGAACAACATCTGCAAGATAGTCAACAGCAGCAGAAAAAATATTATGACCGGGGGAAAAAACCCCGTCAACTCACGATAGGTGAGAGAGTAGTCGTAATGGTTGCAGACCCTGGGCCAAAATTTGAAGCTCAGTGGAGAGGGCCCTACACAGTAGTAGCTCGCAAGGGACCAGTCTCCTATGTCGTGGAGACCGACAAGGGACGCCGTCAGGTGTACCATATCAATGTCCTAAAATCCTGGCAAGAGCGGACAGCAACTATTGGTCAGTTACAGGTACAGCTTCAGTTCAAGGCAGATGCATCATCACGTATTCCGTGCTGTAAGGACATATGTCCCTCAGCCCGAAATAGCTTAAGGGGGGGGGGGGATATGTCATGGGGTAGACAGCACTGAGCCTGAGATAATAAAAGGAAATGTAAGAGAAGAGCTTATCTCACAGCCACATGTGCAGTTGATACATTCACGTTGCAGGGGAGCAGGGAATGGAGAAACAAACTTTCCTCATGGCATTAGTGACGCAGTAGAAATTCAGAGTTCCAATCAGGCTCACCTGAGGGAAGAGTCACGTTCTACGTCTAACAAGCAGGGAAATAAAACCAGGTGGGAAATCCCACAAGAGGAGATCAGGGAGATCGGGGAGATCAAGGAGAGCGGAAAGCTCAGGCAGAGGAGTCAGTCTCAGAAGGGAATAGAGACAAGAACTCAGGAGCAAACACAGAGAGACACGCTGTCTTGGAGAACCAGGGCTGAATGGAAACAGGCTGTTGAACCCGAGAGGGCTGGGAAGAACAGTACAAAAGATTTCCAAGCCAGAGGGGTCCTCGTGCAGAGGAAAGCAACCAAGCAGGCAGAGAGCAAAAGTCACACCCAGGAAAGCTCACTGAAGCCAGGAAGTGATTTCAGCTCAGCTAAGCCCAGTGTCTGGTACTCGCGGAGAAAGACAGTTTGCACCCCAGAGAAGAAGCCTTGGCTAACGGAGGAAGGGCTGGAAACAATCTTTACCCAGAAGAAAGATAAGTACCCTGTCTTCTATGGAGGGAAAGAAGTGGGTCCTTTTGTAAAAAGCCAAGTTTACAGGGTGATAGAAAACCCCTATTGGAATAGGTGGTGGGAAGAAACCCCAAGCACAGCTCCTTGTATCTCTGACGGCACAAAGCAGTCTCCTCTCCCAGAAGCTGAGGTCTCCCGAGGGCAAGGTTCTGAAAACAGTAATACAGAAACATGGTGCCCATATAAAGTGATAAATAATTTAGCTCCTTCTTCAATGTCTAAACTCCTCCATCCCACCCCCGACATCAGAGCCAGGAGGTCAGCAGCGACAAACACCCTAGTTACACCACCTGAGACCACAAAATGCAAACGTTCAACTACAGACAGGGCCTTTGCATACTACGCTCCTAGATGTTGGAACAACCTACCCCCCAACATAAGAGCTATTACTGACCTCAAGCATTTCAGAAAAGCCATAAAGCATCACCTCTTCATTCTGCATTTCCAAGGCTCATTATCATCATTCTAAAATGCACAGTAAAATTGTAAATACCTCATACTAAGAAATTCTATCCTTTGTATATAGATTCTTATTTATAAATATGTACAAAGTTTCTCAAAGTATAAAAGTTCTTTACAAATATGTACTAAGTTTTACAAAGTTTTTACAAATATGTACAAAGTTTCCCATGGTTAAATTCCTAGTTGTATTTGCCTGTTATATGTAAACTCATTACAGTCTGTTGCGTGCAATGAGTATTCTGTTTAATGTAAACCGCGCTGACGAAAAAGAGTGCGGTATAAAAGAACTATAAATAAATAAAATAAATAAAATACAGGACCAGGTCCTGAGGTTATGCAGTGGGAAATTTCAAACCCGAGGTCATTCCAGAACCGATGGAGTGTGCTTTATGCATTTTGGATGAGATAGAATCTCTTTGTTAAAAAGAAGCAAGAAGAAGCATTAGTATCATTTGGAAAAACATTTATTTACCTGTGAAGCAACAGTTTATTTGTGTTATCCTCGTTTGATGTATTCAGAAGGCAATCCTCAAGTGAAGGGGAATAAAACCCAGCTTTTGTGGCAGGTGAAGGCCTGTGATCCACAGTGTCTGACATAAGCAAACAGGCCTAACTAGCTTGACCTGTAAATGAAGTCTGTGGAGAGGCCCATAGGAATTGCACATCCCCCCAACATACTGCTATTGTAGAATTAGAACTCAGTAAAAGTATTGAATTAGCTTAGACAAGCAGAACAGATGGAAAAATACAGAAAAATATGTTTAAAACTGCTGACAGAGAAGTTACAGAGCCCTGCTTCCCTACACGTACAAACTAGCTCAATGGCCTTGAAAGGAGGAAAGTAACAAGTTGGTGAACTGGCCATTGTAATTGGGACTAAAAGGGGGGTAAGCAGGTGCTGAGCCCACTCCAAGAACATAATTGGATAATCATATCAGTACCGGGACCAATAGAAGAGGTACGGGAGGTACGGGAGGTTACCGGGACCAATGAAATGTTTTTCTATACCTAGAATGGAGCAAAAGTCTATAAAAGTTGTTCTATTGCCAGAGAACATCGCTCAGCCATTTTGAATTTGACTTGAGACTTGTGCACAAATAAATGATTTGGACCTTCTGAACAGACTCCTGGTATTATTGGTTTGTCTGCACTCTGCTGCTACACTTTGATTTACACTTTGGACACGACTACAGAGTATTCCTTTAACAACCCAGGCTATACCCCATGTCTAGGCGGGCGCCTAAGGCGGGTATAGTCTCACACTAGACATGACTGGGAAATACAGATGGACACAGATGTATCCTAGGGGTGTCTGCAGGGACTGCCCATCACACACTGACACTGATGAGGACCTGCAGCACAGCCTATTTCAGCCATGCCATGTGCTGTGGACCTGGTGCTGGGCCCCCCCACTTCACCCTCAGGGTGAGCACAGGAACCGCATGCTGTCACAGTCTGTAGCTACTCTGTGCCAGTAACACACATGGTCAGTTCCCCCTACCAGGTTGGGGTGCTACAGTGGTGCATACCCCATCCTGTGATCAGACGTAGGCTGCTGATCTGCATGTGCAGTGCATCATGGGTATGGGTGGGTCTACTCTATCCTGATAACCACAGCAGACAGCTTGTGTGGTCACTTTGTGATGTAGCAGGCTCTTATGAGGCAATGGAAACTGATAGTGATCCGGTGGAGAGAGCCGGTACTGCAGGGGAATGCAGGATTTTCTTGGATGAGAGGAAAAAAGAATGCAGAGCTAATCAGGAACCACTCCTCACTTCAAGGCAGGTGAAACGCCAAGTCCCTGATTGGGCACGCCCAAGCAGGAGGAGGGCAGTGCAGCACTCAGCCAGCTTGTTAAAAACCCAGAAACAGTTAGACAAGACAGGGAAGCATCGAGAGGACCACTAGGAGAGGAACCAAGGACACAAGCACCTGGACAAGGATAGGTCAGATGACCAGGAACAGGAACGCAGAGAGAGAGAGAACCACTAAGCAGCTGTGATCCAAGAAGGAGCAGACAGGAGCTGGGAGTCTCAGGGGCAGAGAAAGATTTCTGGAAGCAGAAGAATTCTAAGGCATTGAGAGACCCAAGGCTGCAGCTCAGGAGTTTAAAGGACCCAGAAGAACCTTGGATTAGGAGGCAAAAGGATAAGGAATTACCCTGGAAGAAGCCCAAGCACAAGGTATCTGGTGGGTGTGGCACGGCTAGCAAACTTAACAGTGGAAAGCCAGAAAGAGTGAATTTTAATTGTGAAAGACAGGATAAAGGCAGAAAGTTTGATACTAACTGGTTAAGTCAAGAAAAGCCTGACTGTTTTCCTTTTAACACTCTGAGAGACTCTCTAGACACAGCTGGAGCATTTTACCCTGCACTGCCATGTGGAGATAGGTGGGGGAAGGGAAATGCTTGCACGCTGAAATGTTGTCCAAGTAAAAGCACTGATAATTGCCTAGAGATAAGAAATATAAACAAGCATTTACCTGAAGGAGGATTTGCTCAACCTAGCTCAGAAAATACACAGGCTGAATTACTTCTCACTGAATTCAGAGAGTTCCTTAAAAGCAGAGCAGTTTCTACTCAGAACGTAGCAAAGCCATTGATCAGCTGGCAAGAAGAAATGCCTTTAATTTCTTTGCCATCTACAGAACAGGAAGTCCCGATGGATTGCTCTACTTGTATGATTCCCAAGGACATTTAAGTAATTTTGCTTGCCAGTGTTGTATGTAAAAATATAGCAAAGTTACCTCACTGTTTGCTGGGATGAAAGAGCTTATCTGAAGAGAATAAGTGGAAGCATATTCTGTGCAATTCAGGAGCAGTGCTGATATCAGAGTTTCTGTTACCTTAATGAAAAGGAGATCACATGCCAGGTGAATGTGATCAGTATTGGACATTCAGTTAAGCAGTGGAAGAAGCCTTGTTTAAGTTCAGTTTCTCCATCTTGTTTTGTGCCATATTATTTCATTTTACGTCTGCTGCATTTGAACTGCGTAAGCGGGAAATAAACCTCATAAAAAAGAAATATTCTTTGCCTTGCCTTATCACTTGAGCACCAACACAACTACAACATTAACCCTCAAGGGCATTCAAGGCCAGCTCCTCCCTTAACCCTCAAGGTCCAGGGAGTGGGTGGGTGGCAAAGTGGCGTAGTATTGAGGATACTGCGCAGGCGCAAGAAATAACTACAGCAAAAAACTGCAGAAGCTGACTTCCAGGAGGTGCCCAGCCGAAGAGCTGACCAGCCAAGACAAGGAAGGAGACTGCAGGACTACAGGATCTTCTGTTCCTGACGTGCTTGTATACCACCTGTGCCAGGTAAAGGGTATCCACCTGGGTAACCAGGATACCAGGGCAAGGGTGAAGTCTAGTGCTGACTAGGGAGAAAGGAAAAAAAAAAAGAGAGAGCAGATAGCCAAAGTGTACTGTGTTTTCCGCACTTGGGTCTCTTTTTTTTTATTTGTTTCAGGTATCCCAAGATGGCGATGGATGCCAAAGAAATTTTTCAATGGATGGCAACGCAGATGGAGCGCCAGAGAGACCTTGCGTTAAAGGCCCAGGAGAAAGCCAACGCAAGCATGCGTGAGCAGCAGCAGCCTCTACTCACTCTCATGGAGGAATGGATGAAAGAGAGGAAGCAAGCCGCTGGACAATCATCTACAACAGGTTTCAATATAACAGGCCCTGTACAACCTGTCGGTTTACAGGCGGGAACTGTGTTTAATTTTGGACAGCTTACCAATCAAGATGACGTTGATGACTATCTTGAGAGCTTTGAAAGAGTAGCTCGCCTTAGCTCATGGCCTAAGGAGCACTGGGCTCTAAGACTGGCAGCATCCCTTACTAGGGAAGCGATGGCCGCTTACCGCGCCATGCCTGCTGCCATGGCTGGCAAATATGATGAAGTAAAAAAGGTGATCAGGGAGAGATTAGGGCTCACTCCTTTAGTCTACCACATGCGTTTGAGGAGTGTGAGACTGAGGCCGAGTGAGACGCCTAAGTCATTATGTCATAGGATTCAAAGCTTGCTTGATAAATGGTTAACTCCAGAAGGGAGGTCTGGGGAGTCAATACTGGATGCTTTGATTTTAGAGCAGTACATGAACGCTCTACCACAGGGAATCCGCACCTTCCTAATCTTGCAGAATTGCAAAACTCCCCAAGAAGCTGTTGCACTCTCTGAGAGATATATAGAGGCAGAGCTAACTGCCCAGAGAGCTGGCACTACTTCCCAGGAGTCACACAGCCACAGATTAGAAAGGAACGGAAGGGTGCAGGACGACCCTATAAAGATGTGCATGCCTTTATGGAAAAGCTCTAAGAATAGCCTAAAATGTTACAGATGTGGGCAAGAGGGACATTCGAAAAAGCACTGTGTTGTAAAAACTGCTTTGATAGCGGATAGTCGTGTGGAAGATAGACAGGGATTTCTTCTGTCTATTGAAGTACAGGGAATTACCACTCAAGCTCTGTTGGATTCAGGGGCGGAGTTAAGCATGCTCTCTGAAGAGTTTTGGCAAAGAATAGAGGCCATGCAGGGCAAGGAAGTAATTCAGCCTGTGAGTTCAGTTAAAATAAGGTGCGTCCATGGAGGAACTTCTACCTACCCAGTATACAAGTTACGCATAGCAGGGTTAGGTGCACCAAAGACTGTCCCATTAGCAGTTGTCCCAGGACTTCCCCAGGCAGTAATTCTAGGCAGGGATTGGCCGCAGTTCTTCAGGGAGATGGAAAGAGAGTTGCAGGTGAAAGGTGCAATGGTCTCCACAAGAGCCCAGTCCTCAGTCTTAGAAAAGAAAGAAGATACCTCAGAGGATCTTGGAGAAGGTCTCCCCTCTGATGATGCGTTGATAGATACTCCAGACACTAAAGTCAGGAAGCCTAAAGCTGCGAAACGTAAGGAGAAACAGTCTCGCTCTAAGAACAAGTCTGAAGTACGGGCAGGGCAAGAGCTACCATGGGTACCAGAGGAGCTAATGAATAAGTTTCCCACGTTCCCAAATGAGCAGCAAGCGGACCCCGCTCTCACACAGGCATTCAAATGGGCACAGACTACTAGAGATACCTTACCTAGATTTATTCTGACTGCAGGAATACTCTACAGGGAGAGTAAAGATCCTTTCACAGGAGATAGTAGAAAGCAGTTGGTTGTGCCAATGACCTTTAAAAATATAGTGCTATGGTTGGCACATGACCATCCCGTTGGGGGACACAAAGGCATTCAGGGAACCCTCGATCAAATCTTATCCAGGTTCTACTGGCCTGGTGTCTTCAAAGAGACGGCCAAGTTCTGTGAGGCTTGCCCCGCATGCCAAAGGGTTTCAGCAACCCATCCCAGGGATGTCCCCATGATACCATCACCAGTGATTAAGGATCCCATACAGAGGATAGGTGTTGACATTGTCGGACCTCTGATTAAAACACCACGAGGTTTCCGCTATATCTTAGTGGTGGTAGACCACGCTACAAGGTTCCCGTGGGCCATGCCACTATGCACCATATCTGCCAAAGTAATTGCAAACAAACTTATTAAGTTGTTATGTGAAGTGGGTTTCCCTAAGGAAGTTCTCACCGACAGGGGGAGCAACTTCATGTCAAAATATTTAGGACAAGTGTGGGATGCCTTTGGTATTCACCAAATCAAGACAGCAGCATACCACCCTCAAACGAACGGTTTAGTTGAGAGACAAAACCAGACTCTTAAAAGGATGTTATGTAGGAGTTTGGAGGGGGAAATGGACAATTGGGATACAATGCTACCCTTTGTTCTTTATGCATGCCGAGAGAGAAAACATTAGGAACAGCACCCTATGAGCTACTATACAGGAGGTCTCCCCGAGGCATTCTCGATATTTTGAGAGAACAGTGGGTAGAACCCAATCCCAGGGAAGTAGAAGTGCCCGAGTTCCTAAGAAACTTAAAGAAGAGGCTACGCCGGACTTCACAAGTTGCAGTGGATAACCTGAAGCGTAGTCAGGCCAAACAAAAAGCCTATTACGATAGGAACACAAAGCAACGTCAACTCAATGTAGGAGAGAAAGTTATTGTAATGGTGGCTGGGACAGAACCAAAATTTGAGAGCCATTGGAAGGACCGTGTCGGGTAGTACAAGCTGTGGGACCTGTGTCTTACTTGGTAGAGAATAGGAAAGGTCGCAGGCAAGTTTACCATTTCAACGTGTTAAAACCATGGCATGAGAGAGTAGCTTTAGCCCAAATAGCCACAATAGCCTCTCCCAGACAACAGCCGCAACAGAAGCTCATCACCACTGAACCCATAGATAGAATCACGTGCTGTGCGGGCGTGCCTATGCCAGCCCGTGATATCTTAAGGGGGGGGATCTGTGATGTAGCAGGTCCTTATGAGGCAACGGAAACTGATAGTGATCCAGTGGAGAGAGCCAGTACTGCAGGGGAATGCAGGATTTTCTCGGATGAGAGGAGAAAAGAATGCAGAGCTAATCAGGAACCACTCCTCACTTCAAGGCAGGTGAAAAGCCAAGTCCCTGATTGGGCACGCCCAAGCAGGAGGAGGGCAGTGCAGCACTCAGCCAGCTTGTTAAAATCCCAGAAACAGTTAGACAAGCCAGGGAAGCATCAAGAGGACCACCAGGAGAGGAACCAAGGACACAAGCACCTGGACGAGGATAGGTCAGATGACCAGGAACAGGAACCCAGAGAGAGAGAACCACTAAGCAGCTGTGATCCAAGAAGGAGCAGACAGGAGCTGGGAGACTCAGGGGCAGAGAAAGATTTCTGGAAGCAGAAGAATTCTAAGGCATTGAGAGACCCAAGGCTGCAGCTCAGGAGTTTAAAGGACCCAGAAGAACCTTGGATTAGGAGGCAAAAGGATAAGGAATTACCCTGGAAGAAGCCCAAGCACAAGGTATCTGGTGGGTGTGGCACGGCTAGCAAACTTAACAGTGGAAAGCCAGAAAGAGTGAATTTTAATTGTGAAAGACAGGATAAAGGCAGAAAGTTTGATACTAACTGGTTAAGTCAAGAAAAGCCTGACTGTTTTCCTTTTAACACTCTGAGAGACTCTCTAGACACAGCTGGAGCATTTTACCCTGCACTGCCATGTGGAGATAGGTGGGGGAAGGGAAATGCTTGCACGCTGAAATGTTGTCCAAGTAAAAGCACTGATAATTGCCTAGAGATAAGAAATATAAACAAGCATTTACCTGATGCTCAACCTAGCTCAGAAAATACACAGGCTGAATTACTTCTCACTGAATTCAGAGAGTTCCTTAAAAGCAGAGCAGTTTCTACTCAGAATGTAGCAAAGCCATTGATCAGCTGGCAAGAAGAAATGCCTTTAATTTCTTTGCCATCTACAGAACAGGAAGTCCCGATGGATTGCTCTACTTGTATGATTCCCAAGGACATTTAAGTAATTTTGCTTGCCAGTGCTGTATGTAAAAAAATAGCAAAGTTACCTCACTGTTTGCTGAGATAAAAGAGCTTATCTGAAGAGAATAAGTGGAAGCATATTCTGTGCAATTCAGGAGCAGTGCTGATATCAGAGTTTCTGTTACCTTAATGAAAAGGAGATCACATGCCAGGTGAATGTGATCAGTATTGGACATTCAGTTAAGCAGTGAAAAAAGCCTTGTTTAAGTTCAGTTTCTCCATCTTGTTTTGTGCCATATTATTCCATTTTACGTCTGCTGCATTTGAACTGCGTAAGCGGGAAATAAACCTCATAAAAAAGAAATATTCTTTGCCTTGCCTTATCACTTGAGCACCAACACAACTACAACATTAACCCTCAAGGGCATTCAAGGCCAGCCCCTCCCTTAACCCTCAAGGTCCAGGGAGTGGGTGGGTGGCAACTTGCAGTCTTTCTGTAGCCAGCCAGCGGTGTGTTAGACACTATAGAGGTGTAGCCCACTGGTTACGTTGATGACTGTAAAGGCAGAGGTCATGGGTTCAATTCCTTGTTGTTCCCTCCTGTCCAAGGCAGATATTTTGCTTGCCTGTGACAGTCATATCTTTGCAGATCTGTGCTGCCAGCCACACAATATCCTCACCACAGCTCTCAACACTCCTTAAAAGACGTTGCAAGGCTCCAAATTAGGCACAGTACAAAGCACCCTATAAGGCGCTTTATAAGGCACGTGCCTTCTACTATGCCTAATAAGGTGTCTTATAATGCGCCTTATAACGTGCCTTATCTGGCACAGCTTTAAACGCTGCCCCGCCCACTCCTTTATATTGGCATCTCTACCTTTACTGCGGAATGACATTACCGCAGTTTAGTAAACATGCCCCTATATTTGGAAAAACTTAGAGAAGCTAGCAGTCAGGAAAGCAAAGATTCAAAAAGAGGAGGAAATAGCCAATGCAATAAAATGGGGGGCTAAGACATTTTTCAGATATGTTAGTGAGAAGAGGAAGGGAAAAAAGTGGTATTGTCAGACTCAAGGATGAAAGGGAGGAATATGTAGAAGCTGATGAGGATAAAGCGGAATTGCTTAACAAATATTTCTGTTCTGTGTTCACAGATGAAGAACCAGGAGCAGAACCTCAGAAAACACCCATAAACAGGAACAGACGTGAGGGACATCTTGAACAATTTTCAGAAGACTGTGTTCGTGAGAAACTAGCTCAACTTAAAGTAGACAAAGCAATGGGACCAGATGGGATACACCCGAGAATACTGAGGGAACTTGGGGACGTTCTATTAAAACTTTGGAATTACAGAGCTTAAAAGGGAGAGGGGAGGCATTGTGTGTTAAACTAGAAAGAGTGAAAGAGAAATCTATTTACATTGGTGTGATATACAGACCTCCCTCACAAGAGGAAGAGGTGGACAGAGAGTTAATTGAAGACATACGCAGCATTGCTAGGAAAATGGAAGTGCTACTGATAGGGGATTTCATTATGCCAGATGTTGATTGGCACATTCCTGCTGCAGTATCATCTAAGTAAGGAGATCCTGGATTCTCTACAGGGAGAACTATTCAGGCAATTGGTAACAGACCCCACACGTGAAGGGGCCATACTGGACTTAGTGCTTACCAATGGTAAAAGTGTTTCTGATGTTGTAGTGGGAGATCATTTTGCATCCAGTTATCACCAGATGGTGTGGTTCAGTATTAGGACTAGGGCTGTTAGAATCCATTCAAAGGCGAGGATCTTAGACTTTAGGAAGACTAACTTTGCGAAGATGGGCCAATACCTCAGGGAGTCGTTAGTTGCATGGGAACAGCTGAGGGATGTAGAAAAACAGTGGGAAAAACTGAAAGGGGATATTTTAAGGGCAACCAACCTTTTTGTTAAAATGGTAAATAAAGGTAAAAGGAAAAGGAGACCGCTACAGAAACATAGAAACACAGAAACATGATGACAGAAAAAGACCACATGGCCTATCTAGTCTTTCCTTCCATAACAACAACTACAACAGTCCACTTTTTACCTTTAGAGATCCTCTGTGTTGGTCCCATGCTTTTTTGAATTCAGTTAATGTCCTCATCTCTACCACCTCCACTGGGAGACTATTCCATGGATCCACTACTCTTTCTGTAAAGAAATATTTCCGCATATCACTCCTGAATCTATCTCCCTTCACCCTATGGTTTTCGAAAGAAGTAGCTGAAAAAGTGAAGAAAAAGAGGGAGGCCTTCATGAAATACAAGAGATCACAGAGAGAGGATGACAGGCATTTGTATTTGGAAAAACTTAGAGAAGCTAGCAAAGTAGTCAAGAAGGCAAAGATTCAAAAGGAGGAGGAAATAGCCAATTCAATAAAATGGGGGGATAAGACATTTTTCAGATATATTAGTGAGAAGAGGAAGGGCAAGAGTGGTATTGTCAGACTTAAGGGTGCAGGGGAGGAATATGTAGAAGCTGATAAGGATAAAGCGGAATTGCTTAACAAATATTTTTGTTCTGTGTTCACAGATGAAGAACCGGGAGCAGGACCTCAGAAAACACCCACAATCAGGAACAGAAGCGAGGGACATCTTGAACAATTTTCAAAAGACTGTGTTCATGAGAAACTATCTCAACTTAAAGTAGACAAAGCGATGGGACCGGATGGGATACACCCAAGAATACTGAGGGAACTTGGGGACGTTCTAGCAGCTCCACTGACTGACCTTTTCAATGCCTCGTTGGAGTCGGGAGTGGTGCCAAAGGACTGGAGAGAGGCTCATGTGATCCCTTTACACAAAAGCGGAAGTAAGGATGTGGTTGAAAACTACAGGCTGGTTAGTTTAACTTCATGGAGAGTAAATTATTGGAAACGCTGCTGAAAGAGAAAATAGTGAGGTTTCTGGAGTCCAGCGGATTACAGGATCCGAGGCAGCATGGATTCACCAGAGGTAGGTCTTGTCAGACAAATCTGATTGATTTCTTTGACTGGGTGACCAGGGACTTGGGCCGAGGGAGAGCCCTAGATGTGGTGTATTTAGATTTCAGTAAAGCCTTTGACACTGTTCCTCACAGGCGACTTATAAACAAACTGAGCACCCTAGGGATGGACCCTAAAGTTACTGCTTGGGTTAGAAATTGGTTGGGTGGGAGGCGACAAAGTGTACAAGTAAATGGAGCTCACTCTGAGGAGAAGGATGTTATCAGTGGTGTGCCCCAGGGATCTGTCCTTGGTCTGATTCTTTTTAACATCTTTGTTAGTGATATAGCGGAAGGGCTTTCAGATAAGGTTTGCCTTTTTGCGGATGATACCAAAATCTGCAATAGAGTAGACACCCAGGAAGGGGTAGATAACATGAGGAGGGATCTAGCTAAGCTTGAAGAATGAAAAAATTGGTCTATGTGTTCCAGAGTAATAATCCCGTTAGGCAAGATAATGTCTAATTACTCCGATCTAATGGATGTATATCACAATTGATTTTTTTCCACATACATCGTTTAAAGTGTTTAACTATGGGTCTCAGACTCACAGGAGCTGCGGCAAAAGCTTATTATACCAAACGCTCCGATTTGCATCAATGACCCAAATAACTGTTTTTTGGGGTTTTTTTAAGTTTTCTTAATATTAATTTTTTAAAATTCCTTTTTCAAAAATAAATAAGTCAGGCTTATCTTTTTTATAGAAAGTCCCAACGCCAGTCACAGCGCCGCTACGTTTCACGATTGAATCGTTTCTTCAGGGGTGAATGCTCTGACTTACACAATCTCCAACTCACATTACTTCCCCATTATTGAATGTTCTTGTAATGAATGCGCGGTGTTTTTTCATTACAAGAATATTCAATAATGGGGAAGTAATGTGAGTTGGAGATTGTGTAAGTCAGAGCATTCACCCCTGAAGAAACGATTCAATCGTGAAACGTAGCGGCGCTGTGACTGGCGTTGGGACTTTCTATAAAAAAGATAAGCCTTCCTCTCGGGCAAAGGGCCATATGGAGTTTGAGAGCCACAGGATCTCCTTCTTTCCCGACTTGGCTAAACCCACGGTCGACCGTCGAAAGCGATTTCTGGAATTCCGGCCGAGGCTTCAACAACTACAAGCACGCTATGGCCTGATGTACCCGGCCAAGCTCCGGGTCACGCTTCATAATCAGACAAGAACATTTGAGGACCCTGACCTGCTAGCGGAGTTCTTGGATTCCAAAGAAGCCGACTTGATGCGTTGACTCCCAGAATATCCCTGCAAGTATTCTCATGTCCGCTGTGCCTGCCATGCTGGATCTACCGCAGCCCAGTAAAGAGTCCGGCGCGGGCAGTTTGTAGCCTTGCTTTTGGTGATATCTATGACCCGATCCCATCTACCCACTGTAGCCTCGATGGGTATCAGAGACAGTGTTAATTATGGGCTTTGGTGTTTCTCCTTTTCTCGTCTTTCTATATCCTCTCTTGGGCCTCCTCCCGCAGACATATGGACGCCATATTTTTTGGGGGTTTTGCTTCTTCTCTAAGATACTTCGGTACATACTTTTCAATATGGGGTGTATTAGCCAGACTACTCGGTGATTATGACATTGTTGTACAGATTTTGACCATGTTGTATGTTTTAAAGCGCTCTTACCTAAAATGTCTATTACCGATTGATGGCACTATGTAAGATTTTCTCATTGAACGTAAAAGGAATCAATAATCCAATAAAACGGAAGAAAATCCTTAGCTACCTAAGTCATGAAGCTGCGGATCTGATTTTCCTTCAAGAGACGCATTTAAATTCGAAGGAAACTCTTAAACTCAATATTAAACCTTACATGGTGGCCGCCTATTCTCCAGCCGTTTCTAAGAAATGTGGGGTTGCCATACTGGTTAGGAAATCCTTGCATGCTACTATCATTGCTACTAGCTCAGATACAGAGGGTAGATGGTCCAGAGTTCACCTCAAGATAGGTAGCCTTGAAGTCACATGTATATGCCTTTACGCTCCCAATGTGGATAACCCTGCCTTTTTTGCTACCATTGCTCAGGTTGCGCAGGCCTCCGCCAATACCTCATTGATAATCGGGGGGGATTTCAATCTAGTCCTGGATCCCCTGATTGACAGACAGCCGCCCAGGACGAGTGGTCCCCCCAAGAGTCACATCACGCTTACCTCCCTGATCAAAGATCTCGCTCTAGTTGATCTGTGGAGGTTATTACACCCCAATGAGCTTGACTTCACCTTCTTCTCTTCCCCTCATCAGTCCCAGTCTCGCATAGACTTCTTTCTAATATCAAAACTGTTAGTTCCTCAAGTGGACACTGCAAAAATTCACTCCCAACATATTTCAGATCATGCTGCCATTTCCTTTCAATTACACACTACTACATCCCAAGGGAATTCGGGGGCCTGGTTCTTTGATAGAACCCTGCTAGCTCAGCCTGAGTTCCAGTTAGAAATTCGAGCAGCCATACAGGACTACTTCCATATTAATCTACCTCAGGACACTGCGAATTGGGCTTGGTGGGAGGGCTTCAAAGCGGCCATTCGAGCAACGATCACTAGCTATCAAATCCACCTGCGAAAGCAACGTAAACAGCAGTTACTCATACTAGACCAACAAATAAAAGCAGGCGAACGAGTTCTAACTTCACGCACTGATCCATGTGTATTAATCCGATTACAGCGTCTCCATTTTCAATATAATTCAATCCTCTCAACTGCAGCTTCTAAGAGTATTGAGCTGCAGCAAGGGACATATTATCGTGAAAACAACCGAGCCGGTCGACTCTTGGCCAACGCCTTAAAAGGTCAAAAAGAAGCCAAACGCGTAGCGGCCCTCCGAGCTCCGCAGGGAGGGGGCATAGTAACCACAGACTCCGAAATTGTAGAGCTCTTTCGGGATTTCTACACCCGCCTATATCAATCGGAATGTGAGTTCTCGTCAGAGGCATTCGAGCGATTGCTTTCTGGGATTCAGCGGCCGACCCTTTCCGAAGCTGATAGGGATGCGATGGATGAACCCTTCTCTACTTCAGAGATTCAATCTGCCCTAAAACGTACAGCCCCGGGCCGTGCCGCAGGGCCCGATGGTCTCCCGGCCGAATTCTACAGAACGTTCAGTGCAGATCTAGTTCCCTATTTAAAACTCTATTTTACTGCCCTTGCGGTAGATACATCCTCTTTGGGATCCTTTTCTGCAGCCAATGTGGTAGTATTTGAGAAAGAAGGTAGAGACTCGCTACTAACCGCCAACTACCGTCCAATTTCCCTACTTAATGCCGATTATAAGATCTTTGCAACGATCTTGGCTACCCGGCTATCCGACAGGATGGCCACCCTAGTCCACCCAGACCAGTGCGGTTTCATACCCGGCAGATCAACTGCTGACAATGCTCGGACCTTGTGCCATGTGCTATCCAGTGCTGCTAATCTGGATCATCCGTGGGTGGGTCTTTCCCTGGATGCCGAAAAAGCCTTTGATCGTCTAGAATGGCCCTTCTTATTTGCAGTTCTCCGATGGTATGGCTTTGGGGAGGGCTTTCTCCGATATCTCCAAATCATGTATACCCAACCCGCCGCCAGTATTTGTGTAAATGCCATTAAGTCTCAGCCATTTAACCTCCAAAGAGGCACGCGCCAAGGTTGCCCCTTATCACCAATGCTCTTTGATCTAGCTCTTGAACCACTAGCCCTTCTTATTAGGCAGTCCGCACGTATCCGAGGTGTCCCCTTTAGTCATAGAGAGATTAAACTCTCTGCATACGCAGATGACCTTATGCTCTTCGTATCCCTCGATTCGGTTCCAGTTGTCTTGGAACTGATTGACGGATACTCACAATTATCGGGCTATAAAATCAACTGGACCAAATCTGTGGCCTTTCCACTAAACCGCTGGGTACATGAGGCTGACATGCAAGCCTTTCCCTTTCTTTGGCAATCCCGCATGGTGAAGTATCTCGGGGTCCATTACTGTTCTCCTTTAGAAGACACTATCAGTTTCAATGCCAAGGAGGTAGTCTCCAAAGTCCGTGAGCTCACAAATCGTTGGTCTCCCTTATCTCTTACATGGTGGGGCCGCTTAGAAACTGTGAAAATGATGATAGTCCCCAAAGTGAACTACATCTTGGAAATGCTGCCATGTCTACTCCCTCTACATACTTATAAAGATATTGAGGGCCTTCTCGTCCGTTATCTATGGCAGGGTAAGCCACCAAGGATAGCTAAACAAAAACTACAGTCTGCAAAGGAAAGAGGGGGTACCAGATTTCCTGATTTTCTTAAATATCATCAAGCCTTCCTACTCAAGCAAGGTGCCCGCTGGCTAGATGCCCCAACAGACAGCAGACCAGTTTGGCTTGACATAGAAGAGGAGCTTAGTTGCCCAATTCCGTTGATCCATCTCCCCGGTATGTCCTATCAAGTAGACACCTGCCACCCACCAATGATTGTAGACACTCTTGCGGCCTTTAACACTCTCATTCTCTCTCTGGGCCCAAACGTATGTCCTCCGGACGGCCTCCCGCTATGGAATAACCCCAGAATTCAAATCCTAAACAGAACGATAGCATGGAGACCCTGGTACTCAAGGGGGATCTGGACACCCCAGCAGCTGTTCACTGCTGCCCGTTGGAAAACCTTTTCTGATCTACAAAAGGAATTTGGGTTACCAGTGAAACACTACTTTCAGTTGATGCAGCTTCAACACTGCCTCAAAAGTGCTCGAATCACGCCGCCCCCTGCCCCTACTGAGGACGGGCTATTGGAGATAATCCACTCTATTGGTAGTACACAGGGGGTAGCCTCTAACTTTTATAAATTATTATGTCAGGGTACAGACACGGCCACTTTTAGAGCCCAACAAGCCTGGGAGCGAGAACTGCAAATCACTTTAACCCCTGTGCAATGGAGCGTCTTCTGGAGCAAAGTAGTGCGGGTTTCCCGGTCTGCCTCTGTTACTCAAACACTCTTCTTTTTTGCACATAGGTGCTTTTATACCCCTGAAAAAATTGCCAAATGGAACATAAATGCTAGGAACAACCAGTGTTGGTCTTGCCATACTGCTGTGGGCACCTTCGCTCATGTTATTTATGAATGTCCTAAACTACAGGCTTACTGGGGGCGGGTCTGGGGTTGTGTTCAATTTATCTTACACTTCCAAGAACCCCTCTCTTGGAAGATCGTGGGACTCCGCTCTGTGGCGGAGGTCCCCTCTCTCCCTAAGAAGGGTCGCTTTCTCCTTGATTTCATGCTGGGTATAGCCATATGCTTAATCACGAGGAATTGGAAGGATAGCTCTCGACTTACTGCCAATGAATGGTGGAACCTCGTCTGCCTATATAGTAAATATGAGCAGATACCTCGTAGAGCTATTCCCCATGTCCAAACTCACTCTCGCTTGTCTAAATGGCAGATGCTTAATGATTATGTACAATCTGCTCATTGTTCCAACATACCTGTATAATGTGCACTCATCATGTTTCAGATCACCGTTTGGTTTTGTAACACAATAATGTTAGTACACGCCCGCTTCGGGAATGTTTGTTCTCTAGAGAAGAAGCAGGGGGGAGGGGGGTGGCAGGGGCTTACTTTGATGTTTGTATTACACTTTATGTATTTGTCTCTTAGTTGTATGTCTTCCTTCTTTTACTTTGTTGTTATAAAATGAAAATAAAGAATTAAAAAAAAAAAAAAGATAAGCCTGACTTATTTATTTTTGAAAAAGGAATTTTAAAAAATTAATATTAAGAAAACTAAAAAAAAACCAGTTATTTGGGTCATTGATGCAAATCGGAGCGTTTGGTATAATAAGCTTTTGCCGCAGCTCCTGTGAGTCTGAGACCCATAGTTAAACACATAGTAACATAGTAACATAGTAAGTGACGGCAGATAAAGACCAGCATGGTCCACCTAGTCTGCCCAGCAAGATGGCAAGAGTAGGTGCACCTGTCACTCTGTGCAGGCCACCCCTCACCATGTTTTTGTTTCTGTTTAGGGGTGAACCCACCACTCCATGTAGGACACCCTTATTTGTTCAGATGCTAGATAGTTCAGAAGTTAGATGGTACTGTTTATTTTGCTTTTATCCTGTTGCTGTAAAGGGATCCACTGTGTTTGTCCCATGCCGTTTTGAATTCCATCACTGTGTTTGCCCTCACCACTTCCATTGGGAGGGCATTCCAAGCATCCACCACCCTTTCAGTGAAGAAATATTTCCTGACATTGCCTTTCAATTTACCACCTTGCAGCTTCATGTTATGCCCTCTAGTTTTACAGCCTCCCCGTCTTTGGAAGAGGTTTGTTTGTTCATCATTTCTCTTTAAGTATTTAAAGGTCTGAATCATATCTCCCCTGTCCCTCCTCTCCTCCAAAGTGTACATATTTAGGTCTTCAAGTCTCTTCTCATAAGGCTTCTGACGCAGGCTCCAAATCATTTTGGTCGCCTTTCTCTGAACAGTTTCCAGTCTTTTTACATCTTTTGCAAGATATGGCCTCCAAAACTGAACACAGTATTCCAAGTGAGGCCTCACCAGTGACTTGTACAGTGGCATACACTTTAAACGATGTATGTGGAAAAAAAATCAATTGTGATATACATCCATTAGATCGGAGTAATTAGACATTATCTTGCCAAGCTTGAAGAATGGTCTAGAATTTGGCAGCTGGGATTTAATGTTAAAAAATGTAAGGTCATGCATTTGGGCTGCAGCAATCCAAGGGAGCAATATAGTATAGGGGGTGAAGTACTTTTGTCCACTAAAGAAGAGTGGGACCTAGGCGTGGTTGTGTCTGATGATCTTAAAGTAGCTAAACAGGTAGAAAAGGCAACGGCAAAAGCTAGAAGGATGCTTGGGTGCATACGGAGAGGAATGGCTAGCAGAAAAAAGGAGGTGGTAATGCCTCTGTATAAGTCTTTGGTGCGACCTCATTTGGAGTATAGTGTGCAAGTCTGGAGACCGCACCTTCAAAAGGATGTGAACAGGATGGAGTCGGTGCAGAGGGTGGCTACTAAAATGATTAGTGGTCTTCATTATAAAGCATATGAGGACAGACTGAAGGATCTTAATATGTACACCTTAGAGGAACGGCGGGTTAGAGGTGATATAATTGAGATGTTTAAATACCTCCGTGGCATAAATGTTCAGGGAGAGAGCCTCTTTCAATTGAAAGCAAGTTCTGCTATGAGGGGACATGGGATGAGGGTGAAGGGAGATAGATTCAGGAGTGATATGCGGAAATATTTCTTTACGGAAAGAGTAGTGGATCCGTGGAATAGTCTGCCGGTGGAGGTGGTAGAGATGAGGACAGTAACTGAATTCAAAAAAGCATGGGACAAACACAGAGGATCTCTAAAGGTAAAAAGGGGACTGTTGTAGTTGTTATGGAAGGACAGACTAGATAGGCCATGTGGTCTTTTTCTGTCGTCATATTTCTATGTTTCTATGTTTCTAATGGCATGTCCCAGGGATTGGTCCTGGTACCAGCATGGTTCAATGTATTTGTGAGTGATATTGCTGAAGGATTGAATGGAAAGTCCATCTTTTAGCAGATGACATGAAAATTTGCAACAGAGTAGACTCCCCTGAGGGAGTGGATAACAAGAGGAAAGAGTGGAGGAGTGGCCTAGTGGTTGGGGCAAGGTACTTCAGGCCGGAAGGTCAGGGGTTCAAATCCCACTAGAGGACAGCAACCTTGGGCCGGAAGGACTGGGGTTTCTAGTCCCACAGGTGCTCCTTGTGGTCTTGGGCAAGCCACTTAACCCTCTATAGCCCATGTTCCCTGTAAAATAGTTCTCTGTGTGCTGTGCTTTCCTGTCTAATTAATGTGTTTATACCTCAAAAATTTCCTGTCATGATTTGACAATTTCCAATCTGTAATCAAAACCGCTGCTGATCACTGGAAGTAGCGGTATACAAATGTATACTAAATAAATAAATAAATCTACAAAAGCTAGAAGAATGGTCTAATGCTTGGCAGTTAAGATTTAATGTGAAGAAGTGCAGTGTCATGCACTTGGAAAGCAGAAATCCAAGGGAATTGTATGTGATAGGGGGCAAGAAATTAGTGTGCATGGACCAGGAGAAGGACTTCGAAGTGATTGTTTCTGAGGATCGCAAGGTGGTGAAATAGTGTGACAAGGCGGTGGCCAAAATTAGAAGGATGCTGGGTTGCATACAGAGAGGAATTACCAGCAGAAAGGAAGAGGTACTAATGTCACTGTACAAGTCGCTGGTGAGGCCTCATTTGGAATATGGTGTTCAGTTCTGGAGACTGTATCTCGCAAAAGGATATAAAAAGACTGGAAACAGTTCAGAGTAAGCCAACCAAATTGATTTGGAGCCTGCACCACAAGACCTATGAGAAGAGACTTGAAAACCTAAATATGTATACACTAGAGGAGAGGAGGGACAGGGGAGATATGATACAGACCTTTAAATACTTAAAGAGTATTAATGAACAAACAAACCTTCTTCAAAGACAGGTAAACTGTAAAACTAGAGGGCATAACATGAAGCTGCAAGGGGGTAAATTGAAAGGCAACGTCAGGAAATACTTTTTCATTGATAGAGTGGTGGATGTTTGGAATACCCTACCAATGGAAGTGGTGGGGGCAAATACAGTGGCAGAATTCGAAATGGCATGGGACACACAGTGGATCCCTTTATAACAACAGGATAAAATCAAAATAAACATAACTATTCTTATAGCTCAACAAACAGGGGTGACCTGAATGGAGCGGTGGGTTCACCCCTAAACAAAGGCATGGGGAGGGGTGACCTGCATGGAGCGGTGGGTTCACCCCTAAACAAAGGCATGGGGAGGGGTGACCTGCATGGAGCGGTGGGTTCACCCCTAAACAAAGGCATGGGGAGGGGTGACCTGCATGGAGCAGTGGGTTCACCCCTAAACAAAGGCATGGGGAGGGGTGACCTGCATGGAGTGGCAGGTGCACCTACTCTTGCCACCTTGCTGGGCAGACTAGTTGGACCAGACTGGTCTTTACTGCCGTCATGTACTATGTTATTATTTTACATTGTGCATGTCTCAGCATTTGTGATGTTCATGTCAGCATTTTGGGATGTCCATCTGATGTCTATCTCTTAACTCCCTTAGTGTCTGACTACGCCAGACCAAATTGTTATTACCTTTCAAATAAACCATTGATGGAAACCACTGATGGGGCAGCTCAAGTTTTAGAGAGTAGTTTGGATCTTAGTAATTTCCCAGAATCCTCTTTGGATGATATTCCTAATAAAGCAACCCCGACAGTAACCTTCCCCACAAAGGGAGACAATTATTTTTTATCGAGTCTGTTGCTCCCAGTCCCATTGTACTGGGAGCAACCAGCTTGATAAAAAATAAGTTTCAAGAACATCTTGACAAACCAAACATACATCTTACAAAGTCCAGCAGGAGGCTCTCTTTGGCACGATGCAAGTATTATGCTGAGCATTAGCAGTAAATTTGAGAGACTGAGATCATACCCCACATACCCTGACTTAGACATGAGGTTCATGACTGCTATAGTATGCGCAAAACTAACCCATTTGGTGAAAGTACCCCGGAGACAATCTCTCTGTTTGGACTTTTCCAGATGTAGCACATGCTACTCAGCTTTGTGGAAAATCCTTTCTTCTGTTGAAAGCCAGGATTTTGGCCATTGGGGCTACTTTTTCTTTGCGTTTTCTGTGGTTTCGTGTCAGGGTATAAATTATGGGGGTCATTCCGAGCCACAATTAGGGGGATGTATGCCCTGCCTGGATGTGCATCCCTGCTAGTCATCTCCCTGCTGATCCTGTACAAAGGATCCCTGTACGAACAGCAGAGTTGTACGGGGAGCCTTAGATGGGGAGGGAGGGGGCAGAGCCAAGGCGGGCCGTGGGCGGGTTATCACCCTGGATGTACAGGGCCAATTCTGAGGTCGGCCCTGTATGTTCAGGGTAGGCCAGTTACACAGGGGACTTATTCCACCTCAGAGGTGAAAAAGTCCCCCTGGACATGGGGTAGGAGTAGCAGCCAATGGGGACAAAGCCAGAAGGCTTGCAGGAATTTCCCCGCAGCCGGACCCTGGTCATGGGAGGATGAATCGGGGGTATGGCTGCGGGGAAAGGACATTCTCGTCAGCGGACGGTGTGCTCTGCAGCTCCATTCAGGAGCCTGGCTTGGCCAGGTATGCAGCTGGGCATGTGGCCGATCAGAATCAGGGCTGGCCTGCACATCCAGGCCGGTAGACCCGATTCTGATCCCGTGGACACATCTAGCCCCCGCAGGATCAGAATCGGATCTACCTCTGTACACACCGATTCTGCCCGGCCGCACAAGGGGCTGGACGTCCAGAAGGGAATAGGTCTTCATTTGTTTTTGAAGATTTTCTGAGAGGTAAAAAGCTCACTAACAGGTAGATCAGATTCAATTAGTATATACTGAGATCTTTCTTTTTCCTTATATATTGGATTTTTATTTTGTTAGTTTTATTTGGGGGGTGCGTGGATTTTAATCTGGTGCAGTTTTTTCTTTTGCTTGGCACTAGACCTCTCTCTTCATGTGCGCTGCTTGATGTAGAGTTTTTCCTGAGATTGTAAAATGGAATATATTATTTATTGTTTCTGTAAATTTTGTGAAAATTCTAAAAATAAATAAGATTATGCTAAGTTACATGAACAGAGAGACTCTTGCACTAGGTGGGAATCAATTTAACTTCCACAGAAAGGAATAATGGTAACACCAGGGCTGGACAAAGGGTATCAGCTGCCCTAGGCAATTATTCAGCCATTGCCCCCCCCCCAGCAAACCTTTAGCCATTGCCAAACCCACACAACAAATCTTTAGCCATTGTCACCCCCCTCCCAACAAACCTAAAGCCATTGCCAAATCCCCACAAAAAACCTTTAGCCATTGTTACCCCCCCATGACAAACCTTCAGCCATTGCCACCCCCCCCCCCCGGCAAACCTTCAGTCATTGCCCCCCCCCCTCCCCCGGGCAACCATTCAGCCACTGCCACCCACCTCAGCAAACCTTTAGCCATTGTCACCTCCCCCTGACAAACATAAAGCCATTGCCAAACCCCCACACCAAATCTTGAGCCATTGTCACCCCCCCCCCCCGACAAACCTAAAGCCATTGTCACCCCCCCCCCCCCCACGACAGCCATTGCCACCCCCAGCAAACCTTTAGCCATTGTCACCCCCCTTCGGGCAAACCTTCACCGATTGCCACTATTCCCCCCCCCCCCCCACCTCCCTCCTCCTCAGGTAAACTTTCAGCAATTGCTACCTACAGGCAAAGCTTCCAGGAGCAGCAGCTCCCTTCTTTCTGCTATTTCTGAATGTTACACATAATGTTTTAGGTCTATTTTTGTTTTAGAGAGGAAACAAATTCTTATTTACGATACAAACGTTCCCCAAAATGCCACCTTAGATGCAATATCATATCTGATGTGAATTTTTCAATATACTGTATTATTTCATCTTATATTCTTGATTTGGAACCGGGTCTCAGACTATTTTCAGTACTTATAATGGGATTCAACCCCGTAGTACTAGTTGCATCAATGACCACGGTCCTTTAGTTTGTTCCTTTCTTTATGTCAATCTCTTGGTTTTATACATGTGAGCATAAAGCTTCTACTTTTAATATACGTATGACTGAAGAAATGGAACTTAACTTATAGATGTTCTTGTAAACGTGCATTGTGCCCTTGATTAGGCTTTCCCCGACGCCGTCTGTCGGCACCGCTTCCGCGTTTCACAGAATGTTTCTTCAGGGGTTGAGCTTCATCAATAGCTGAAAAGCAACACATTCTGAATGTAATTCCAAGGTCTACTAACTTAAGTAATAACAGACTGTCCAGTTCTTGTTCCTACCTCACTGCAATATCACCTTTTTTCTATTTATCCTTATTTTATCATTTTCAGTTTTTCGCGCATAGCCTGCTCCTTTCACAACAAGCTCTCTGGCCTGAAAACGCCGCGCATGCGGGCTATTGTATCTCAGGACCATTTAAAGCAATACTAGCAGATGACGTGATTAATTGCCCATTCATAGCAATACTAGCAATACTAGCAGATGATGTAATTAATTGCCCATTCATAGGCAGGCACTCCATTCAATGTTATTGTTCAAACCTCCAGGGGATACTGTGCCTAAACGGTAAATCCATCACTGCTCTGTTATGATTAGTGCTTGTTCTCTAGTTTTACCATTTTTACCTACTAGCACTCTATCCAGACAAAAACATCGTAAATCTTCGAAGCAATGGTGAAATTGCATACAATGGGCGACTAAAGGAGCCTCTTGTGTTTTACAACGTAAACGACTACGATGTTCATTTATACGTGTTTTGAATGGACGGATCGTTTTTGACACAGCGGCTAAAGAATTAGTACAGATGAATTCGGAGATGGAAACAGTTTTGGCTGAATTAAAAACACAAGAGACTCCAGAGAGATACGATTCCAAAGTTAAAGAATCCACAGAGCAGGCATAAACGGTAGCAGATGAAGTGAAGAAATTGAAAACAAAAAAACTAAAAAGGGATTAAGATGATTACACGAGTGGGTATGTCTACCCATGGATGAATCTGAAACGGAAACCACGTAAATCTAAGAAACGGGTAGAATTTGATGTAAATCCAGAAGATAGTAGCACCACAGATTCGAGTGCACAGTCGAAGGGGGATTTTTCCGATCCAGGAAACACCAAGGTGAAAAAGAAAAATGGCGTAATGACCAGACAACAAGGCAAACAAGATGCACGCAACAAAGATCGAACATTCAACTGACAAACAAACCATTAGATCATCAAGTTTCAGTGGTAGTCAATATATCTAAAACCCCCTTATCACCACAACAGGAAGTAGTTTTAAATAAAGGGTTATCATATGTGCCTGAAATATTTTTTGATAGTTTCCAGTTCAAGGTGGACCTTGAAAGTCTGGTCCGTAAGCTACATTTAAAAACATTTTTTGCGGCTTCCACGCTAGCCATAAGACCGGAAATTCTCCCGTCTGAACAATGTATCCCTCTCCCACTACGTTCCACTTGGAGTCCTCCAGGGCCAGTCCCTCAAGCGTTATTATTATTTAGGGATCTAGTAGCTCGAGATGTGGCTGCACTGTCACAAGTTGGTCCTTCTAGACTTAACTTTCTGACTCAATCAGAGAGACTAACGCTTGTCCAATTACAAAATAATACCCAAATTGTTATACGACGTGCTGATAAAGGTGGTGCGATAGTGGTGCTCGATAGGCAACAGTACTTGGACGAAGCTTTCCAACAACTAGCAGATGAAAACACATATCAAAAACTTTTGGAAGATCCTACCTCACAATTGCAGCATAAAATAAAAGCACTCACCACACAAGCTTTAGAAATGAAATTGATCAGTAAAAAAGAATGGCATTTTCTGAATAAACCCACCACTACAATATCTAAACTATATTTAGTTCCCAAAATTCACAAAAGTTTGACTTCCCCGCCCGGGCGTCCTATCGTATCCACAAAAGGATCGGTGTTGGAACCACTGTCAGTCTACATTGACTCGTTTTTACGCCCACTAATGCAGAATATGACCTCGTTTGTTAGAGACACTTCTCACTTCTTACAGCTTTTGGCTCTCCATACAGTTTGGGCATCCATGGATGATGTTTTGCTAGTAACACTTGATGTTTCATCTCTATATACCAGCATTCCGCAAGAGGCAGCTCATGAGGTCGTAGTTAAAGCTCTTCAACTTAGAGGAGATCTATCAGCTGCACAAATCACATTTATTTCCCAACTGGCTGAACTGGTAATTTTCAAAAACATTTTTCTGTTTGAACAACAATTATACCTTCAAAAAACCGGTGTGGCTATGGGTGCAACAAGTGCACCGTCTGTGGCTAATTTATTTATGTCAGCATATGAACAACGCTGGTTGACACAGTTTCCCTATTCAGCACATGTAGTAATGTGGAAAAGATATATTGACGACATATTCATGTTGTGGCAAGGATCAGAGAATCTTTTACAGCAATTTCTCATCTGGTTAAATAACCTAGACCCAGCCATTCAATTCACATATGTCTACAATAGGGAAAGTCTCAATTTTCTTGATGTTACTGTCACAAAAGGAACCAATGGTTGGTCCACTTCCTTATATAGAAAATCAATTGATAGGAATACGTTCCTGCATTATGGTAGTAGACATCCGCAACAGTTGCGAAATAGTCTCCCCTTGTCACAATTCTTGCGCTATAGACGTAACTGTTCAGACACACAAGAATACAAAAGACAAGCTAAACAATTGATGCAGGATTTTCATCAACGAGGCTATCCAAAACAGGTGATCCATTCAGCGTACAAACGAGCTCTGTACAACAATCGAGCGCTTTTACTTGAAACAAGGAAGGTACAACCAGTAGAAGAAGGCCATATTAATCTAATCACTAAACATTCTCCTTATGATAAGTACATACAGAAGATCATCAAGCGACATTATAATGTGGTCAGTACGTTGCCTGGTCTTGAGACAAAGAAGGTCCGGTGTGTCTGGACCCGTCATCAAAACCTTAAAGAAAAAATTAGTCCCGCTGTTCTTCGATCTGAGGTCAATGTATCACTGTCATCTAATCTAGGTCACCATCCCTGTGGAGATTGCACTATCTGCAATATCTCTGAAGATATTGCTCAATTTGAATATAACAATAAGACCTATTATTTGCGACATTCTACTTCCTGCACAACAGATTATGTGGTATATGGCATAAGATGTCCGTGTCAATTACTCTATGTTGGAAAAACGATCTGTCCATTCAAAACACGTATAAATGAACATCGTAGTCGTTTACGTTGTAAAACACAAGAGGCTCCTTTAGTCGCCCATTGTATGCAATTTCACCATTGCTTCGAAGATTTACGATGTTTTTGTCTGGATAGAGTGCTAGTAGGTAAAAATGGTAAAACTAGAGAACAAGCACTAATCATAACAGAGCAGCGATGGATTTACCGTTTAGGCACAGTATCCCCTGGAGGTTTGAACAATAACATTGAATGGAGTGCCTGCCTATGAATGGGCAATTAATTACGTCATCTGCTAGTATTGCTAGTATTGCTATGAATGGGCAATTAATCACGTCATCTGCTAGTATTGCTTTAAATGGTCCTGAGATACAATAGCCCGCATGCGCGGCGTTTTCAGGCCAGAGAGCTTGTTGTGAAAGGAGCAGGCTATGCGCGAAAAACTGAAAATGAGAAAATAAGGATAAATAGAAAAAAGGTGATATTGCAGTGAGGTAGGAACAAGAACTGGACAGTCTGTTATTACTTAAGTTAGTAGACCTTGGAATTACATTCAGAATGTGTTGCTTTTCAGCTATTGATGAAGCTCAACCCCTGAAGAAACATTCTGTGAAACGCGGAAGCGGTGCCAACAGACGGCGTCGGGGAAAGCCTAATCAAGGGCACAATGCACGTTTACAAGAACATCTATAAGTTAAGTTCCATTTCTTCAGTCATACATATATTAAAAGTAGAAGCTTTATGCTCACATGTATAAAACCAAGAGATTGACATAAAGAAAGGAACAAACTAAAGGTCATTGATGCAACTAGTACTACGGGGTTGAATCCCATTATAAGTACTGAAAATAGTCTGAGACCCGGTTCCAAATCAAGAATATAAGATGAAATAATATATTGAAGAATTCACATCAGATATGATATTGCATCTAAGGTGGCATTTTGGGGAACGTTTGTATCGTAAATAAGAATTTCTGAATGTTGGCATTGAAAAGGTAAATGATGCTGCTGCAAAGCTGGAAGCCCCTGTCGATCCCGCTCCCCTCTAAAATATACTTCCTGCTACCCTGTAGAGCTGGAAGCCCCTGTCAGTCCCGCCCCCTTTGAAATATACTTCCTGCTACCCTGTAGAGCTAGAAGCCCCTGTTGGTCCCACCCCCTCTAAAATATACTTCCTGCTGCCCTTGAGAGCTGGAAGCCCCTGTCAGTCCCGCCCCCTCTAAAATGTACTTCCTGCTGTCCTTGAGAGCTGGAAGCCCCTGTCGGTCCCGCCCCCTCTAAAATATACTTCTTGCTGCCCTTGAGAGCTGAAAGCCCCTGTCGGTCTCTCCCCCTCTAAAATATACTTCCTGCTGCCCTTGAGAGCTGGAAGCCCTTGTCGGTCCCGCCCACTCTAAAATATACAAGCAAGAATCAAGTACAAAGCTATCCTACTCATCCACAAGACTATCCACCAAACACGGAACACCTCACTCCACCCCCTACTGCCTCGCCCATCCCACAACAGATCAACCAGACATTCCTCCAATAACTCTATCGTCGTCCCCCACAAAAGAACCAAATCCACACAACGGACCTGCAACAGAGCCTTCGAACTTTATGCTCCATCCCTCTGGAACTCTCTACCAAACCACATCAGGAGCAACGCTGACATCACATCATTTAAGAAACAGCTGAAGACAATCCTATTCCGTGAACATCTCTGAACAGAAATACCACCCTATCCGCATGATCCGCATGATCCAATACTTATCTACCCAAATAATTAATTGTTGCCCCTTGGTGATGGCCCCACCCTGAAAAATTCCCCCCCCCCTTATGTTATATGTTACACCGCTTTGACCCGGTGAAAAGCAGTATATAAATGCAGTTAAATAAATAAATAAATAAAATAAATACTTCCTGCTGCCCTTGAGAGCTGGAAGCCCCTGTCAGTCCTGCCCCCTCTAAAATATACTTCCTGCTGCCCTTGAGAGCTGGAAGCCCCTGTCAGTCCTGCCCCCTCTAAAATATACTTCCTGCTGCCCTTGAGAGCTGGAAGCCCCTGTTGGTCCCGCCCCCTCTAAAATATACTTCCTGCTGCCCTTGAGAGCTGGAAGCCCCTGTCAGTCCCGCCCCCTCTAAAATATACTTCCTGCTGCCCTTGAGAGCTGGAAGCCCCTGTCGGTCCCGCCCCCTCTGAAATATTCTTCCTGCTGCCCTTGAGGGCGGGACCAGCAAGGGATTTTGAGCACCCTTGAATGCAAGACTCCATGATAGCTTCATCTTATTTTTTTTAGTGCTGACTTTCAGAGATAGCAGAAAGAAGGGAACTACTCCTGGAAGGCTGGAGGGGGGAGGGGGGGGGTGCTGCCTTCTGCTGCATCTGTCACTCCTAAAATTGTGCCACCCTAGGTGTTTTTCTTTGGCGCAGTAGCCAAGTGGTTAGAGCACTGGCTTGGTATCCAAAAGCCTAGGGTTCAATTCCTACTGGCACTCCTTGTGACCTTGGGCAAGTCACTTAACCCGCTGTTGCCTCAGAAGAAAGGCCTATAAACTATAACTATAAATCCCAACCACTCATATACCTAATAATCCACAAAACTAAGAGTGTTTGTGTAGTAACTGAGAATCGTTATGTTAATAACGTGTATCTATATGTATCTACTTTTTGTCAGAAGTTTTTGCCATGAGTGAGTAACTACTCCCTCTCGAGGCGTAACCTCCCTTTTAATTAAAATTTTCAATAAATATGGTAATGTGAAATCATGGCACCAAACTCAAAGTGCTCTAACACAACCATTCTTGTTTCGGTGAGCCGGTTCACTGTTTAATGAAATCTAGCGGGTTGTATCAACTCACGCCTTAGATGAGCCGGCTCCCAGCTTAGTAGAGTCTTTGCAGGTTAATACAGACACATGTCATGTTTTCCGGGGAAAGATCATGTGAAGTAAGAACAAATCTCAAATCTTACTCACATGATCTTTCCCCGGAAAACATGACGGGAGAAAACTTTTACTTCTTTTGCAGTGGAGAAAGCGTTGAAACAGGGCCAAAGAATTCACATCAGTTAATTCACATTAATTAAAAGGGAGGTTACGCCTCGAGAGGGAGTAGTTACTCACTCATGGCAAAAACTTCCGACAAAAAATAGATACATATAGATACACGTTATTAACATAACGATTCTCAGTTACTACACAAACACTCTTAGTTTTGTGGATTGTTCAGAAGAAAGGCCTGGCAATGTACTTCCATTCACACTGCCATGAAAACCCAGAAGCTGCCTCGTCACCAGGGGTCAGCACTGAGTCAAAGGCCCACAGTGTTTTGCATTGCAGGTGTTTGCCTAGCTCTGCTAATGGAAGGCCTACTTAATTCTAGTTTCTCTATCTTATAATTAAAGAAAATATTATTGTTAAAACCAACAATTAATTCTTACTTCCTCATTCACTTGGCAGCCCTCCGAGGCACCCAGGAATGTCGTAGACAGGGAGAGAGGAAGAGGGAAGATGGCAAAAGGTAGGATAAGTGAGATCTCATCTTTTCTTTCAGTAACATCTTTAGGATGATTTCTGTACACCAGAAATTTTACCAGGACTCCAACCCCAAAACTCAGCCTGCGTATCTGAGATTGCTGCTCCTGCCATCTGAAACTTAAGGTGGTAAAACAGAGCTTTGTCTTTCTGCCTAAACTCAGGGTCCCCCGTTCCTCTTTCTCTTCTGTGGATAACGCTCTTATCCTCCCTGTCTCCTTCATATGTAACTTTGGAGAAAAGGTTTAACTCTTCTCTCTTTCTCTGCACATGTCCGACATGCTGCTACAACCTGTCATTTCTTTCTCTATAGCATCACCAAAATTCGCCCTTCCTGTCTGGAACACACTACCAATGCCGTTCTCCATACACTCAACACCTCCCACTTATTTTATTTCTAGACCCCTTCATCCTTAAAGCGGTTTAGAGGTCATTGCAGAGGAAGTGACATCACCATACCCAATGGTGGCATGAGAGAACCTCTCCGGGGCTAGCCCTGCTTAAATGTGTAGCAGAAGGCAGCGGAATCAAGAGCCCCATGAAGAGAGAAGAAGAGCCGGGCGGTGAATTGGGGAGTGGAGAGCGAAGATTGGAGCGGCAGGGGGTTAGCGGCAGAAGTGGCAAGACAGTAAAATGGCGATCGGCAGTGGAGCGAGGCTGAGGAAGGAGAACTGAGTTGCTGATGGGACGCTGCAGGTCACGTGGAGAATAGCCAGGTGGACAGGCAGCTGGAGAGAGGGGAACTGCAGGAGCATCGGGAGGTGAGGCAGTGGAGCGAGGCTGAGGAAGGAGAACTGAGTTGCTGATGGGACGCTGCAGGTCACGTGGAGAATAGCCAGGTGGACAGGCAGCTGGAGAGAGGGGCACTGCAGGAGCATCGGGAGGTGAGAAAGTTGCGCTGTACAATAGAGGGAAAAGCAGAGCAGAAGAGAGCAAGAAGCTGAAGGAGGAGAGCGGGAAAAGCAGTGGCAAGAGATGTGGTTCATGGTCTGGGTGGCAGCGGGGGGTAAAGAGACACCAAAGAGGAGAGAGTGGTGAAAACGGTGTGCCTCCAAAAAATAAAATACAATAAAATGGAATGGTAGAGAAAAGAGAGAAGTATAGTGAAAGCTGCCCAGGCACGTGGTGTTTAGTAAAGGCTGGGTGAAGAAAGGACTGAGGAAACAATATGGCCACCAGAAGGAAGACAACAGATTTGCCAGACTAGGTCTTTGCAGAGGCAGGAACAAGCAGCGAGACGCATGGAGCACTGGAGAATAAGGCTAAAGAGAAGGAACCTGAAGAGCAAACAGAGGAATTTAAGCAATGGAATAGCCAGGAGAAGGAAGGGGAGATCCTAAAGGAAATAAATAAAGAGGAGTTCAAAGGATGGTTCACAGAATGGTTCATGGATATAAATAAGGAAGTACAAGCACTTAAAAGAGAGTTAAGTGAGCTTCTAAGTAATCTGAAAGAGGACATAGCTGAACTGACACATACAGCGGGAGATCACGAGAACCGTCTGCAGAGCATAGAAGTGCAAATTGAAAATGACCAGCAATGGCGTGGGGAAGTGCAAAAGTGGCAAGAGGCCATGCAATATAAAGTGGAGGACTTAGAAAATCGATCCCGAAGGAATAATCTCAGGATAAGGGGCATACCAGAGGATACAGAGTTTCAGGACAGTGAGAAAGTGGCAGCCCTCATTTGCTTAGCAATACCCAAGGCAGGGGGTGAGATGGTGGCCCCTGAGGAAATATCAATGGATAGGGTGCACAGAGCCCTGGGAGCACCCAGAATGAATAGACCTCGGGATATCATAATATGTTTGACCAGCTACAAAGTGAAAGAGCGGATAGCAAACAAGATGCGGAGTTTGCCTACTATAATCTGACAAGGGTGTCCTGTTGCTATTTATGAGGACTTATCTATGGGAGGAGAGCGATGCCACTGGTGACACAAGTGTTAAAGGGGGCAGATATCAGATATAGGTGGCTGCACCCCTTTGGACTATCTTTCACACACAGAGGGAAAACTTGGAGAGTGCAATCGGCGAAGGAAGCATGGGGGGAGGGGGGAGGGAACTCCAGGACGCTGGGATCAAGCTCCAAAGGATGGAGAGCAGCCAGGAGTCTGAAACCAGAGGGAGTGGAGCAGAAAAGCGGAACGTCGTGGAGGAGCAACAAGAACTAAGGAAGGGACATAATAAAGAGAGTAAATCTAAAAGATGACAGGCATGGTAAAAAGAGAAGTGCACTTTGCATATGAGGGAGTAGATGGAGGAGGGGAAATAAGAGGAGGATATGAAGTGATCTGTTTGCTCTGAAGACAAAAGGTTGTGAACAATGTTGAATTGTTTAAAATGTTTAAAATATGGTTGATTGTCTGTTTGTAACTTACAATGTGTAAGGGCACCGAAAGGGAGGGTGAAGGGGTGAGGGAGAGAAGAGGGGGGGACAGGAAGTGGAAGATGGAATTTGGGAGGGGGAGGGCACAGCAAGGGAAGAGATTGGTGGGCAAGGAGGAGGGAAGGAGAAGCGGGGGAGGCAGGGGAGCGCACTACTGCAAAGGACTCCTGGAAAAGGAGAAGGGGAATGGGGGGGTGTGGGGGGGAGGGAGGGAGGAGAAATGGAGGGGGAACAGGAGGGGGAGGGGGAGGGCTCAAGGGAAGAGGCAAAAGAAGGGAGAGAGGTGGAGGGTAGGGGGGAGAGGGAAGGCACACCGGGATAAGGTAAAGAAGAAGGGTAGAGTAAGTGAGACGCAGAGAATTGGGCCCAACAGAAAATTTAAAAAAATGGTGATAGCTACAATCAATGCAAAGAGACTGCGGACTTGGCAAAAGCGAAACTTGTTGGAAAGAGAGGGTGGGTGTACAAATTCAGATATCATAGGAGACACATCTGCGAGTGGGACAGGAATATATGGTATCCTCTAAGAGTTCAGGCGTGATATGCGGAAATATTTCTTTACAGAAAGAGTAGTGGATCCGTGGAATAGTCTCCCAGTGGAGGTGGTAGAGATGAGGACAGTAACTGAATTCAAAAAAGCATGGGACAAACACAGAGGATCTCTAAAGGTAAAAAGGGGACTGTTGTAGTTGTTGTTATGGAAGGACAGACTAGATAGGCCATGTGGTCTTTTTCTGTCATCATGTTTCTATGTTTAGTTATCCCAAAGTGGTCTTGGCAGGGTCTAGAGCGAATCCTCATAAAGGAGGGGTGGGGATTATGGTGGGAGAGAAGTACAGACATATGATAGTAGAGGAGCAGAGAGGAAAAGAAGGGAGATGGGTAGGGGTGAGATTGAGAATCGGGGAAGAGGAGGTGTGGGTGGTCAGTATCTATGGACCGAATGAGGGGCAAGGGGAAGCTTTTGAAAAAATATCAGAAGAACTGGAAGGGTTGGGGGATGTGCCTATAGTGGTGGTGGGGAGGGGGACTTTAATCTAACCAGTAATTCACAGGTGGATAATAGTGGGGGATATGGTAGTGGAGGGAGAAAAGATAGACGAAAAATGAAGAAGCTGCAGGAGAGGCTGGGGTTAATAGATCTATGGAGGAGTAGGCATCCGGGGGAGCGTACGTACACCTTTAACTCCCATGTTCATGGCACATATAGCAGACTGGACATGATCTGGGGAAGTGGGAGATGAGTTTCTTGGGTGGAGGAGGTTGAGCAAGGGGAAATCACATGAACGGATCACACCCCGGTCACTGTGACATTTAATATGGGGGAGGATTGTGAGGGTATAAAGTTTTAGAGGTTAAATGACTCATTACTGGAGGAGGGTGAACAAGTGGAGGCAGTAAGAGAGGCCATAAAGGAATATTTACACTTCAATCAGACGGGGGAAGTGGGGCTGAGAACAGTGTGGGATGGGTTAAAGGTTGAGATTAGGGGGAAATTAATCAGTACTGCGACGCAATTAAAATGTGAAAAAAGGAAGGCGGAGGAAGGCTTATTAAAACAGATTTGCGAATTGTAAACCCAACATCAGAGGGAGGGAGACCAGTGTTCAGAGCGGGTCTGGTAAAGGCCAGAGCAGACGTGAGTCGATTACGAGCACAATAAATAGTGCACCAATTAAATGTATTGAAGCAAACGTTCTTTGCAGGGGGTAATAAGGCGTTGAAAATTCTTGCAAGTAGGTTGAAGGATCAAAGACAAGCAGCATATATAGACGGTATTAGGGATCATAAAGGGAAGATGGTGCACAGTACAAAGGAGATTGGGCAGATATTCCAAGGATACTATCGGAAATTGTATAGCAGTGAGCTCTGAAAGGGACCAGAGGAGATTAGGGAATTTCTGCGGGAGTGTGAGCTGAAGCAGGTTGCGCCGGAAAAAGGGAAAGAATAGGGAAACAAATTATGGAGGAGGAGGTAAAAGAAGCTATAAGATCTTTTAAAATAGGTAAGTCCTCGGGACTAGATGGATTCACAGTGAACGTTTATAGGGAAATGATGGAGCAGGTGGCGCCTATATTAACTCAAGTATTCAGTAAGGTTTTGGAAGGGGAGGGGGTACCAGCGACTATGGAGGAGGCAGGGATAACAGTGTTGTCAAAACCTGGGAAGGATAAAGGGGTGTGTGGATCCTATAGACCGATATCGTTGATTAATCTTGATGCTAAAATATTAGCCAAGATATTGGCTAATCGCATTCAAGACATTATATCAAATGTAATTCATTGGGACCAAACAGGATTCATAAAGGGGAGACAAAGGAGTGATAATATAAGGAAGATACTGAATATTGCGTGGCATCTTCAGAATTCGGGAGAGCAGGCGGAGAAGGCGTTTGACAGGGTAGAATGGGTATATATGTTTCAGGTGTTGAAACAGATGGGATTTGGGGATAGATTTATTGCTTGGATTAAAGTACTTTATAAACATCCTAGTGCAAGGATCAGAATAAATGGAGGGTATTCTGAGACATTCTCACTGGAGAGGGGTACATTGCAGAGGTGTCCACTCTCACCACTCTTGTTTGCATTGACAATAGAGCCATTAGTGGAAATGATTAGGAAGGCCGTAGATATAAAAGGGGTGCAAGTGGGGGACGCAGAGGAAAAAATAGCGCTATTTGCTGATGATATTATACTCACCTTGATGCCAGTGTTATTGGGACTAGTAGAAAAGTTTAGTAGCATGGCAGGGTATAAAATAAACCAGAGTAAGACAGAGGTCTTAGGGGTTAATCTTATGGGGAGCTTGGGGGAAAGGTTAAAGACGCATTTTAGGTTTAAATGGGTGCCTCAGCACTTTAGATATTTAGGGATACAGTTGGGGAATCCCATAGAATGAATTCAACACTGGAACTATCAAGCAATAACAGAAAGCATATGGAGAGATCTTTCCAATTGGGGGGGGGGGGGGGCTAGGATTGTCGTGGTGGGACCTCATAGCCGTGGTAAAGATGAACATATTGCCTAGACTGTTGTTTATATTCACATCCTTGCCATGTAGGGTGACAAAAAAGGAGCTGGGGAAACTTCAGAATCTGATATTACAATTTATTTGGGAAGGAAAATCCCCAAAGGTGATGAGAGACATTCTGTACCAGTTGAGGACGGAGGGGGGGCTAGGGATGCCATGCCTGGAGAAATACTTTGAGGCGGCACAACTGCGGGAGCTTTTGGCATGGAGGGAGGAGACCGATATCCTGAGTTGGGTGCAAATTGAATCGGGAAGAACCATATAAGGAAGCAAGAATATGGGACCCGGAAGGGGGGGAGGGGCGAGATAAGGATGGAATTAGCAACCCATTTACAGAGTTAATGTTCCAGGTGTGACGGAAGTGGAGAGGACACTTGTTACACAGGAAAAGGTACTCGCAGTATACATTTATTAAGGAGGCAGGGCATTTGGTCTGGGGAAGGACTTAAAGGTGTATACAAGGTGAGCACATAAAGGGTTAGTAAGGTTAGGGCAGATGATAAAGCGGGGGGGGGGGGGACTTTATATATTTGAAGAACTACTGCAGGAGTACCACATAGATTAGGTGGATCGGTATGCATATGTGCAATTGTGGTATTTTCTTCAAAATAAGGAAGTAAAGGTAAATTTGATGAGGAGACCCACCCAATTTGAGGAAATAATGGGAAAACAACAAACACAAAAAGGGGTGATTTCGTAAATATATAGAATGCTCCTTCAGAGAGGGGAGGGAAAAGGGAAAGGGCAGCAGAGGTGGGAGGAAGACATACAGGGTCCCTGGGATGAGATGGGTGGGCATACATGATAGAACATATAAGTTGGCAAGGGGCACCCCAATGTTATGGATGTATTGGATGCCAGTGAGGTTACAAGCTATATATCCGAACGCGTCCAATGAATGTTGGAAGAAGTGTGGAGAAAGGGGGGATTTAATGCACATGCTATGGGAATGTACAAAGGTACAGGGCTTTTGGGAGGGAGTGGAGAGGCTGTATGGGGAAATCATGGGTGTACTGATTAGGTTTACCCCAGCAATGGTCATACTAAATGAGGTAATGAGAGAGGGGGAGAGGTACCTGACAACATTTGTGGGTAATGGGATCATAACTGCTCGAATGAGCTAATTAAGGTGGTGGAAGAATGAAGGGGTTCCACCTATCCATGAGATGGTGGGAAAGCTGGAACAGATTTGGGGTCTATGTGAGATAGAAGCATATAGAATGCATAAGGTTAAAAAACATCGGAAGGTGTGGCAATAGTATGAGGCCTGGAGGGTAAAGGGAATTGAGAAAATGTGGAGAGAAGGGGTATGCAGGTAGGAAGATGAATAAGAGAGCAGGTATCTGCTGGTTAGAAGGCTGAGGGGGGAGGGGATAAGGGGGAGCGTTTGGGGGGAGGAGGGGAGTGCTAGAAAATGCTACAGAGATGAAAAAAGAAACGTGAGCAAGAATGTATATACGTTTGTGATGATATGTTTAAGAATTTGAAATGCAAATGAGTTTGTATCGATGTTAGAGCAAAATGTAATAGGAAGTTGAGAAAGCTAATAAAATTTTTAATTTAAATAAATCAAAGCAGTTTACATTACATCTCAGTTTTTTACAGTAAAACAGTATAGCTGCTTCTTAAAGGGGGGTAACAAGATAACAATTACTCATAAGAGGTAACATAACATGCGGGTACCTATAACTTGTGCCAGAACTTATGTATAGGATGGACTGCTCATGCATCACGTGTCATATCCTCAAGTGCTCCATATTTGGTGTCAGTGTGGTGCGGCACTAGGTGATATTGCCAAAGTATTCTTTCAGCTTTTTCCTGAAATCCTTAATGTCCATGATGGATCTTATATCGTCAGGTAATGTGAGCTGTCAGTGAAAATACTTAGACTGCTGAAAGCTGCCCTCCACATATCTGAACCAATAACACATTGAAACTAGCAGCAGAAACACATAACCAGGGGCATGCTGGACCGGCTTCGGGCTCCCTCTGCCTCCCACCCCTTTCCCTTTTTCTCGTTCCCGCATGCAACAAAACAGGCTCGATCCATTGCTTTGTAAAACCGCTTTTATTGGTGGATCTTGACGGCCACAGCATGCGGGTACAAGTTATTGCACAATTTACAGTCCCAGAAATGAAGTTGGAGAAAGACTGATAGCATTCTGCAAGACCAACCATCTATTCATCTCAAACACCTTCTTCCAGCAGCACAAGCGGCGACTGTACACATGGACTTCACCCAATGGATAGTATAAAAATCAAATTGATTACATTTGTGGAAGTCAACGATGGAAAAGCTCTATAACATTAACAAAGACAAAACCTGGAGCTGACTGCGGTACAGATCATCAACTACTAGTATGCAAACTCAAGCTAAAGTTGAAAAAGAGCAAACCACTCATGAATGCAGCAAAATATGACCCTGAGAATATACCACTGGAATTTAAAGACTGCCTGCAAAATCGATTTGCTGCTTTAGAAACAAATGACAGAACCCCAGAAGAGTTATGGAATGACATCAAGAAGGTTGTGTTGGAAGAAAGCGAGAAGTCTCTACAAAAGGAAAAAGAAAAAACGGCCAAAACGGATGACGGAAGAAACTCTTAAAATTGCCCAAAAACGAAGAGAAGCTAAAGCCAGAAGAGAAAGAAAGACAATCACATAACTCAGAGATTTCCAACGTGCAGCAGGACAGGACAAGGAAAAGTACTACAATGATGCATGCAAGGAAATAGAAGCAGAAACTATTAGAGGAAAAACAAAATCGGCTTTCCTAGAGCTACGAGAGTTAAAGAAAAAGTTCCAGCCTCGAATTGGAATGTTACAAGATGCTCAAGGTTCTATGTTGAATGATGCTGAGAAGATCAAGAAAAGATGGAAGGAATATATACAGAGTTTTTATATGATAAAGATCAAGTGGACCAACAGCCATTTCAACCTGTATCTTATGATTGGGAACCATTGGTGATGAAAGAAGCAGCATTGAAAGCCTTATCAAAGAGCAAAGCACCAGGCATTGATAGCATTCCCATAGAAGTATTACAGCAATTTGATGCAGCTGTTACCGTACTTGCAAGGCTCTGCCAAGAAATATGGAAGGTTCTGTGTACTGGGGTACTTTTATATTTGGGTTTTACGGATTTTACCTGGTGCTGGGGTTTTTTTCTTGACAAGAAATATGGAAGACAGCATCATGGCCAACTGACTGGAAAAGATCTGTGTTTATACCAATACTAAAGAAAGGTGATCCAACTGACTGTGGAAATTATCGCACAATCGCTCTGATCCCAAATGCCAGCAAGATTCTACTGAAGATTATTAAAAAGAGACTATAACCATACCAGTTGTCATGATCTTTGTCTTCTTTACATTAAGGTGCAGGCCCATTTTGAGACTATGTTCTTTGATTGTGAGAAGCAAATGTTTCAGATCATCTTCACTTTCAGCCAGTAATGTGGTATCATCAGCATAGCGAAGGTTGTTGATGAGTCTTCCACCAATCTTCACACCTCTGTTGTCTTCATACAATCCTGCTTCTCTGATGATTTGTTCTGCATATAAATTAAACAGGTAGGGGGAATGTATGCAGCCTTGTCTTACACCTTTGCTTATTTTAAACCATTCTGTTTCTCCTTGTTCCATTCGAACTGTTGCTTCTTGATCAATGTACAGATTGCTCAAGAGAACGATCAGGTGATTTATCTGCAAATATGATTACTTTTCTGTTGGGGCTAAGTTGGCTTTGTTTAGCAATTTTTTATGTTTGAAGGAACATAAGAACATAAGATGTGCTATACTGGGTCAGACCAAGGTCCATCAAGCCCAGTATCCTGTTTCCAACAGTGGCCAATCTAGGTCATACGTACTGTGATACCGCAAGCCCTCTGAAGCAAGAAAGGAAACTTTTAAATCCTGAAAAAAACAGGATTTGCCTGCAATTACGAGAAGGGACACATAGAGGGAGCAGGAGAACAAACCTGAAAGTGGAAGAACCACACCTCTATGGGCAGGACTCAGAAGCAGCTGCTCTGGATTTAAGTAGGAACAGAGCACTGCAAGAGGAGGAGCCAAGAGAGAGAGAGCCGGAAGAGCCAAGAGGAAGGCAGTCAAGAGAGCCAGAAAGGCAACAGAGAAACCCCGAAGGGAAGAACCCAGAGGAGAAGCACAGGAGAAGGCAAGGAGCTTGGCAGAGACCTTTATGTGAAGAACAGGAGGCAGTGCTAAGGGAAGCTCCAGAGGCCAGACTCAGAGACCGAGGTGAGGTCACTGACAAACCCAGCAGAGCTAAAGGAAAGGAAGCTACTGGGAGAGCAGGCCTAGAGAAAGGCCATACACAACTTCAAGGGGCAGTATCACGGACTGCAGCCAAGGAAGGAAGTGCTTATCCCTCCGGTTGGAGAAGAAACCTTCAAGAGAAAAAAGGTACTTTTAAAAGCTTTTACAAAAGTAACTTGAAAGATAAAGGAAAAGTTCATAGCCTTGAGAGAAAGGATATACCTGGAGCACAAAACTCTCAGACTAGGCCTCAAGCCTTTTTCAAGAAGCCTAGAGAGGAACAAAGGGCAAGTTTTTATCTGGACAATAAGGACTGTTTTAAACCAGATATAACTGATAAGTTTTATAGGAAAAAGTTTAATGTTGCCAGAGAATGGAAGGAGCAAACTTTTAGTCCTGAAACTACAGCAAGCCCAGGCAGATATACTAGACCTAAAAGCCGACGCCCCAAACTACCAAGCCAGCACTGGGATACAGTATGGCATGCTTTTAGGAAACCAGGTTTTAATATCCAAGAGATCTCAGAGAACTCAGTTTCAGATCCCATAGACATGGAATGGCTGCCAGGGGAATCTGAGAGCACTGAAGATATAGAATCCATGGAATGTGACTTTTGCACAAGAAGATATCTTTGAGTAAAAGGCAAACAAATCTAATGTGTGCAAATTGTACTGGAAAGTTTATGCTTTAAGTTGGTGAAGGAACCATGTTATTTTGAGTGTTTTGCTGACTCACGTTTTGATGCCACTGAATTTATGTTCTGTTACTCATTACCTCATATTTTGAATTTCTTCATGCGAAAAGGGGAAATAAAAGCCTTTTTGAACCCTACACTTGGCAAGAGTTACTTTTTAGGCTGTTGACCCTGAGGCTGACAATGTGACCTGCTATCCCATTGACCCTCACAACAGATCAACCCTGAACCTTTTTAATTCTTATGCGCTCCCCAGCCCCTGTGGAACCACTACGCCGCCACTAGAGGGGGCTGCGGGGGACATAAGTGGCGTAGTTTCACGGATTTTTGGGGTACTTTTGAGTGTACAGAGCAACGTGGGCAACTACTCAAAAGAGAAATAGAAGCTCTTTTCTTTTTAAAAAAAAAAAAACCCTGCAAGTAAAACCCGGACTGACCTGTATTAGAAGCCGGATCGGAAGAGGAAAACCAGGAGACCGGAGCTGTTGCTAGAAAGTGGACCGGAGTTAAAAACCAGGAGTGGAGTCCTAGGAATCCGGACCGGAGCTGAAAAAAAAAGGAGGAAAATCCTAAAGGTGAAAGATCATCTGGCGAATCCAGGAGTGGTGGAGCAACCCCTGGACGACCGCACTACAAAATATAGAGGGTCTGAAAAATATATTTTGTGAAGAGCCGCACTTGGGTTTTCTTTTCTCTTTCTGTTTTTTTTAACAGGTACAATGGAGCCCAAGGAGCTGTGTGCCTGGATGGCACACCAGTTCACCAAACAGGCTGAGCTGGCACAACGGAGCCAGGATCAGGCGCTAAAGGCGATGCAGGAGCAGCAGACGCCTGTCATAGAAACAATGAGCGCATGGCTGACGCAACAGCGAGAGGAGCTGGCTCAAAGCAGGAAAGAAGGAACATCACTCGTCGGACGGGTAAACCCTGAACTTGGACATTGGTCTTGTTCGGACTTAATGATAGGGAAGCTCAGTCCAAGTGACGATATTGATGATTTTCTAGACACTTTCGCTAGGATTGCGAATTCGGCTAAGTGGCCTGAGGAGCAGTGGGCCATACGCCTAGCCGCATCACTTACAGGTGAAGCGCTGGCGGCCTACAGGTCCATGCCCCCAGAGCTCGCAAATTCATATCAGGATGTAGTAAACGCAATTAGAGATCGTGTTGGTCTTACGCCGGTGGCGTACAATAAAATGTTCAGAGCTGCTATGCTTAAGGTAGATGAAACACCTAAGGCATTAGGCCACAGGTTGCGTAGTCTTGCTTACAAGTGGCTACAACCTGAAAGGAGAAGTATAAATACGCTCATGGATGCGATAATTTTAGAGCAATATATGAATGCACTACCTAACAGGGTGCAGAATTTTCTGATGCTCCAAAATTGTAGCAATACCACTGAAGCTATTCTGCTTACTGAAAGATACTTAGAGGCTGAAAAGGTGACACAGCCTAGTGTAAATCCACGAAGTGCCATGGGATTGGAGGCACAAGGAAGGGGAAGTCCCTCACGTCCTCCAGCTGGTAGGTGGCAGAGTTATAAACCCCTGGAGAAAGTGAATACAAAAAAATGTTTTGCGTGTGGGAAAAAAAGGACATGTACAGTATGAATGTCATGCGAGAACAGCCTTGGTAGGAGAGTCACCAAGAATAGTGCATGATGGGTTTCTTGTCAATGTAAAAATACATGGCATAAGTGTACGGGCATTGTTAGATTCTGGAGCCGACCAGACTATGCTTTCAAAAAGGTTATGGTCGACCATCCAGGATCATGGACTGTCGGTCCCAGAATCACCCGAGGGGTATGTCAAGATTAAGTGTGTACATGGAGCAGCTACCCGCTACCCCATGTATAAGTTGTGGATAAAGGGGATGGGTATTGTGAAAGAGATGCCAATGGCAGTGGTGCCAAGATTACCGCAGGATTTAGTCCTGGGCCGAGATTGGCCTCAATTTAGAAAAACTTTGAAGAAAGAATGTTTACCTCCAGATAAACCAGATTCCACTGGCAGGCCACTCGACTTTATTAAAAACTCCACAGTACAGCGGAGCAGCCTGGCTGCTGCTGCGACGGATATCACGATCCCTAGCCCGCTATGGGAGAAACCCCCAAAGACCGTTGTAAAGGATCGGTCACAGCCGCTCAAAAAGTTTGTGCTTCGCTACTGCAAGACATCCGCAAGAGCGCGGACACCTCAAAGAGCATCAGCACAAGCGGCAGGCTATGACCTCCATAGCGCCGTGGATATGGTCATACCGAAGCGAGGGAGAACATTAGTGACCACGGACTTACAAATTGAACTGCCACCTGGATGTTATGGAAGAATAGCCCCAAGGTCCGGACTGGCCGCCAAACACAACATTGATGTAGCTGCAGGAGTCGTGGACCCTGATTATAGGGGTGTCCTAAAGGTCCTCTTATGCAATTGTTCAGAGAAGGACTACGAGGTTCAAGTCGGCGACAGAGTGGCACAGCTCATTTGTGAGCGGGTAGGATTTCCTGATCTGGAGGAAGTCCCGATGTTAAATCCCACAAGCCGAGGAGTGGGAGGTTTTGGCTCGACGGGGAGAGCAGAAGTAGAAAATTTAATGGCCATAGGCGCTGATCCACCCGAGGAAGAATTGGGCCCTCGTCTGGAGGATTGTAAAGAAGACTCTACCCCAAAGCTAGGAGAAGAACTCTCGATAAAACAAAAGGAAGATTTGACCCGATTGTTAAATAAATACAAAGATGTCTTAACGCCGATGCCTGGAGAGACCTCGTTGGTGGCGCACGAGATCCAGACTCCTCCCGGTAAAATTATCCGGCAGCGTCCATACCGACTGCCGGAGGCGAAAAAGCAGGAGGTCATTAATCAGGTGCAAGAAATGTTACAGATGGAGATAATAGAAGAGTCACACAGTCCCTGGTGCAGCCCGGTGGTGTTAGTACCAAAGCCAGATGGATCTATGCGTTTTTGCATAGACTTTCGGCAAGTCAACGCGATTTCAACTTTCGACGCGTACCCGATGCCGCGTATAGAGGAGCTATTAGATCGGCTCGGGCAAGCAAAATACCTGACGACATTGGACATGACCAAAGGATATTGGCAGGTCCCTTTAACGCGAGATGCCAAGCCGAAAACTGCCTTTAGTACACCCTTGGGGCTTTACCAATTCAGGAGGATGCCTTTTGGCATGCATGGGGCGGCCGCCACATGCCAACGCCTAATGGATGTGATTCTTCGACCGTATCAGAATTTCGCGACCGCATATATGGATGATGTGGTGATCCATAGCGCCACGTGGACAGAACACCTCCAGCAGATAGGCACCATATTAGAGGCTATGAGGAGAGCGGGCCTCACTCTTAATCCTAAGAAATGCACGTTCGCAGCGGAGGAGGTCAAGTACCTGGGTCATCTAGTAGGTCGGGGAACCGTACGGCCACTATTGGATAAAGTTGAATGTGTCAGGAACTTCCCGGTTCCTCGGAATAAGAAGCAGCTGAGAAGTTTCCTCGGACTCATAGGGTATTATCGTCGGTTCATACCGCATTTTGCCGAGGAGAGCAACATCTTTACAGAGATGCTTAGAAAAAATGCCCCGAATATAGTACGATGGACGCCCGAAGCAGAAGCTGCTTTCCAAAGATTGAAAGGGAAGTTGTGCCAGGCCCCCGTTCTACGCGGGGTAGATTTCCAGCAAACGTTCCTACTTCAAACTGATGCCTCAGAAACCGGGCTGGGTGCCGTTTTATCCCAGGTACAAGAAGGAGCAGAACATCCCATTCTGTTCCTTAGCAGAAAGCTCTCATTAGCGGAAAGAAAATATGCCACCATTGAACGCGAATGCCTCGCTATCAAGTGGGCTATTGAGGCATTAAAATTTTACCTCACCGGGAGGAAGTTTGTCCTCATTACAGACCATGCCCCCCTGAAATGGCTGCATACAATGAGGAACGAAAATGCCAGGTTAACCCGGTGGTATATGGCTTTACAACCTTATGACTTTCGTGTTGAGCATAGAGCTGGGAAGCTACATTGTAACGCAGACACCATGTCTCGGATTACGTGCTGCGGTGAAGAGCTTCCCCCAGCCCGTAATATTTTGAGAAGGGGGATATGTGATACCGCAAGCCCTCTGAAGCAAGAAAGGAAACTTTTAAATCCTGAAAAAAACAGGATTTGCCTGCAATTACGAGAAGGGACACATAGAGGGAGCAGGAGAACAAACCTGAAAGTGGAAGAACCACACCTCTATGGGCAGGACTCAGAAGCAGCTGCTCTGGATTTAAGTAGGAACAGAGCACTGCAAGAGGAGGAGCCAAGAGAGAGAGAGCCGGAAGAGCCAAGAGGAAGGCAGTCAAGAGAGCCAGAAAGGCAACAGAGAAACCCCGAAGGGAAGAACCCAGAGGAGAAGCACAGGAGAAGGCAAGGAGCTTGGCAGAGACCTTTATGTGAAGAACAGGAGGCAGTGCTAAGGGAAGCTCCAGAGGCCAGACTCAGAGACCGAGGTGAGGTCACTGACAAACCCAGCAGAGCTAAAGGAAAGGAAGCTACTGGGAGAGCAGGCCTAGAGAAAGGCCATACACAACTTCAAGGGGCAGTATCACGGACTGCAGCCAAGGAAGGAAGTGCTTATCCTTCCGGTTGGAGAAGAAACCTTCAAGAGAAAAAAGGTACTTTTAAAAGCTTTTACAAAAGTAACTTGAAAGATAAAGGAAAAGTTCATAGCCTTGAGAGAAAGGATATACCTGGAGCACAAAACTCTCAGACTAGGCCTCAAGCCTTTTTCAAGAAGCCTAGAGAGGAACAAAGGGCAAGTTTTTATCTGGACAATAAGGACTGTTTTAAACCAGATATAACTGATAAGTTTTATAGGAAAAAGTTTAATGTTGCCAGAGAATGGAAGGAGCAAACTTTTAGTCCTGAAACTACAGCAAGCCCAGGCAGATATACTAGACCTAAAAGCCGACGCCCCAAACTACCAAGCCAGCACTGGGATACAGTATGGCATGCTTTTAGGAAACCAGGTTTTAATATCCAAGAGATCTCAGAGAACTCAGTTTCAGATCCCATAGACATGGAATGGCTGCCAGGGGAATCTGAGAGCACTGAAGATATAGAATCCATGGAATGTGACTTTTGCACAAGAAGATATCTTTGAGTAAAAGGCAAACAAATCTAATGTGTGCAAATTGTACTGGAAAGTTTATGCTTTAAGTTGGTGAAGGAACCATGTTATTTTGAGTGTTTTGCTGACTCACGTTTTGATGCCACTGAATTTATGTTCTGTTACTCATTACCTCATATTTTGAATTTCTTCATGCGAAAAGGGGAAATAAAAGCCTTTTTGAACCCTACACTTGGCAAGAGTTACTTTTTAGGTTGTTGACCCTGAGGCTGACAATGTGACCTGCTATCCCATTGACCCTCACAACAGATCAACCCTGAACCTTTTAATTCTTATGCGCTCCCCAGCCCCTGTGGAACCACTACGCCGCCACTAGAGGGGGCTGCGGGGGACAGTACCTAGCAGTTTCCCCAAAAGACACAGGTTCTGCAATGCTTGTACTGGGTCAAGCATTGATATCCTGGGTCCCTTCTTAATAATGGTTTATGGACCTTTCCTCCAGGAACTTGTCCAAACCTTTTTTAAACCCAGCTACACTAACAGCCTTTACTACATCCTCAGGTAACAAATTCCAGAGTTTGATTACACGTTGAGTGAAAAAATATTTTCTTTTATTAGTCTTAAATAGTTTACCCTGTAGCTTCATTGCATGTCCTCTAGTCTTTCTATATTCTGATAACGTAAACAATCGATCTACGTTTACCCGTTCCACTCCGTTCATTAATTTATAGAGTTCTATCATATCTCCCCTCAGCCGTCTCTTTTCCAGGTTAAAGAGCCCTAACCTTTTTAGCCTGTCTTCATAGGAGTATCCTTCCATCCCCTTTACCATTTTGGTGGCTCTTCTCTGAACCTTTTCTAATAACGCTATATCCTTTTTAAGGTACGGCGACCAGAATTGCACACAATATTCAAGGTGTGGTCTCACCATGGAACGATATAGAGGCATTATAATATATTTTGTTTTATTTTCCATTCCTTTCCTTATAATACCTAGCTTTCTATTTGCTCTCTTGGCCGCCGCTGCACACTGGGCCGAGGGTTTTAACATGTTATCCACATTGACACCTAGATCTTTTTCCTGGGTGGTGGTTCCTAATGTGGATCCTTGCATTGTGTAACCATAGTTTGGGTTGTTCTTCCCTAGGTGCATAACTTTGCACTTGTCCACATTAAATTTCATCTGCCATTTTGATGCCCAGACTTCCAATTTATCAAGATCCTCTTGCAATTTTCCACAATCCTCTTGGGTTTTAACAACTTAAAATAGTTTTGTGTCATCTGCAAATTTGATAACCTCACTTGTTGTTTCACTTTCCAGGTCATTTATGAATACGTCAAAAAGCAGCGGACCCAGCACAGATCCCTGGGGTACAACACTATTCACCTTTCTCCATTGGAAAAATTGGCCATTTAGCCCAACCCTCTACTTTCTATTTTTTAACCAGTTCCTGATCCACAGTAGTACAATGCCTCCTATCACATGACTCTTTAGTTATGCCAAAAGTCTCTGAAGACGAGATAGGAGAGTGCGATGATCAACCAAATCGAAAGTGGCAGAAAGGTCTAGAGAAACAGCAAGAGAGAGTAAACCACGGTCGTGAGCAATGTGCAAGTCGTTAAGGAGAGAAAGAAGAACAGATTCTGTGCTATGACCCGGGTGGAAACCTGATTGACAAGGATGAAGAATGAGAGAGGCCTCGAGGTGAGAAGAAAGCTGAGAGAAAACCAATTTTTCCAAGAGTTTAGAGAGGAAAGGAAGGTTAGAGATGGGACGCCAGCTGCAGGGAGAGGAGTGGTCGGGGGAGCCTTTCTTAAGAATGGGACGGACAGAGGCGTGCTTCCAGGAAGAGGGAAAAGTACCAGAAGAGAGGCTAGAATTGAAAAGTGAAAGAATAAAGGGAGATAGAGCGAGAGAAGATTCCAGCAACCAAGAAGAAGGAATGGGATCGGCAGGGCAAGAGGTTTTACGAGTGGATGAGAAAACTTTAGTGAGAGCAGCAGGAGTGATAGGCTCAAAGGTGGACCAGTGATGTGAGAGAGGGGGGAGGGTAGGGGAGGAAGAAGGGAGAGGAATGGGAGAAGGGGGTGCTACCAAGGGGGGAGGGGAGAGAGGGGGAGGGCAAGAGGGAAAAGAGAGACGGAGAGACTGAACTTTGGAGACAAAGTAGGTAGCCAGGGAAGAGGGATCTGGAATAGAAGGGGAGGAAGGAGGGGTAGGGGAGGAATGAGGAGCAGAAAGAGAACGGAGAATGGAGTGTAGTTGGCGGGAGGAGTTTGAAGAGGTAGTGATAAGATTAGAAAAATAGTTCTGTTTGGCAGAGTAAAGAAGGGAACGGTAGTGACGATGAGCAGAGCGGAAACAGGACGTAGTAGAGGGGTTTGGGTGTTTGCCCCATAAACGCTCAGCTCGACGAAGATACCTATGGTGGAGGAAGAGCCCTGGATGAAACCAGGGTTGACGGGTAGAGTGGTGGGGACAACGGGGGGGGTCGTAGAGGGGCAACGGTGTCAAGGGCAGTAGAGAGGGTTGTGAACCAGGAATTAGCCTGGGAATCAGGTGAGAGAAGAGGAAAATCTGGGGGGAACAGGGTGTCAGACACAGGGAACTGATGGAGAGTAGCGGGGGTAATAAGGCGGGATGGAGGGGAAGGAGAATTGGAAGAGGAAGTCGGGGAAGGAGAGGGATAGGGAAGGGAAAAAAGGAGACAGGAATGGTCAGTCCATGGTAGGGTAAGGGGGAAAAGAGAAGAGGGAGGGAAAGGGGAGGATCGAGGGACAATAAGTAGGTCCAGAGAGTGGCCGGTGGAGTGAGTGGGAAAGGAAACGGATTGAACAAGAGAAATATCAGACAGAAAAGTCAGGAAACTACGATCCCGAGCAGTGGAAGGGGAGTCCACATGGACATTAAAATCGCCTAAAATCAGGAGGTGGGGATAAAGAAGAGTAGCTTCTGAGATAGTGGCGAGAAGGGTATCCCAGAGCTGGACGGACGGTGAGGTTGGAACATAGACAAGGAGGAAATAGAGGGGAGAAGAAGAGCCTAGGCGAAGAAGTAAAGACTCAGGATAATGCAGAGCGGGGGAAGAGAGCTCCTGGAAGGGAAGGGAGGAGCGGTATAATACTGCAATCCCTCCACCGCTCCCACCCCGGCGAGGGGTGGATAGAGCGGAGTAGCCTGGGGACAGGCAGCGGTTAAGAAGTGGCTCCTCACCATCTCTTAACCAGGTTTCGGTAAGAAAAAATGCATCAAGGGTGTATTGGGAAAGAAGATCTTGGACCAGGACAGTTTTGGAGCAGAAAGAGCGGCAGTTTAGAAGGGCAAGCTGGAGGAGCAGAAGGGACTGGGGGGAAGACAAACCTGGAGAGCGACTAGCGCAGAGAACTAGGTTAGAAGGATTTCGAGAATGGAGGCGCGTAGGAAATATGATCTGCCATCTTCCTAATATTTTACAGTAAGTAGATCCAGTTCTGGCGCTGTATACACACCTGGTTGAAGGCAATTGGTAGTCTCGGGGAGGACTCTGACTTAACTAATGTGTGTATATATGTTGGGAACATCAGTCATAACGCTTCCAGGGCCCCAAATGTGGGTGCAGAATTGTGAACTATTTGGGAGCACAAGTTGGAGATCCAGCTATCAGTGGGGTGCTAGAAGAAGCTTTACATAAGAACATAAGATATGCCATACTGGGTCAGACCAAGGTCCATCAAGCCCAGTATTTTGTTTCCAACAGTGGCCAATCTAGGTCATATGTACCAAGCAGTTTCCCCAAGAGACAAAAGTTCCACAATGCTTGTACTGGGTCAAGCATTGAAAGTTCAATATCAGCTACCACTTGTATGCGGACAATATTATGATTTACACTCAACTTGATGTAAACAATCCCAATTATAACCAATTAGAAGAATGCCTACTCGAAATGCAAAACTGGCTCCATCTCAACAATATGTCAATTAACCACAAGAAGACTGAAGTAATGTTCATTTCAGGGAAACAAGACTTTGATCCTCCTGCAACCATCACCCTAAACAATAACTCCTATCACTCTAAAAAAGAGATAAAATATCTAGGTGTACTGATTGATGATAACCTAAAAATGGACAAACATCTCCGGTCAATCAACAGAGCAATATTTCACAAACTGAGGGTTCTTCAACCTATACGCAGCATCATTGACCATTCTGACTTCAGAACAGTAGCTCAGGCACTCATCATTCCCCACCTTGACTACTGTAATGCCATCCTTCAGGGTCTACCGAAAAAAACACTAAACATCTTACAAATGGCACAAAATGTTTCAGCCAGGATCATCATGAACAAAAGCCTAGTAGATCACATTACACCAGTCTTCATTGAGCTACACTGGCTACCCATCCCGGCACGAATAATATACAAAGTGCTAATAACAACATTCAAAATCATCCACATAGTATCCCCCTCATTCCTTTCCAGCCTCATCACCACTCAACCTCTCAACAGAAGCAGACAGACCACGAACCTGAACACCCTCTGCATACCAAGCAGCATAAGAGCAGTCAACGTACGGACAAACAATCGGGCTTTCACTTACTCGGCTCCCATGCTCTGGAACCACCTGCCTCATGAGATACGCCAGATCAACAACCTAAAGGAATTCAGGAAAAAGCTTAAGACCCATCTTTTCCAATCCCATTATGGCATCACCTAGACAGATCATTGATGCAGTTATGTATATATGTGAATATGTATATATGTGAATATGTGAATATCTGACCCCTCCTTGAGACCCCTAACTGCGTGCTGTGCTGTGCTTTCCCTTCCGAATCAATATTATATTTCATCAAATTTTCTGTCATGATTTGTCAATTTCACGCCTGTAATCAAGCCGCTACTGATCACTGGAAGTAGCGGCATACAAATGTATGCTAAATAAATAAAAAATAAATCTTCGGTCACTTCTTAATAATGGTTTATGGACCTTTCCTCCAGGAACTTGTCCAAACCTTTTTTAAACCCAGCTACACTAACAGCCTTTACTACATCCTCCGGTAACAAATTCCAGAGTTTGATTACACGTTGAGTGAAAAAATATTTTCTTTTATTAGTCTTAAATAGTTTACCCTGTAGCTTCATTGCATGTCCCCTAGTCTTTCTATATTCTGATAAGGTAACCTTTTTAGCCTTTCTTCATAGGAGTATCCTTCCATACCCTTTACCATTTTGGTGGCTCTTCTCTGTACCTTTTCTAAAATCGCTATATCCTTTTTAAGATACGGCGACCAGAATTGCACACAGTATTCAAGGTGCGGTCTCACCATGGAATGATATAGAGGCATTATAATATCTTTTGTTTTATTTTCCATTCCTTTCCTTATCATACCTAGCATTCTATTTGCTCTCTTGGCCGCCGCTGCACACTGGGCCGAGGGTTTTAATATGGTATCCACAATGACGCCTAAATCTTTTTCCTGGGTGGTGGTTCCTAATGTGGAACCTTGCATCGTGTAACCATAGTTTGGGTTGTTCTTCCCTAGGTGCATAACCTTGCACTTGTCCACATTAAATTTCATCTGCCATTTTGATGCCCAGTCTTCCAATTTATCAAGATCCTCTTGCAATTTTTCACAATCCTCTTGGGTTTTAACAACTTTAAATAGTTTTGTGTCATCTGCAAATTTGATAACCTCACTTGTTATTCCACTTTCCAGGTCATTTATGAATATGTCAAAAAGCAGCAGACCCAGCACAGATCCCTGGGGTAGACCACTATTCACCTTTCTCCATTGGAAAAATTGGCCATTTAGCCCTACCCTCTGCTTTCTATCTTTTAACCAGTTCCTGATCCACAATAGTACACTGCCTCCTATCCCATGACTCTTTAGTTTTGCCAAAAGTCTCTCATGAGGGACCTTGTCAAAGGCTTTCTGAAAGTCCAGATACACAATATCAACCGACCCACCTTTGTCCACCTGTTTATTCACTCCTTCAAAAAAACATAACAGATTAGTAAGACAAGATCTTCCTTGTCTAAAGCCATGTTGGCTGTCTCCCATTAGGTTGTGACTATCTACATGCTGAGTAATTTTATTCTTTATGATGGTTTCTACCATTTTTCCCGGTACTGACGTCAGGCTCACCGGTCTGTAGTTTCCCGGATCACCCCTGGAACCCTTTTTAAAAATTGGTGTTACATTGGCGATCCTCCAATCTTCAGGTATTAGAGATGATTTTAATGATAGTTCACAGATTACTGATAGCAGTTCTGCAATCTCATATTTCAGTTCTTTCAACACCCTTGGATGTATACCATCTGGCCCAGGTGATTTGCTACTCTTCAGTTTATCTAATAGTTGTAAGACATCTTCCCGATGTATCGATATTTCCTTCAATTCTTCCGCACCTTTAAATACCACTTCAGTCATGGGTAACATCCCTACATCTTCCTCAGTAAAGACCGAAGCAAAGAACTCATTCAGTCTCTCCACTATCGCCTTGTCGCCTCTTAGTGCTGCTTTAACCCCTTTATCATCTAATGGACCAACTGACTCTCTCACAGGTTTTTTGCTACGAATGTACTTGAAAAGGTCTTTATTTTGAGTTTTTGCTTTTGCAGCAAGCTTCTTCTCAAATTCTCTCTTTGCCTGCCTTATCAATGCCTTGCATTTGACTTGCCAGTGCTTGTGCTGTTTCCAGGTTTCGTCGTTTGGCTCTTTTTTCCATTTCCTGAAAGATGCTTTTTTGGCAACAACAGCCTCTCTGACCTCACCTTTAAACCATGCTGGCAGTTTTTTGGACTTCCTTCCACTTTTCTTAAAGCATGGAATACAGCTGGTCTGGGCTTCCAAGATAGTATTTTTCAACAACACCCAAGCTTGATGTACGTCTTTAACCTTCGCAACTGCTCCTTTTAGTTTTTTCTTAACTGTTTTCCTCATTTTATCATAGTCTCCCTTTCGAAAGTTAAAAGGTAGTACTGTGGATTTCCTTACCATCCCTCCTCCACTAATTAAATCAAAGGCGATCATGCTATGATCACTATTGCCAAGTGGCCCCAACACCCTTATCTCTTGCACTAGATCTGGTGTTCCACTAAGGACTAGGTCTAATATGGCTTCCCCTCTGGTCGGTTCATGAACCAGCTGCTCCAAGAAGCAGTCATTTATTTCATCTAGGAACTTTATCTTCCTAGCATGTCCTGACGTGACACTGACCCAGTCGATACCGGGGTAATTGAAATCACCCATTATTATTACTGCGCTGTAACTTTTGTTAGCTTCCTTGATTTCTTTGAGCATTTCATCATCCATTTGGTCATTCTGGCCAGGTGCTCGATAGTATACCCCCACTGCCATTGCCTTCCCCCTTTTATATGGAATATAGATTCTACAGCAGTTTTGTTTCCTGCAAAACTTTAATCCTTTCTGAGTCAATGCCCTCTCTAACATAGAGCGCAACCCCTCCACCAATTTGATCAGCTCTGTCATTACGATATAGTTTGTACCCAGGTATCACAGTGTCCCACTGGTTGTCCTCCTTCCACCATGTTTCTGATATTCCAATCATATCTAACCTTTCATTTAGTGCTATGTATTCTAACTCTCCCAACTTATTCTTTAGATTTCTAGCATTTGCATACAAGCATTTTAGAGAATGTATTTTATTCATGTTAATTTGGCTATTGTTAGACATGGGTAAATTGGGATCTTTAAGCTCTGTCTGCTCCATACTTGAGGGCATTTGGGCTACTTTACTCTTTTGTGGAACCTCTCTGCTTTTGGTAGTATCCTTCAAGGATACATTCTTCCGAACCATCCGCTCTTGGGTGACTGTCGGCTTTCCCCTAATATCTAGTTTAAAAGCTGCTCTATCTCCTTTTTAAAGGTTAATGCCAGCAGCCTGGTTCCATCCCGGTTAAGGTGAAGCCCATCCCTTCGGAAGAGCCCCTCCTTTCCCCAGAATGTTCCCCAGTTCCTAACAAATCCAAAACCCTCATCTCTGCACCATTGTCTCATCCACGCATTGAGACTCCGGAGCTCTGCCTGCCTTTTGGGTCCTGCGCGTGGAACAGGAAGCATTTCGGAGAATGCTACCCTGGAAGTTCTGGATTTCAACTTCCTACCTAAAAGCCTAAATTTTGCCTCCAGAACCTCCCTACCACATTTTCCTATGTCATTGGTACCGACATGTACCAAGACAGCAGACTCCTCCCCAGCACTATCTAAGACCTTATCTAGGTGGCGCGTGAGGTCCGCTACCTTCGCACCAGGCAGGTATGTTACCAGGCGATCCTCACGTCCACCAGCCACCCAGCTATCTACATGCCTAATGATCGAATCACCAACTATAACGGCTGTCCTAACCCTTCCCTCATGGGCACATGGCCGTGGAGAAACTTCCTCGGTGCGAGAGGGTTTTACATCACCTGGAGGACAGGTCCTAGTTACAGGATCACTTCCTGCCACACCAGGGTGATGCTCTCCTGTCACGTGACCTCTCTCCTCAATGGCAACAGGGGTGCTGCCAAACTGGAAGTGGGACCTCAGGACTATATCCCTGTAGGTCTCGTCTATGTACCTCTCTGTCTGTTTTATGTTTTCCAAGTCTGCTACTTTAGCCTCTAGAGAATGGACTCGTTCCCTGAGAGCAAAGAGCTCCTTCCACCTAGTGCACACGTAAGACCTCTCACCACCTGGGAGAAAATCATACATGTGACACTCAATGCAAAAGACTGGAAAGCCCCCATCCCGCTGCTGGACTGCTGTCTGTATCTTGGTTTTAAGTTTGTGTCTAGATCTTTAAGTTCTTACTTACTAGGGGTTACTATGGGTATTTATACCAATAAAACTGTACCTAATACGTTTAATATACCTTGTTCACCTGAAGCTTTGTTCACCTGAAGCTTTGTTGCTGAACTGTCTGCAGCTTTGACACAGTCTTTTGTCGTAGGTCACCCGTCCAGGCGGTAGCCTGGGGGCAGGTGAACTCGCCTGTCTTGCTCCCTACAATTACTTGTTCAAGATGGCCGCCAAGGAAGGCTGCTGGGTAATGTAGTTCATGAAGCAAGGAGTGTGACCACCCGGTAAATAGGCAAAACAGAGAATTTTATTTTGGGGTTTCCCCTCCGCATTGAATTCAAAAATGAACCTCAACATAAACTGGATAATTCTCCAATAAGGCAAAACCAAAAATGTGAAACAAGTTGAACAGAAAAATACAGGACTTCCTTTTAAAACATTAATATTCCACTTGCTGTGAGGAACAGGCTTCTGAAGCTTAATCTGTGCTCCAGATTAGCTTCATTGTCAATTACTTTCAAAACAGCTTCCTCTCTTCAAGCCATGCACAGCACAAGTCTTTAAATGACTTTCATGATACAGTCTTTTGGCTAGGCCAATACTCAGCAATTATTCATGCTCTTAGCCAGACATAGAGAACATTGCATATCTTCAACATCTGAACCGTTAGGTTCCTCCAGCAGGTCTATATCCATTTCATCTCCTGAATCACAGCATCTATCCTGAACATCAGCTGTCTGGTTATTCTCCTGCCTTATTAGCTCCTGCAAACGTAACAACAGCTGTTCCCTATGGTCTCCAGCCACAGGCTTTTGCAATGGAGTTTCTCTCTCTTTTAAGAATTTAGCAAGCTCGGTTAGAGTGGAGGTTTGGCAGTCACTGGCATAAGCTCTGGGTTTACTAAAGCTTTGCTTTCCAGAATTCAGGGGCATACAGCGTTTAGCACTGTCTCTTAACTCTTGAACAATGCCTTCAGTATGGCTTTGGTTAGGAAATAAAGAAAAGACATTCTCATTACCTTCCGTGTTTAAATGCCGTCTTGGACTATTTCCCCTTCTGGAAACACTTCTCTGACTTGGCAATTGTGTCCTGCACTGGGTTCCAGACACCCTCTGTTTCTCCTTTACTCTTGCTTGTGAGTTTTCCCAACCCAGCAAGTCTCTGCTTCCAGGCTTGTCCCCTTTAGAATCAGCTCCTCTTACTTGAACTGTTCCTGGAACTTGATGGACTCCAAACACTGCCTGCTCGTCTTGCTGCTGCTGTGTTCCTCTCTGCTGTGCTTTTTCCTCTTCCTGTTGCACTTCTTCTCTTTCCTCCTTCCCTTCCGTTTGTTCTAAAGCTGAACCACTTTTTAACTGCTGGTTTCCAGGCACCACGCCTTTCTTCCTGCCCACGTGCAGCTCATCAGTGCACAACCTAGCCCTGACATCACTAGGTGGGCGGAGCTTAGCACTCGGAATACTCTGCCTTGGAGGCTTGTGGTTTCTATGGGAACTGCCTTTCTCTCCAGATTTAAAGGAACAGGGCTCCTCTCCCTGCCATTCCATTTCCTCTGCACAGCTCTCCTCACCACACTTTATACTTTCTTCTGCACCGAGCTCTTTGGACCTGCCAGAGCTTGCAGGATGAATCCTGCATCGTCCAGTTCTGGCTGGAAGTGTAATAGGGACATTGGCACTTTGGAGCATGTGATCTCTGAATGCAGCAATGTGTCATCATTCTGGCAGAGAAGGCGGAGCATATTCCTTTGTGCACCACCTGAGGGTGTCTGGGCCTCTTATACAATGCAAATAGGCCTAGGACAAAAGTTTTTAATTGGATCACTTGTTCCTCGGGTTAATATTTCATATGCCACTTTTCCCACTCTGTCACAGATGTCGATTTCATCTTCACCCAAAAGTAAGACATCCTCACTTTCTTTACTCAGTTGCTTTGCATAAAATAAGTAATTAAATTAAATTTAACCTTAATTCTTATATGCATACTGCCACCCACTCACTCCCTGGACCTTGAGGGTTAAGGGAGGGGCTGGCCTTGGTTGCCCTTGAGGGTAAGGTTGTAGTTGTGTTGGAGCTCAAGTAGTAAGGCAAGGCAAAGAAAATTTCTTTTGTGAGGTTTATTTCCCGCTTTCGCAGTTCAAATGCAGCAGACGTAAAGGAAACAATGGGGCTTGTTTACAAAGCCGCGGTAGTGGTTCGCGATCACGATCGCAGCCGCAGCCCCATTGAAATCAATGGGGCCGCGGCTCCGATTACGATCGCAAACCGCTACCACGGCTTTGTAAACAAGCCCCAATGTAGCATAAAACAAGGCTGAGAAACTTAACTAAACAAGGCTTTTTACTGCTTGGCTAAATGTCCATTCTGGATCACATTCAATTGTCATGTGACCTCCTTTCAGTAACGTAACAGAAAACTGGTAACAGCAATGCTCCTGAATTGCACACAATATGCTTTCACTTATTCTCTTCACATAAGCTTCTTTAGCATGGCAATCAGTGAGGTAAGTTTCTTATATTCCTTCATAAAACATTGGCAAGCATATCATTTAAATGTCCTTCTGAATTGTACAAGTAGAGCAGTCCATCGGGACTTCCTGCTCTGTAGACGGCAGAGAAATTAAAGGCATTTCTTCCTCACAGCTGCTTGTAGGCTTTGCTACGTTATGAGGAGAAACTGCTCTGCTCTTAAGGAACTCCCTGAATTCAGTGAGAAGTAATTCAGCCTGTGTATTTTCTGAGCTAAGCTGAGAATATCCTCCTTCAGGTAAATGCTTGTTTAATGTTCTTATCTCTTGGCAATTATCAGTGCTTTTACTTGGACAACATTTCAGCGTGTAAGCATTTCCCTTCCCCCACCTATCTCCATATGAAAGTGCAGGGTAAAACGCTTCAGCTGTGCTTGGAGAGTCTTTCAGAGTTTTAAAAGGAAAACAGTTAGGCTTCTCTTGGCTTAACCAATTACTATCAAACTTTCTGCCTTTGTCCTGTCTTTCACAATTAAAGTTCACTCTTTCTGGCTTCCCACTGTTAAGCTTGATAGCCGTTCTAAACCCACCAGATACCTTATGCTGGGGCTTCTTCCAGGGTATTTCTTTCTCCCACTGCCTCCTGTTCCAAGGTTCTGCTTGGTCCTTTAAACTCCTGAGATGCAGCCTTGGGTCTCTCAGTGCCTTTGAATTCTTCTGCTTACAGAAGTCTTTCTTTGCCCCTGAGTCTCCCAGGTCCTGTCTGCTCCTTCGTGGATCACAGCTGCTTAGTGGTTCTCTCACCAACGGTTCCTGGTCATCTGACCTGTCCTCATCCAGGTGCTTGTGTCCTGACTCCTCCTCTCCTTGCTCCACTCCTTGCCAATCTCGCTGATCGTCTCTTTGCCCTTCTTGCTCACTTCCTAAGTGTTTCTGTCTCTGGGTTCTTAACAAGCTGCTTGAGTACTGCACTGCCCGCCTCCTGCTTGGGCGTGCCCAATCAGAGACTTGGCTCCTCACCTGCCTTGAGGTGAGGTGTGGTTCCTGATTAGCTCTGTGTTTCTTTAACTCAGAAGAGAAAATCCTGCATTCCCCTGCAGTACCGGTTCTCTCCACCGGATCACTATCAGTTTCCATTGCTTCACAAGAGTCTGCTACATCACAATACATATACCCCAGTGTTAGGAGCTCAAGGTGGATTACAGAGAAACACACAATCACAGTTGGGAGTTATAATGTTAGACTGCTTCCTACATTATCAGTTGTAGTACTGAACATAAGAACATAAGATATGCCATGTCAGACCAATGTCCATCAAGCCCAGTATCCTGTTTCCAACAGTGGCCAATCTAGGACATACACACCTAGCAGTTTCCCCAAAAGACACAGGTTTCATAATGCTTGTATTGGGTCAAGCATTGATATCCTGGGTCCCTTTTTAATAATGGTTTATGGAACCTTTCCTCCAGGAACTTGTCCAAATCCTTTTTAAACCCAGCTTCACTAACAGCCTTTACTACATCCTCCGGTAACAAATTCCAGAGTTTGATTACACGTTGAGTGAAAAAATATTTTCTCTTATTTGTCTTAAATAGTTTACCCTGTAGCTTCATTGCATGTCCCCTAGTCTTTCTATATTCTGATAACGTAAACAATCAATCCACGTTTACCCGTTCCACTCCATTCATTAATTTATAGACCTCTATCATATCTCCCCTTAGCCATCTCTTTTCCAGGTTGAAGAGCCCTAACTTTTTTAGCTTCTCTTCATAGGAGTAGCCTTCCATCCCCTTTACCATTTTGGTGGCTCTTCTCTGTACCTTTTCTAATAATGCTATATCCTTTTTAAGATACGGCAACCAGAATTGCACACAATATTCAAGGTACGGTCACACCATGGAACGATACAGAGGCATTATAATATCCTTTGTTTTATTTTCCAATCCTTTCCTTATGATACTCCCAACTTCACACCCTACTGTCTCGACCAGCCCATGGCAGAACTACCAGACAAGCCTCCAGCAATTCCCTCACCATCCCTCACAAAAGAACCAAATGCTCACAACGAATCTGCAACTGAGCCTTTGAACTCTATGCTCCATCCTTATGGAACTCTCTACCGAGTTGTCTCCGAAATAATGCCGATCTACTATCTTTCAGAAAACAGCTGAAAACTTTCCTGTTCCAGGAATACCTTAACACGACCCCCACCAAAAAAGCGCACTAACCTTTGATCTCGTCCACCATGACCCCCCAACTCAAACCTGTACTAACCTGTCCATGTCCAAACTCTGTCCCATGTCCAAAGTCTATCCTATGTTGAAATCATCAATGTCGTCTCCCCGGTGATGGCCCCACCCTATACTTAAATTCCCCCCCCCCCTTTTTATGTAACGCCGCTTTGACCCGGTGAAAAGCGGGATATAAATACAGCTAAATAAATAAATAAATGATACCTAGCATTCTATTTGCTCTCTTGGATGCCGCTGCATACTGGGCGGAGGGTTTTAACATGTTATCTACAATAACACCTAAATCTTTTTCCTGGGTGGTGGTTCCCAATGTGGAACCTTGCATCGTGTAACCATAGTTTGGGTTGTTCTTTCCTAGGTGCATAACTTTGCACTTGTCCACATTTAACAGGTAGAAAAGTCGACGGCAAAACCTAGAAGGATGCTTGGGTGCATACGGAGAGGAATGGCTAGGAGAAAAAAGGAGATGATAATGCCTCTCTATAAGTCTTTGGTGCGACCTCATTTGGAGTATAGTGTGCAATTCTGGAGGCCGCACCTTGTGATAAGGAAGCTTATCATAGCTCAGGAAGGAGCTATAGAAAAGGTGAAGTGACTCTGAACAAGCAACCTGTCAGTTCTGGTAGAAATAAGAAAACAGAATTTTCCCATAAAAGACTACCAGTCCCAGAATGCACCAGGTTTCCAACAGCAATTACAGGAGCTGAAGTGGGGAAACGTGTGTTCAATCAGGAGGGCTATGAGGTAATCCCTAAGCACTCATCTCAAAGGGCAGGGCCTGATTCAGCACAGCTGCGCTGTATTAGGGGGGAGCACTCATCTAGGCAGAATAAAGGTAGAGTTTATTCTACAGAGAATTATCCTCATTATCCTGAGAATCAGCTTGAGCTTGATCAGTTTCATCTGAAGGATCATCAGAAGCAGAAGCCAAACCGGACGGACAGAGAGGGAAAGAAACCTTTTGGAAGAAGGAGGAGAAAAGCCTTTGAGAGGTCTAGAAGAGTCCAGAGCAGTACGTATACTGGGAGGCATTCCAAGGGCCAGCATACACCATTGGACTGGGGAAAGCCAGAGGAATGGTGCTGCAGAGCTAGGAATCTCCAGACGGTACCTGTGAGAGAGACGGCTGCACGTGGAAGGGACCCTAAGACCCGTGCCAGAAGGTATGTGAAGGGAGATCCAGTGTCCAGGGATCTGGATTGGAAGGCTGGACATAAGAACTGGACTACATACTGGCCAGGCTATATAGAGAGGAACTCTAACAGCAATGGAAGCTCAGGTATGAACACTGATCTATGCCCTAGCTATAACCTTGAAAGACAGCAGGGAAACAAGTATTCTCCTGAAAGTGCTCCATTGAGAGATTCATCTGTGCCAATCCATGATATTGAACCCATGCTTGTTGAAGAAGGGGGAATGATTGCAGATGAAGAATGTGTTTATATGGACTGCTCTCTGTCTAAACTCCTTTGGTAACTTTCTGTTACAAAGTACAGCAACCATCACAAAGAAATACAAACTTGTTCTTTAATCCTAGACCATGGGATGCTGTTCCAAGGGTTGCAGAGCAGAGATGGCATCCATCTGTCCAAGAAAGGTCAACACATCTTTGGTAGTAGACTGGCTAATCTACTGAAGAGGGCTTTAAACTAGATTCGTTGGGGATGGGTGAAGAAAGCCCCCAGGTAAGTGAAAGCCCCCAGGTAAGTGATACATTAAATACCTTTATGGAAATGGGTAACAGGGGTAACATATGGAAAGCAGTGTGTATTAATGCCCGTAGCATGGGAAATAAGATCTCTGAAGTTGAAGCTTTGGTGGGAGTGGCTGACTTAGATTTAGTGGCAGTTACAGAAACATGGTTCACAGAAAACCATGACTGGGATGTAAATATACCTGGCTATACTTTATTCAGAAAGGACAGGGTAGGAAGAAGGGGAGGAGGAGTAGCACTATATGTAAAAACTACTATTAAAGCTTTGGAATTCCAGAGCTTAAAAGGGAGAGAGGAGGCATTGTGGGTTAAACTAGAAAGAGGGAAAGAGAAATCTATTTGCATTGGTGTGATATACAGACCTCCCTCACAAGAGGAAGAGGTGGACAGAGAGTTAATTGAAGACATACGCAGCATTGCTAGGAAAGGGGAAGTGCTACTGCTAGGAGATTTCAATATGCCAGATGTTGATTGGCACTTTCCTGCTGCAGTATCATCTAGGAGTAAGGAGATCCTGGATTCTCTACAGGGAGAACTATTCAGGCAATTGGTAACAGACCCCACACGTGAAGGAGCCATACTGGACTTGGTGCTTACCAATGGTGAAAGTGTTTCTGATGTTGTAGTGGGAGATCATTTTGCATCCAGTGATCACCAGATGGTGTGGTTCAGTATTAGGACTAGGGCTGTTAGAATCCATTCCAAGGTGAAGATCTTAGACTTTAGGAAGACTAACTTTGCGAAGATGGGCCAATACCTCAGGGAGTCGTTAGTGGGATGGGAACAGCTGGGGGATGTAGAACAACAGTGGGCAAAACTGAAAGGGGGTATTTTAAAGGCAACCAACCTTTGTGTTAAAATGGTAAATAAAGGCAAAAGGAACAGGAGACCGCTATGGTTTTCGAAGGAAGTAGCTGAAAAAGTGAAGAAAAAGAGGGAGGCCTTCATGAAATACAAGAGATCACAGAGAAAGGAAGACAGGCATCTGTATTTGGAAAAACTTAGAGAAGCTAGCAAAGTAGTCAAGAAGGCAAAGATTCAAAAGGAGGAGGAAATAGCCAATGCAATAAAATGGGGAGATAAGACATTTTTCAGATATATTAGTGAGAAGAGGAAGGGCAAAAGTGGTATTGTCAGACTCAAGGGTACAGGGGGGGAATATGTAGAAGCTGATAAGGATAAAGCGGAATTGCTTAACAAATATTTTTGTTCTGTGTTCACAGATGAAGAACCAGGAGCAGGACCTCAGAAAACACCCACAAATAAGAACAGAAGCAAGGGACATCTTGAACAATTTTCAGAAGACTGTGTTCGTGAGAAACTAGCTCAACTTAAAGTAGACAAAGCGATGGGACCGGATGGGATACACCCTAGAATACTGAGGGAACTTGGGGACGTTCTAGCAACTCCACTGACTGACCTTTTCAATGCCTCGTTGGAGTCGGGAGTGGTGCCAAAGGACTGGAGAGAGGCTCATTTTTTTATTTATTTATTTATTACATTTTCTTTTATACCGCGCTATTTAAGATCAGTGCGGTTTACAATAAACATTGAATCTACACGTCTCAGTTTAGTGATTTGTGCTTACAATAAACAGGTAAAAATAACTCGGGTGTACAATGAACAAGTTTCTTAACAGGGAGAACAGGGAGAACAATAACTATATACAGGCCAGTTAATGTAACTATATACATGGTTACGTGCACAGCACGAGCTTCTCAGAGTAAGTTAAGTATGGAGGCGGTTAAGGTGTGGTTGCAGGTATTCAGACTAGGAGTGTATGATGCATGGGCTTGAGGAGCTACCATGAGGTGTGGAAGTAGGTGACTGTGGAGGGGGGGCTGCGGCATCGTAGTAAAGGAGAAAAAGGTGATGCTTCAGTTCCTTCTTGAATTGGGAGAGATCGCTGATGGTTCTGATAGGCGCCGGGAGTGCGTTCCAGCAAGATGGTGCAAAAAAGGCAAAGGCTCTAGATCTGGTAGCTTGAGAGCACTTAGTACTTGCCTTAGGTAGAATGAGGGTGTTTGCAGCATTCGATCTCCTTAGCCGGTTAGGAGGTGTGATGGATACTAGGTCGGTGATAGCAGTAGCCGGGAATTTCTTGATGGCTTTATGGGTCATTGTTAGAACCTTGTAGGAGATCCTGGCCTGTATGGGCAGCCAGTGCAACTGTTTTAGTATTGCAGTGATGTGGGATCTTCTGGAAGCTCCATGAAGGATTCTTGCAGCAGAATTCATAGCAAGTTGTAAGGGGTTGGTCGTATTCTTTGGTAGGCCATGTAATATCGCATTAGCATAGTCAAGGTGGGGCATTATTAGGGCCTGAAAAACAGTTCGGAAGTCTTCAGGTTCTAACAGCTGACGAAGATGGCGAAGGGACCGGATTTTGTGATAGACAGATTTTGTTATGTTATTGATGTGGGCCTTCGTATTAAGCTGCTGATCAAGTATAACTCCAAGGTATCTTACTGTAGTCTTGCATGTGAGCTCTGCGTCCCGAACTTTGATGGATAGAGGTGGGATAAAAGCCGGGTTCCTGGTGACGAAGAGGGCTTCGGTCTTTTTGAAGTTTAATTTAAGCCTTTGTGCGTCTATCCAGTCGGTGACTGCATCAAAGCATTTGATTAGAGGAGAGAGGTCAAGATGCTCAGTCGAGATTGGCATGTACATCAAGACATCGTCGGCATAGACAAGGCAGTTGATGTTAAATGAGTGGATAAGGTCACAGATGGGTTGCATGTAAATGTTGAATAGTAAGGCCGATAAGGAGGAGCCTTGCGGGACACCTTTAGTTTGAAGGAAGGGGTCAGAGGTGGAAGGACCAGAACGTACATGTTGCCAACGATCTGTGAGATAAGACGCGCACCAAGATAGAGCTGAGCCGTGAACTCCCTTATCTCTGAGGCGATGAAGGAGAATTTCGTGGTCTACTGTATCAAAGGCAGCGGCAATGTCCATGAATATTAGAACAAAGCCTTGTCTGATGTTATCCAACCCTATGGAAAGGGTGTTGAATAGGGTTGTAAGTAGCGTTTCCACACCATGTGCTTCCCGGAATCCATGCTGGCAGGGATGAAGGGGTGCGTTGGAATCTATATGATCCTGTAATTGACGTTGTGTAATCTTTTCAATGATCTTCGAGAGGAGAGGTATGCTGGAGATAGGCCTGTAGGAATCCATCGATGAGGGGTCCAGCTTACTGTTCTTTAGGAGAGGTCTGATCGCAGTCTGTTTCAGGCTACAGGGGAATGTTCCAGTAGAGAAGGATCCTTCTATAAGCTTGGATAAGAATGGGCTGAGCTCAGCACGTAAGGATTTTATCCAGGGAGCTGGACACGGATCAGCGGGTGCTGTAGTGGTATTTATATTTAATATGGTGTCTTGAATGACTCTGTTGGTTGGGGTAGAGAATGATGTGAGGGTGTGTTGGGTTTCACTTAAGAGATGATCAACTGAGGGATGAGGGGTGGAAATGGGTGGAGTAGTTGAGATGAGGGGCTTAGTAGGTTGAGCAAGCTGGTTACTTTTGTTGCGTAAGTAATTGGCATATTCCTGGGGGTCTGGGTGGAACGAGTTTCCCTGAGATGGTTCCTTTGCTAGGGATTTTACAATTTGGAAGAGCTCGTGGGGTTTGTTCAGGGAGCGTTGTAGTCTGTTTGCATGATATTGTTTCATACTTGATGCAACGGCTAAACGATGTTTTACTAATTGTGCTGTGAATGCTTCATGGCTTGCGGTTGTTCTAGATCGTCTCCAGTGCCTCTCTAGTTGTCTGAGATGAAGAAGCGATTTGCGTAGTTCTTGGGAGAACCAAGGAGCATTCTTCTTCTTATGTGAAGCTTTGTATGTTGGAGGTCTATGGATTACGGCATCTAGGTTTGAGTTCCAGGAGTCGACCATGTCGTCTAGTCCTTGTTCAGGTAGGTCAAGTAGGATCAGTGTCTTCATTAAAAAATCCTCTCTATCGAAAGGATGGAAGCGCTTAAATTGTTCTGGGGTAGGATTATCATCAGTTTTAGCTTTGACAGATGTAGCACAAGTTGGTATCTGGAATCGTATCAGAAGATGATCTGACCAAGGGACTGGGCTAACATTTAGGAGAGGCTTGTGCCCATGAAGGAAGGCTAGCTGCGGTGCAAAGATCAAATCTAGTATGTTCCCTTTTATATGGGTAGTGGTATCGACGAGTTGAACGTAGCCTAGCTCACTGAGGGCATCATTAAAGGCATTGGTATGGCTGTCTTGAATGGATGGGAGGTTGAAATCTCCTAAAACCCAGTTCATGGTGTGAAGATTTGTGGTGTTGCAGGCAAGATCGATTATTGTGGCTAAGTCATCTGGAGATGATGAAGGTGCTCTATATAGCAAGTTGATGGTTATTTGTTTGTTTGTAATGGTAAGGGAGTCAAGGGACGAGGTGCTGCTTGAGGCAGCAATCTGAAATTTGAGATCCGCTTTTGTTAGGATGAGTACTCCTCCACCACGATGGTCGGTTCTGTGGCATGAGTGAACTGAGAAGTTGGGAGGGACACTCTGGTGAAGAATCACGGAGTCGGATGCAGATAACCATGTTTCAGTGATACATAAGATATCAAGATTATGAGCTGAAAGCATATCGGTTAATGCTGGCCATTTCTTCCTTATGGATCGTGCGTTTATTAGTGCACATTTAAGGTCAGGGGGAGAGTGGGGTTGTACACGCCGAGTTAGGTTGTGCTGCTGTAGGTTCACATAGATAACATGTGGGCCTGGTATGCTTCGAGGTGTTTCGGTTTGATATTTGGTATAGTCAGGGAATCTTCTCCAGGATCTTCGGAGGACAGGTATGGAGTTATGAGGTACGTTAAGGGCTAGAGTGTCGAAGGTCAGGACTATTAAAATAAAGCAGGTGAGGATTGAGAATGGGTATGTGGGTACACAGTGAGATATCATGGTGAATAGTATGGATAGTAAACCACAGTAACGATATTGGCTAGTGAGAGTAACAGACAAGTATTTTCGGCCTAACCAGTTAATCTATGGAATGGAATGGTGAGGTAGTCAGAAAAATCAGAATGGCTCAAAAAGTAAGACTAGTAGCTTGTTAGCAGTTTAGATCAGGTAATGCAAAACATTAGTATATACAATGTAGCACTAAAACATTAGCGAGATAGTCCTGAGGGGAAGTGGAAAGATACTATGAAACTATGTTACAAACTTTGTTGCTGGAACTCTGGGCTTCAAAGGATTCAGGATCTAAGCGCGGCAGGACCATGAGCTGGCGGTGTTCTAATTTTCTTGTTCAGAGGAAGCTGATGGGCTGTTATTCCAATTTTTCTTAGGCCTCCCTCAGGCCTCCGCCTAAGGGCCACGCCAAAGGGCCCTCTGGCGAGGCCCTCAGGCGCGGGCCCGCAGAGGCGCGGGCGCACCTTATGGCGCGAAGTTTTTTAAAGTCCAGGTGCGCCCCAAATGGGCGGAAGATCGGCGTCCCTCTGCTCCCCTGCCGGAGGCTCTATCCCCGTGCCGGGGAGAGCTGCGGATGGTGGTGGGAGTAGGGAGGTGCACGCGCCTTATGGCGCGAAGTTTAAAAGTCCAGGTGCGCCCCGAATGGGCGGAAGATCGGCGTCCCTCTGCTCCCCTGCCGGAGGCTCTATCCCTGTGCCGGGGAGAGCTGCGGATGGTGGTGGGAGTAGGGAGGTGCACGCGCCTTATGGCGCGAAGTTTAAAAGTCCAGGTGCGCCCCGAATGGGCGGAAGATCGGCGTCCCTCTGCTCCCCTGCCGGAGGCTCTATCCCCGTGCCGGGGAGAGCTGCGGATGGTGGTGGGAGTAGGGAGGTGCACGCGCCTTATGGCGCGAAGTTTAAAAGTCCAGGTGCGCCCCGAATGGGCGGAAGATCGGCGTCCCTCTGCTCCCCTGCCGGAGGCTCTATCCCCGTGCCGGGGAGAGCTGCGGATGGTGGTGGGAGTAGGGAGGTGCACGCGCCTTATGGCGCGAAGTTTAAAAGTCCAGGTGCGCCCCGAATGGGCGGAAGATCGGCGTCCCTCTGCTCCCCTGCCTTTACACAAAAGCGGAAGTAAGGATATGGTTGAAAACTACAGGCCGGTTAGTTTGACTTCAGTGGTGAGTAAATTAATGGAAACGCTGTTGAAAGAGAAAATAGTGAGGTTTCTGGAGTCCAGCGGATTACAGGATCCGAGGCAGCATGGATTCACCAGAGGCAGGTCTTGTCAGACAAATCTGATTGATTTCTTTGACTGGGTGACCAGGGAGTTGGACCGAGGGAGAGCTCTAGATGTGGTGTATTAAGATTTCAGTAAAGCCTTTGACACTGTTCCTCACAGGCGACTTATAAACAAACTGAGCACCCTAGGGATGGACCCTAAAGTTACTGCTTGGGTTAGAAATTGGTTGGGTGGGAGGCGACAAAGAGTACAAGTAAATGGAGCTCACTCTGAGGAGAAGGATGTTACCAGTGGTGTGCCCCAGGGATCTGTCCTTGGTCCGATTCTTTTTAACATCTTTGTTAGTGATATAGCGGAAGGGCTGTCTGGTAAGGTTTGCCTCTTTGCGGATGATACCAAAATCTGCAATAAAGTAGACACCCAGGAAGGTGTAGATAACATGAGGAGGGATCTAGCTAAGCTTGAAGAATGGTCTAGAATTTGGCAGCTGGGATTTAATGTTAAAAATGTAAGGTCATGCATTTGGGCTGCAGCAATCCAAGGGAGCAATACAGCATAGGAGGTGAAGTACTTTTGTCCACTAAAGAAGAGCGGGACCTAGGCGTAGTTGTGTCCGATGATCTTAAAGTAGCTAAACAGGTAGAAAAGGCAACGGCAAAAGCTAGAAGGATGCTTGGGTGCATACGGAGAGGAATGGCTAGCAGAAAAAGGAGGTGATAATGCCTCTGTATAAGTCTTTGGTGCGACCTCATTTGGAGTATGGTGTGCAATTCTGGAGACCGCACCTTCAAAAGGATGTGAACAGGATGGAGTCGGTGCAGAGGGTTGCTACTAAGATGATTAGTAGTCTTCATTATAAAGCATATGAGGACAGACTTAAGGATCTTAATATGTACACCTTAGAGGAAAGGCGGGATAGAGGTGATATGATTGAGATGTTTAAATACCTCCGTGGCATAAATGTTCAGGGAGAGAGCCTCTTTCAATTGAAAGCAAGTTCTGCGACGAGGGGACATGGGATGAGGGTGAAGGGAGATAGATTCAGGAGTGATATGCGGAAATATTTCTTTACGGAAAGAGTAGTGGATCCGTGGAATAGTCTCCCAGTGGAGGTGGTAGAGATGAGGACAGTAACTGAATTCAAAAAAGCATGGGACCAACACAGAGGATCTCTAAAGGTAAAAAGTGGACTGTTGTAGTTGTTGTTATGGAAGGACAGACTAGATGGGCCTTGTGGTCTTTTTCTGTCATCATGTTTCTATGTTTCTATGTTTCTATGTTTCTAATCTACTCAGATAAGCTCCTGAAGTAGGATTTGACCCACACAGTAGAAAGCAAGCCAGCTAAGGGGTTTCAGCTGGATAACTGCTAGCAATTAAGCCTTACCTAATTGCTTGTGAGCTAGGAGACAATCACTTCTGAATCTATGTGGGAAGTTATCAGAAGTTAACCTGAAAAGAACAGGTTTTTTTTCTCTTTGTAGCTTTTGGTTTGTTGTTTGATACATGCTAAGAAAACATTAGCTAGTGCCTACAGAAAAGACCAGTTTGTACCAACCAGGTCTTATTTCTTTTGCTTTAATTGCCTGACAAGTTTAAAGGTTGTTTTCCTGATTTTGTTTTTTTCAAGTTTAACACTGGAAGCAAGTAACCTGATTTATGTGCTACCAAGCATATCTGTGTTGGGAGAAATAACCCCATAAATAAATATCTTATTGGCTTTACCCAAAAAGCACAACTAATTATTGTTAGCAGCTGTGTCTGGTGTGAATGAACTGCATTGCCCACAATCCCTTGCAAATCATATAGATATATGCACTTGCCAAGACTGTGAAGATTCTCACCCAGGCAGCCGTCTGACAAATGGCGTAGTTTTTCGGATTGCTTTTGCACAAAGGGGATTTACTTGCTGAGGATTACAACTAAAGTTCAAGTTTAAAGCTGGAAAAAAAAAAGATTTTCCCTCAACTGCACTTTGGAGGAGAAGTGGTGGTTCCAGGAAGCTGTCCCAGGAGGAAAAGACCCTGTGCAGAGCTGGATTCATCACTGACACAAGGTAATAAGTACCTGGGCATGTCTAGTGGTGGATGGGAGTAAGGCACAGGGGTAATTGAAAAAAAAAAGTAGTAGAAAAAAACACACCTGTTTGGAAGGTGGTGCACTTTGCTTTTTTTTGTTTCTTGCAGGGATCAAGATGGATCCAAGGGAACTAGTTGATTGGATGGCAGCCCAGTTTAGCAGGCAACAGGAGCTAGCACAGCAGGCTCAGGACACTGCTATGAAAGCCTTAATGGACCAGCAGAAGCCAGTGCTTGATCTGGTGCAAGCCCTAGTTAAGCTGCAGAACCAAAGTGGAACAGATGCAAGACCAGCAGTAAATACTGGTACACCACATGTGGACAGTGTGGGACTCAATCAAGGGATTGGGGCATTTAGTTTTGGGAAGCTAACTCCAGATGATAATGTTGATGATTTTCTAGAGTCTTTTGAAAGAGTGGCACAAGCATTAGCATGGCCAGAGACCCAGTGGGCAGTAAGGCTGGCAGCCTCGTTAACTGGAGAGGCGCTTGCAGCTTACAGAGCAATGCCAGCAGCCCAGGCTTTGAATTATAAGGATGTAAAGGCTGCTATTAGAGATCACCTAGGGTTGTCTATTTCAGAGTATAGGCGAATGTTTAGAGCTACTACATTGAGAGTGGGTGAAACACCCAGGGCTCTGAGTCAGAGAATCAGAGGTTTAGCTGTAAAATGGTTGGAGCCTGAGCAAAAGACGGTAGAAATGTTATTAGATATTGTAATGGTTGAACAATTTATGTCTGCGGTCCCTAAAGATTTGCACACTTTCCTTATACAGCAAAATTGCCAAAATCTTGGAGAGGCAACCATGCTAGCAGAGAGATTCTTGGAAGCCATGCAGGCTTGCCATAGAATGGGTGGCCCTCTGAAGATTGGTGCTGAGGCTAGATGTGCTGTATCAGAAAAGAGAATAATTAAAAATGTTTCTGAAAATGAATGTACTGTATCAAACCAGATGACACAGTGGAATAGAAAGAAATGTTTCAAGTGTGGAAAATGGGGACATTTAGAAAAGAGATGCCAGACACACACTAGCTTAATGGGTCTGGATTTAAAACAGCCCAAAGAAGGATTTCTTTTGATGGTTGAAGTGCAAGGAATTACCACAAATGCTTTGTTAGACTCTGGGGCAGACCAGAGTATGATGTCAAAAAGGCTTTGGAAGAGGATAGAGGCCCAAGAAGGATTTGTGCCTAGAACCCCTGAAAGCCAAGTTCACATCAGATGCATTCATGGTGCTGCAACATCATATCCCACGTATAGGCTAAAGGTTAAGTGCCTGGGGAAACAAGAGGAAGTCCTGTTAGCAGTGGTGCCTAGGCTACCCTTTGATTTGGTTCTAGGAAAGGACTGGCCAAGATTTAAGCAGGGTCTAGTGGAAGGGCTAGGAAAGAAGGAGGGAGAAGGATTAATGGAAATAGCTCTCGGGCCTTTCTTTGGAAGTCCTCAGTCCCTAGCTAAAAAGATGGTTAAGCTTCCAGAAGGCCAAACTATAGGGAATAAGAGGGGCCTTGTATCCACCCGCTCGCAGGCTAAGGTAGAAGGCCAGCAGAAGGAGGAGGGGGAGCAGGCAGAGTTATTAGGAGACTTACCCTCTCATGATGATTTAATAACTCCATCATCTGGTAAAGTAAGAAAGTTGAAAGCACAAAAGCGGCGTGAGAGACTTTGCAGAGCACAGGGTAGGGCTGAGATGTTAGCTGGTCAAAGTTTACCCTGGGTGCCAGCTGAGTTAGTGGCAAAGTTTCCTAACTTTCCACAAGAGCAGCGAGCTGATCAAGCTCTCACCCGAGCTTTTAAGTATGCTCATGAGGTCAGGGAGGAGTTGCCCAGATTCAGACTAGATAATGAAATATTATATAGAGAGAGTCAGGACCCCAGAAATGGGACCATACGAAAAACAAGTGGTGGTACCCACAACTTTCAAAGGGCTAGTACTTAGATTAGCACATGATCATCCAGTTGGAGGTCATAAAGGGATGCAAGGAACGCTGGATCAAATACTTATGCGTTTTTACTGGCCAGGTATTTTCAAAGAAACTGCCCAGTTTTGTGCTGCATGTCCAGCGTCTCAGCGAGTTACAGCGGCTCACCCACCGGTGGTGCCATTGATCCCCATGCCAATTATCACAGACCCAATTGGTCGCATTGCCATGGATATTGTAGGCCCATTAATCAAAAAGCCCCGAGGTTTCCAATACATCCTAGTTATGGTAGATCAGGCAACAAGGTTTCCCTGGGCCATACCATTGAGGAATGTTTCTGCAAAAACAATAGCTTTAGAGCTAGTAAAATTGTTTTGTGAAGTGGGATTCCCAAGAGAGGTGTTGACTGACCGAGGGTCCAATTTTGTATCCAAATATTTGGCCCAGGTCTGGGATGCCTTTGGCATTCATCACGTGAAAACCTCAGCCTACCATCCACAATCAAACGGTTTGGTGGAGAGATTCAACCAAACTCTCAAACAAATGTTGAGAAGGGGGTTAGCAGGAGAGGTAAAAGAATGGGATATGTTATTGCCCTTTGCCTTATATGCCTGCAGGGAAAGAATTCAGGTGTCCCTAGGTGTAACTCCATATGAATTGATGTATGGTAGGGCTCCACGGGGTTTATTAGATATTTTGAGGGAACAATGGATTGATCCTGAACCAGGAAGTCAGGAGGTGCCACAGTTTCTACGTGACCTGAGAGCACATTTGAAAAGGACCTCGCAGGTTGCTGAGAGGAACCTGCAGGACAGTCAAGTGCGCCAGAAAGGGTGGTATGATAGGAAGGCCAAAAGCCGCCAATTAAGCATTGGTGAAAAGGTTTTGGTTCAAGTAGCAGGTACAGCCCCAAAATTTGAAGTACAGTGGAAAGGGCCATGGAAGGTTGTTAAACAAGTGAGCCCAGTATCTTATATGGTAGAAAATGCAAGAGGGCGTAGGCAGACCTACCATATTAATGTACTTAAGTCTTGGAAGGAGAGGCCTGTAAATAATAATGACCCTGAAGCCAGTCAGGAAGTAAGTGAGCTTCAAAAAGAGAACACTCTCGTAGGTATTACGGACTATAGGAAAGATGTTTCACCAGTTAAACCAGTCCGTAATAACTTAAGCAGGGGGGTATGTGATAAGGAAGCTTATCATAGCTCAGGAAGGAGCTATAGAAAAGGTGAAGTGACTCTGAACAAGCAACCTGTCAGTTCTGGTAGAAATAAGAAAACAGAATTTTCACATAAAAGACTACCAGTCCCAGAATGCACCAGGTTTCCAACAGCCATTAGAGGAGCTGAAGTGGGGAAACGTGTGTTCAATCAGGAGGGCTATGAGGTAATCCCTAAGCACTCATCTCAAAGGACAGGGCCTGATTCAGCACAGCTGCGCTGTATTAGGGGGGAGCACTCATCTAGGCAGAATAAAGGTAGAGTTTATTCTACAGAGAATTATCCTCATTATCCTGAGAATCAGCTTGAGCTTGATCAGTTTCATCTGAAGGATCATCAGAAGCAGAAGCCAAACCGGACGGACAGAGAGGGAAAGAAACCTTTTGGAAGAAGGAGGAGAAAAGCCTTTGAGAGGTCTAGAAGAGTCCAGAGCAGTACGTATACTGGGAGGCATTCCAAGGGCCAGCATACACCATTGGACTGGGGAAAGCCAGAGGAATGGTGCTGCAGAGCTAGGAATCTCCAGACGGTACCTGTGAGAGAGACGGCTGCACGTGGAAGGGACCCTAAGACCCGTGCCAGAAGGTATGTGAAGGGAGATCCAGTGTCCAGGGATCTGGATTGGAAGGCTGGACATAAGAACTGGACTACATACTGGCCAGGCTATATAGAGAGGAACTCTAACAGCAGTGGAAGCTCAAGTATGACCACTGATCTATGCCCTAGCTATAACCTTGAAAGACAGCAGGGAAACAAGTATTCTCCTGAAAGTGCACCATTGAGAGATTCATCTGTGCCAATCCATGATATTGAACCCATGCTTGTTGAAGAAGGGGGAATGATTGCAGATGAAGAATGTGTTTATATGGACTGCTCTCTGTCTAAACTCCTTTGGTAACTTTCTGTTACAAAGTACAGCAACCATCACAAAGAAATACAAACTTGTTCTTTAATCTACTCAGAAAAGCTCCTGAAGCAGGATTTGACCCACACAGTAGAAAGCAAGCCAGCTAAGGGGTTTCAGCTGCATAACTGCTAGCAATTAAGCCTTACCTAATTGCTTGTGAGCTAGGAGACAATCACTTCTGAATCTATGTGGGAAGTTATCAGACGTTAACCTGAAAAGAACAGGTTTTTTTTCTCTTTGTAGCTTTTGGTTTGTTGTTTGATACATGCTAAGAAAACATTAGCTAGTGCCTACAGAAAAGACCAGTTTGTACCAACCAGGTCTTATTTCTTTTGCTTTAATTGCCTGACAAGTTTAAAGGTTGTTTTCCTGATTTTGTTTTTTTCAAGTTTAACACTGGAAGCAAGTAACCTGATTTATTTGCTACCAAGCATATCTGTGTTGGGAGAAATAACCCCATAAATAAATATCTTATTGGCTTTACCCAAAAAGCACAACTAATTATTGTGAGCAGCTGTGTCTGGTGTGAATGAACTGCATTGCCCACAATCCCTTGCAAATCATATAGATATATGCACTTGCCAAGACTGTGAAGATTCTCACCCAGGCAGCCGTCTGACAACCTTCAAAAGGATGTGAACAGGATGGAGTTGGTGCAAAGGGTGGCTACTAAAATGATTAGTGGTCTTCATTATAAAGCATATGAGGACAGACTGAAGGATCTTAATATGTACACCTTAGAGGAAAGGCGGGATAGAGGTGATATGATTGAGATGTTTAAGTACCTCCGTGGCATAAATGTTCAGGGAGAGAGCCTCTTTCAATTTCAAAGCAAGTTCTGCTATGAGGGGACATGGGATGAGGGTGAAGGGAGATAGATTCAGGAGTGATATGCAGAAATATTTCTTTACGGAAAGAGTGGTGGATCCGTGGAATGGTCTCCCGGTGGAGGTGGTGGAGATGAGGACAGTGGCTGAATTCAAAAGAGCATGGGACAAACACAGAGGATCTCTAAAGGTAAAAAGGGGACTGTTGTAGTTGTTATGGAAGGACAGGCTAGATAGGCCATGTGGTCTTTTTCTGTCGTCATATTTCTATGTTTCTATGTAAATTTCATCTGCCATTTGGATGCCCATCTTCCAATTTATCAAGATCCTCTTGCAATTTTCCACAATCCTCTTGGGTTTTAACAATTTTAAATAGTTTTGTGTCATTTGCAAATTTCATAACCTCACTCATTGTTCCCTTTTGCAGGTCATTTATGACTATGTCAAAAAGCAGCAGACCCAGTACAGATCCCTGGGGTACACCACTATTCACCTTTTTCCATTGGGAAAATTGGCCATTTAGCCCTACCCTCTGCTTTCTGTCTTTTAACCAGTTCCCGATCCACAATAGTACACTGCCTCCTATCCCATGACTCTTTAGTTTTGCCAAAAGTCTCTGATGAGGGACCTTGTCAAAGGCTTTCTGAAAGTCCAAATACACTATATCAACCGACTCACCTTTGTATACCTGTTTATTCACACCTTCAAAAAAACATAACAGATTAGTAAGACAACTTGTCAAAAGCCATGTTGGCTATCTGCCTTTAGACCATGACTATCTACATGCTGAGTAATTTTGTTCTTTATGATGGTTTCTACCATTTTTCCCGGTACTGTCGTCAGGCTCACCTGTCTGTAGTTTCCAGGATCACCCCTGGAACCCTTTTTAAAAATTGGTGTTACATTGGCGATCCTCCAATCTTCAGGTATTACAGATGATTTTAATGATAGTTCACAGATTACTAATAGCAGGTCTGCAATCTCATATTTCAGTTCTTTCAACACACTTGGATGTATACCATCTGGTCTAGGTGATTTGCTACTCTTCAGTTTATCAAATAGTTGTAATACATCTTTCCGGTATAGCGATATTTCTTTCAATTCTTATGCAGTATCACCTTTAAATACCACTTCAGTCATGGGTAACATCCCTACATTTTCCTCAGTAAAGACTGAAGCAAAGAATTCATTCAGTCTTTCCGCTATAGCCTTGTCCCCTCTTACTGCCCCTTATACCCCTCTATCATCTAATGGTCCAACTGACTCACAGGTTTTTTGCTACGAATATACTTGAAAAAGTCTTTATTAGCGTTTTTGCTTCCACAGCAAGCTTCTTCTCAAATTCTCCCTTTGCCTGACTTATCAATCCAAAAATACTGACCCTAAAAAACTGTCCCACCTTGAAATAATATTAATTCTTTTTGTCAAACCGTGTCCAGGAAGGGAAAGACATGTAACTTAACCCCACCAATGGACACCATCCATTTTATTCAAACTGTTCCTTCTTATCCTTCTTATAATCAAAATAACTTATCTTATGTCGTGGAAAACAGCACACTCATACTTAGCAGTACAGCAATTTCCAAGTCCAAAGAAGCACAACGTGCATATTTCGGGAAATGTATCTCCCTGTATCAAGTGATGATCGTGATCCATGGCGTTCATCCACCTCAAACAAGCTGTTTCAATGAATTTAACTTGCCAGTGCTTGTGCTGTTTCAAGTTTTTGTTGTTTGGCTCTTTTTTCCATTTCCCGAAAGATGCTTTATTGGCAACAACAGCCTCTCTGACCTCACCTTTAAACCATGCTGGCAGTTTTTTGGACTTCCTTCCACTTTTCTTAAAGCGTGGAATACAGCTGGTCTGGGCTTCCAAGATAGTATTTTTCAACAACACCCAAGCTTGATGTAAGTCTTTAACCCTTGCAACTGCTCCTTTTAGTTTTTTCTTAACTATTTTCCTCATTTTATCATAGTCTCCCTTTCAAAAGTTAAAAGGTAGTACTGTGGTTTCCTTACCATCCCTCCTCCACTAATTAAATCAAATGCGATCATGCTTTGATCACTATTGCCAAGTGGCCCCAACACCCTAATCTCTTGTACCAGATCTGGTGTTCCACTAAGGACTAGGTCCAATATGGCTTCCCCTCTGGTCGGTTCATGACCCAGTTGCTCCAAGAACCAATCATTTATGTCATCTAGAAACTTTAACTCCCTAGCATGTCCTGCCGTGACACTGACCCAGTCGATACCGGGGTAATTGAAATCACCCATTATTATTACTGTGCTGTAACATTTGTTAGTTTCCTTAATTTCTTTGAGCATTTCATCATCCATTTCTTCATTCTGGCCAGGCGGTTGATTGTACACCTCCACTGCCATCGCCTTCCCCTTTTTTACATGGAATTTCAATCCATAGAGATTCTACAGCAAATTTTGTTTCCTGCAAAACTTTAATCCTTTCTGACTCAATGCCCTCTCTAACATAGAGGGCAACTCCTCCGCCAATTTGATCAGCTCTATCATTACGATATAGTTTGTACCCAGGTATCACAGTGTCCCACTGGTTGTCCTCCTTCCACCATATCTCTGATATTCCAATCATATCTAACCTTTCATTTAGTGCTAAATATTCCAACTCTCCCATCTTATTTTTTAGACTTCTAGCATTTGCATACAAGCATTTTAGAGACTGTATTTTATTCATATTAATCTGACTATTGGTAGGCATGGGTAATTTGGAATCTTTAAGCTCTGTCTGCGCCATACTCAAGGGCATTTGGGCTACTTTACTCTTTTTTGGAGCCTCTCTGCTTTTGGTAATATCCTTCAAGGATACATTCTTCCGAACCATGCACTTTTGGGCGACTGTCGGCTTTCCCCTATTGTTGTTGTTAAGTGCCGTCGAGTCGGAGTCGACTCATGGTGACCCTCTGGATAGCTATCCTAAATTGTGTTCGGTCTTGAGTCAGGCAGCTCATTGTTGACAGACTGGTACCCGTAGCTGCTGTTATTGTCTCGATCCATCTCATTGCTGGCCTTCCTCTTTTGCGTTGACCTTCTATCTTGCCAAGCATGATGTCTTTCTCTAATGATCTCTCTCTTCGCATGATGTGTCCAAAGTATGAAAGGCGAAGTCTTGTCATCTGAGCTTCTAAAGAAAGCTTAGGTTTGATCTCCTCCAGTACCGACTGGTTTGTTCTTCGGGCAGTCCATGGTATACACAGTATTCGCCGCCAGCACCATAATTCAAAGCCATCCCTGTTCCCTGTAAGTATTAGCGTATGTGTCTCATATCCCCTCATGTTAAATGTATCCCCCGATTGACCGCTTTGACCTGGTGAAAAGCGGGATATAAATACAACTAAATAAATAAATACATTTTCTTCCTGTCTATCTTTTTCACTGTCCAGCTTTCACATCCATATGATGTTATTGAAAATACCATAAATAGAAAGATCACTCCAATATAAACATGCGTGTTTCTTTTTGCAAAATCACTTGACAAACAGCATATCTTTTTTCAACACATATATCAGGTCTCAGCATATAAGGGCACAGGTGAATGAATGACCAGAAAGCATTCAGGCCGTCTGCACCAAACAAGAGCCCAAACAAGTGAAACACAACCTTTAATATACAGCAAAACACTGAATAAAACACTCAATAAAAGTTAAAAAGACCACAGATCCAACCGCTTACCTGCCAGCTAAACTTCAACCATGGCTTGAACAAGTCGAATCTTTGTATGGAGAGAGACATCTCTGCTCTTGAGAATCTTATCTAGGTCTTTCATAGCCATTCTGCCAAGAGCAATGCGTCGTCTGATTTCTTGACTGCTTGTTGCTTCTTTATTGATAGTTTATCCAAGTAGGTTAAAGTTGTTCACAATTTCAATTTCTTCTCCTTCAACGATGAACCTGTTGATTATGCCAGTTGTCATGATCTTTGTCTTCTTTACATTAAGGTGCAGGCCCATTTTGAGACTATGTTCTTTGATTGTGAGAAGCAAATGTTTCAGATCATCTTCACTTTCAGCCAGTAATGTGGTATCATCAGCATAGCGAAGGTTGTTGATGAGTCTTCCACCAATCTTCACACCTCTGTTGTCTTCATACAATCCTGCTTCTCTGATGATTTGTTCTGCATATAAATTAAACAGGTAGGGGGAAAGTATGCAGCCTTGTCTTACACCTTTGCTTATTTTAAACCATTCTGTTTCTCCTTGTTCCGTTCGAACTGTTGCTTCTTGATCAATGTACAGATTGTGCAAGAGAACGATCAGGTGTTCTGGTATACCCATGCTTCTTAATGTGGCCCAGAGTTTCCCCTATTATCTAGTTTAAAAGCTGCTCTATCTCCTTTTTAAAGGTTAATGCCAGCAACCTGGTTCCATCCCGGTTAAGGTGAAGCCCATCCCTTTGGAGGAGCCCCTCCTTTCCCCAGAATGTTCCCCAGTTCCTAATAAATCCAAAACCCCCATCCTTGAACCATCGTCTCATCCACGCATTGAGACTCCAGAGCTCTGCCTGCCTTTTGGGTCTTGTGCGTGGAATGGGAAGCATTTCGGAGAACGCTACCCTGGAAGTTCTGGAATAACAAAATCTTTAATTTCCTTCCAAGTTGAACATGACCAGCATATGAAAGAAACAGAGGCACCTTACAGAGTTCCTTTCATAGTGCTCATCAGCCAAAGTTAAATGCAGATAAAGGAGCCAGTCTAGATGATTCTGATTCCCATAACAGCTGTAGTAGTCTATGCCACAGAATCTGTAAACCTTTAAACACAAAAAGGAGCACTTTAAATTTAATGTGCAGAAGGACAGGTAACCTGTGTAATTATCCCACTTGAAACCCCTAAAGCAGTGGTTCCAAAACTGTGGCTCGTGAAAACAAATAGGGTCACAAAATTCTCATTTGGGTTCGCAGCTGCCAAAGCCGGTTCAGGACCAGGAGAAGCCAGTATTAAAAATCATTATGGGACCTTGAAGCTGTATCTCTGCACGTGCATGGACTCCAAAGCCCGCTTTGATTTTCAAGGGCTCTTCAGTCCTCCATTGCGATCGGCTCTGTACATGTAGCTTGAGCCCCGTAGTGGAGGAAGTTCTGCTGCTCTTGTGAGACTTAACGCAATCAGCAAAACATCCGACATTGCGCAACTCAGTCTCATCCACAGAGCCTGTCACAGTGGAGGGCAGCAAAGGCAAGAAAGGTGAGCCTAGCTGCACAGAGGAGGGGGTGGAAATGAGAGAGATACAAGGGGAATGAGAGAGACACATGCATCAGGTGATGACTGCAGTGGGGGACATGAGAGAGACACATCAGGTGATGGCTGCGGGGGGGAATGAGAGAGACGCATAAGGTGATGGCTGTGGGGGGGGGGAATGAGAGAGACACATGCATAAGGTGATGGCTTTGGGGGGGGAAAGAGAGACACAAGCATAAGGTGATGGCTGTGGGGGGGGAATGAAAGAGACACATGCATAAGGTTATGGCTGTGGGGGGGGAATGAAAGAGACACAAGCATAAGGTGATGGCTGTGGCGGGGGAATGAAAGAGACACATGCAAAAGGTAATGGCTGTGGGGGGAAGCAATAAGAGAGAGACACAGGAATAAGGTGATGGCTGTGGGGGGGAATTAGAGACACATGCATCAGGTGATGGCTGCGGGGGGGAATGAGAGACACATGCATCAGGTGATGGCTGCGGGGGGGAATGAGAGACACATGCATCAGGTGATGGCTGCGGGGGGGGGAATGAGAGAGACACATGCATAAGGTGATGGCTGTGGGGGGAATAAGAGACACATGCATAAGGTGATGGCTGTGGGGGGGGGAATGAGAGACAAATGCATCGGGTGATGGCTGTGGGGGGGAATGAGAGACACATGCATAAGGTGATGGCTGTGGGGGGGGGATGAGAGACACATTCATAATGTGATGGCTGTGGGGGGGGGGAATGAGAGACACATGCATTGGGTGATGGCTGTGGGGGGGGATGAGAGACACATGCATAAGGTGATGGCTGTGGGGGGGAATGAGAGAGATACATGCATAAGGTGATGGCTATGGGGGGGAATGAGAGACACAAGCAAAAGGTGATGGCGGTGGGGGGGGAATGAGAGACACATGCATCGGGTGATGGCTGTGGGGGGGGAATGAGAGACACATGCATAAGGTGATGGCTGTGGGGGGGGGAATGAGAGACACATGCATAAGGTGATGGCTGTGGGGGGGGAATGAGAGACACATGCATAAGGTGATGGCTGTGGGGGGGAATGAGAGACACATGCATAAGGTGATGGCTGTGGGGGGGAATGAGAGACACATGCATCAGGTAATAACTGTGGGAGGAAGCAATAAGAGAGAGACACATGCATAAGGTGATGGCTGTGGGGGGGAATGAGAGACACATGCATAAGGTGATGGCTGTGGGGGGGGAATGAGAGACACATGCATAAGATGATGGCGGTGGGGGGAAATGAGAGAGACACATGACTAAGGTGATGGCTGTGGGGGGGGAATGAGAGACACATGCATAAGGTGAGGGCTGCGGTGGGGAATGAGAGAGACACATGCATAAGGTGATGGATGTGGGGGGGAATGAGAGACACATGCATAAGGTGATGGCTGTGGGGGGGAATGAGAGACACATGCATAAGATGATGGCTGGGGGGGGGAAATGAGAGAGACACATGCAGAAGGTGATGGCTGTGGGGGGGGGGAATGAGAGACACATGCATAAGGTGATGGCTGCGGTGGGGAATGAGAGAGACACATGCATAAGGTGATGGATGTGGGGGGGAATAAGAGACACCTGCATAAGGTGATGGCTGTGGGGGGGAATGAGAGACAGATGCATAAGGTGATGGCTGTGGGGGGGGATGAGAGACATGCATAAGGTGATGGCTGTGGGGGGGGATGAGAAACACATGCATAAGGTGATGGCTGTGGGGGGCGGAATGAGAGACACATGCATAAGGTGATGGCTGTGGGGGGGAATAAGAGACACATGCATCAGGTGATGGCTGTGGGAGGAATGAGAGACACATGCATAAGGTGATGGCTGGGGGGGGGGAATGAGAGACACATGCATCAGGTGATGGCTGCGGGGGGGGGGGGGGAATGAGAGAGACACATCCATAATGTGATGGCTTGGGGGGGGGGAAGGAGAGACACATGCAACAGGTGATGGCTGTGGGGGGGAATGAGAGAACCATGCATCAGGTGATGGCTGCGGGGGGGGGGGGGAATGAGAGAGACACATGCATAAGGTGATGGCTGAGGGCGGGGGGAATGAGAGACACATGCATCAGGTAATGGCTGCGGGGGGGGCGGGAATGAGAGAGACACATGCATAAGGTGATGGCTGTGGGGGGGGAATTAGAGACACATGCATAAGGTGATGGCTGTGGGGGGGGAATGAGAGACACATACATAAGTAGATGAATTTGGGGGGGGAATGAGAGACAAATGCATCGGGTGATTGCTGTGGGGGGGGAATGAGAGACACATGCATCAGGTGATGGCTGTGGGGGGGATGAGAGTCACATGGATAAGGTGATGGCTGTGGGGGGGGGATGAGAGACACATGCATTGGGTGATGGCTGTGGGGGGGAATGAGAGACACATGCATAAGGTGATGGCTGTGGGGGGGTGGGAATGAGAGAGACACATGCATAAGGTGATGGCTATGGGGGGAATGAGAGACACATGCATAAGGTGATGGCTGTGGGGGGGGGAATGAGAGACACATGCATCAGGTGATGGCTGTGGGGGGGGAATGAGAGACACATGCATAAGGTGATGGCTGTGGGGGGGGAATGAGAGACACATGCATCAGGTAATAACTGTGGGAGGAAGCAATAAGAGAGACACATGCATAAGGTGATGGCTGTGGGGGGGAATGAGAGACACATGCATAAGGTGATGGCTGTGGGGGGGGGGGAATGAGAGACACATGCATAAGATTTATTTATTTATTTATTTATTTATTTATTTAGCAAACATTTATATACCGCTGCTTCCAGCGATCAGCAGCGGTCCGATTACAATAGGAGAACTGTCAAATCAGTACAGTAGAATTTGGGGCGCGCAAAGGTTGATTCGGAGGGTAGGCACATCACATCACACAAGTGGGTATAAGGGGCATTGTTTACATAAATACACTGATGTGGAATATGTACATATATACAAATAACCAGTATACACAAAACAAATTCAAGAGTAATAAATACAGTAGAATTTGGGGCGCGCATAGGTTGATTCGGAGGGTAGGCACATCACACAAGTGGTGTAAATAAGTATATCTGTATAAGTATAAGTATATCTGTATACATGTATATCTGGATACAAGTATACTCATACCTTTGGGTATAAGGGGCACTGTTTACATGATGGCTGTGGGGTATAAGGGTTTACATGATGGCTGTGGGTATAAGGGGCACTGTTTACATGATGGCTGTGGGGGGGAAATGAGAGAGACACATGCATAAGGTGATGGCTGTGGGGGGGGGGAATAAGAGACACATGCATAAGGTGATGGCTGCGGTGGGGAATGAGAGAGACACATGCATAAGGTGATGGATGTGGGGGGGAATAAGAGACACATGCATAAGGTGATGGCTGTGGGGGGGGAATGAGAGACACATGCATAAGATGATGGCTTTGGGGGGGAAATGAGAGAGACACATGCATAAGGTGATGGCTGTGGGGGGGGGAATGAGAGACACATGCATAAGGTGATGGTTGCGGTGGGGAATGAGAGAGACACATGCATAAGGTGATGGATGTGGGGGGGAATGAGAGACACATGCATAAGGTGATGGCTGTGGGGGGGAATGAGAGACACATGCATAAGGTGATGGCTGTGGGGGGGATGAGAGACATGCATAAGGTGATGGCTGTGGGGGGGATGAGAAACACATGCATAAGGTGATGGCTGTGGGGGGAATGAGAGACACATGCATCAGGTGATGGCTGTGGGGGGGAATAAGAGACACATGCATCAGGTGATCGCTGTGGGGGGGGAATGAGAGAGACTCATGCATAAGGTGATGGCTCTGGGGGGGGGAATGAGAGACACATGCATCAGGTGATGGCTGCGGGGGGGGGGGAATGAGAGAGACACATGCATACGGTGAGGGCTGTGGGGGGAAATGAGAGACACATGCATCAGGTGATGGCTGTGGTGGGGAATGAGAGACACATGCATCAGGTAATGGCTGTTGGGGGAAGCAATAAGAGAGAGACACATGCATAAGGTGATGGCTGAGGGCGGGGGGAATGAGAGACACATGCATCAGGTGATGGCTGCGGGGGGGGGGGAATGAGAGAGACACATGCATAAGGTGATGGCTGTGGGGGGGGATGAGAGACACATGCATAAGGTGATTGCTGTGGGGGGGAATGAGAGACACATGCCTAAGGTGATGGCTGTGGGGGGGGGGGAATGACAGACACATGCATAAGGTGATGGCTGTTGGGGTGGAATGAGAGACACATGCATCAGGTAATGGCTGTGGGGGGAAGCAATAATAGACAGACACATGCATAAGGTGATGGCTGTGGGAGGGAATTAGAGACAAAAGCATCAGGTTATGGCTGTGGGGGGAAGCAATAAGAGAGAGACAAATGCATAAGGTGATAGCTGTGGGGGGGAATGAGAGACACATGCATAAGGTGATGGCTGTGGGGGGGAATTAGAGACACATGCATCAGGTGATGGTTGTGGGGGGGGAATGAGAGACACATGTATAAGGTGATGGCTGTGGGGGGGGGGAATTAGAGACACATGCATCAGGTGATGGCTGCGGGGGGGGGGGGGGAAATGAGAGAGACACATGCATAATGTGATGGCTGTGGGGGGGGGGAATGAGAGACACATGCCTAAGGTGATGGCTGTGGGGGGGGGAATGAGAGACACATGCATCAGGTAATGGCTGTTGGGGGAAGCAATAAGAGAGAGACACATGCATAAGGTGATGGCTGTGGGGGGAATGAGAGACACATGCATCAGGTGATGGCTGTGGGGGGGGAATGAGAGACACATGCATAAGGTGATGGCTGCGGGGGCGGAAATGAGAGACACGTGCATAAGGTGATGGCTGCGGTGGGGAATGAGAGAGACACTTGCATAAGGTGATGGCTGTGGGGGGAATGAGAGACACATGCATAAGGTGATGGCTGTGGGGGGGATGAGAGACATGCATAAGGTGATGGCTGTGGGGGGGATGAGACACACATGCATAAGGTGATGGCTGTAGGGGGGGATGAGAGACACATGCATATGGTGATGGCTGTGGGGGGGAATGAGAGACACATGCATCAGGTGATGGCTGCGGGGGGGGGAATGAGAGAGACACATGCATAAGGTGATGGCTGGGGGGGGGGAATGAGAGACACATGCATCAGGTGATGGCTGTGTGGGGTGAATTAGAGACACATGCATCAGGTAATGGCTGTGGGGGGAAGCAATAAGAGAGAGACACATGCATAAGGTGATGGCTGTCGGGGGGGGGGGGGAATGAGAGACACATGCATCAGGTGATGGGTGCCGGGGGGGGGAATGAGAGACACATGCATCAGGTGATGGCTGGGGGGGCGGGGCGGGAATGAGAGAGACACATGCATAAGGTGATGGCTGTGGGGGGGGGGATGAGAGACACATGCATAAGGTGATGGCTGTGGGGGGGGGTAATGAGAGACACATGCATACGGTGATGGCGGTGGGGGGGAATGAGAGACACATGCATCAGGTGATGGCTGCGGGGGGGGAATGAGAGACACATGCATAAGGTGATGGCTGTGGGAGGGAATGAGAGACACATGCATAAGGTGATGGCTGTGGGGGTGGAATGAGAGACACATGCATAAAGTGATGGCTGTGGGGGAGGAATGAGAGACACATGCATAAGGTGATGGCTGGGGGGGGGAATGAGAGACACATGCATCAGGTAATGGCTGTGGGGGGGAAGCAATAAGAGAGAGACATGCATAAGGTGATGGCTGTGGGGGGGGAATTAGAGACACATGCATCAGTTGATGGCTGTGGGGGGGGAATGAGAGAGACACATGCATAAGGTGATGGCTGTGGGGGGGGAAATAGAGACACAAGCATAAGGAGATGGCTGGGGGGGGGCATGAGAGACACATGCATAAGGTGATGGCTGGGAGGGGGGGGAATGAGAGACACATGCATCAGGTAATGGCTGTGGGGGGAAGCAATAAGAGAGACACATGCATAAGGTGATGGCTGTGGGGGGGGGGAATGAGAGACACATGCATCAGGTGATGGCTGCGGGGGGGGAATGAGAGACACATGCATCAGGTGATGGCTGCGGGGGGGGAATGAGAGAGACACATGCATAAGTTGATGGTGGTGGGGGGGGGTATGAGAGACACATGCATAAGGTGATGGCTGTGGGGGGGGGAAATGAGAGACACATGCATCAGGTGATGGCTGCGGGGGGGAATGAGAGAGACACATGCATAAGGTGATGGCTGTGGGGGGGGGGGAATGAGAGACACATGCATAAGGTGATGGCTGTGGGAGGGAATGAGAGACACATGCATCAGGTAATGGCTGTGGGGGGAAGCAATAAGAGAGAGACACATGCATAAGGTGATGGCTGTGGGGGGAAGCAATAAGAGAGTGACACATGCATAAGGTGATGGCTGTGGGGGGGACATGAAAGACACATGCATCAGGTGATGGCTGCGTGGGGGGGAATGAGAGACACATGCATCAGGTGGCTGCAGGGGGGAATGAGAGAGACACATGCATAAGGTGATGGCTGTGAGGGGGGGGAATGAGAGACACATGCATAAGGTGATGGCTGTGGGGGGGGAATGAGAGACACATGCATCAGGTGATGGCTGCGGTGGGGAAAGAGAGTGAAAAATGCATAAGGTGATGGCTGTGGGGGGGGGGGAATGAGCGACACATGCATAAGGTGATGGCTGTGGGGGGGGAGGAATGAGAGACACATGCATAAGGTGATGGCTGTTGGGGGGAATGAGAGACACATGCATAAGGTGATGGCTGTGGGGGGGAATGAGAGACACATGCATAAGGTGATGGCTGTGGGGGGGGGAAATGAGAGACACATGCATCAGGTGATGGCTGCGGGGGGGAATGAGAGACACATGCATCTGGTGATGGCTGCGGGGGGGAATGAGAAGACACAAGCATAAGGTGATGGCTGTGTGGGGGGAATGAGAGACACATGCATCAGGTGATGGCTGCGGTGGGGAATGAGAGAGACACATGCATAAGGTGATGGCTGTGGGGTGGGGAATGAGAGACACATGCATAAGGTGATAGCTGTGGGGGGGGAATGAGAGACACATACATAAGGTGATGGCTGTGGGGGGGGGAATGAGAGACACATGCATAAGGTGATGGCTGTGGGTGGGGGAATGAGAGACACATGCATAAGATGATGGCTGTGGGAGGGGGAATGAGAGACACATGCATAAGATGATGGCTGTGGGGGGGGACTGAGAGACACATGCATCAGGTAATAGCTGTGGGGGGGAATGAGAGACACGTGCATAAGGTGATGGCTGTGGGGGGGGAATTAGAGACACATGCATCAGGTGATGGCTGTGGGGGGGGGGAATGAGAGACACATGCATCAGGTGATGGCTGCGGGGGGGAATGAGAGAGACATGCATAAGGTGATGGCTGTGGGGGGGGAATGAGAGACAGATGCATAAGGTGATGTCTGTGGGGGGAATGAGAGACACATGCATAAGGCGATGGCTGTGGGGGGAATGAGAGACACATGCATAAGGTGATGGCTGTGGGTGGGGGAATGAGAGACACGCATAAGATGATGGCTGTGGGAGGGGGAATGAGAGACACATGCATAAGGTGATGGCTGTGGGAGGGGGAATGAGAGACACATGCATAAGGTGATGGCTGTGGGAGGGGGAATGAGAGACACATGCATAAGATGATGGCTGTGGGAGGGGGAATGAGAGACACATGCATAAGGTGATGACTGTGGGGGGGGATGAGAGACACGTGCATAAGGTGATGGCTGTGGGGGGGCAATTAGAGACACATGCATCAGGTGATGGCTGTGGGGGGGGAATGAGAGACATGCATAAGGTGATGGCTGTGGGGGGGGGAATGAGAGACACATGCATAAGGTGATGGCTGTGGGAGGGGGAATGAGAGACACATGCATAAGATGATGGCTGTGGGAGGGGGAATGAGAGACACATGCATAAGGTGATGGCTGTGGGGGGGATGAGAGACACGTGAATAAGGTGATGGCTGTGGGGGGGGGAATGAGAGACACATGCATCAGGTGATGGCTGTGGTGGGGAATGAGAGACACATGCATAAGGTGATGGCTGTGGGGGGGAATAAGAGACACATGCATAAGTTGATGGCTGTGGGGGGGGAATGAGAGACACATGCATAAGGTGATGGCTGTGGGGGGAGGAATGAGAGACACATGCATAAGGTGATGGCTGTGGGGGGGAATGAGAGACACATGCATAAGGTGATGGCTGCGGGGGGGGGGGGAATGAGAGACACATCCATAACGTGATGGCTGCGGGGGGGGGGGGGAATGAGAGACATGCATAAGGTGATGGCTGTGGGGGGGTGGGAATGAGAGACACATTTATTACTCGAAGGACTAGAAAGGGACTGTTACTTCTTGAGAGAGATCTGCAATTGTGAGTATATACTTCTGGGAATTTTCTGAAAGGAATTCTTTCTATTAAAGTTAATTAATCTGTGAACCCACTATTTTTGTTAAATCAGTCAGGGCCTAGTAGCAGCAGTTTAAGTTTACATTTAAAACACAGAAGAGAGCTTTCTGGTTAAATTTAGAACCCAGCAGAGAGCTTGTAGTTTAAATTTCATAATAAGTTAGAGCCTAGCAGCAGCAAAGAGCTATAATTTAAATCAAATAAGAATATAGCTTACCTCAGCAGCACAGGACAGGGTACTGTGTAGCAGCCCTCTTTTAATAAGTGTCATTTATTTTATTTATTTATTTATTTATTTAACATTTTTTATATACCGCACTATTCATCATCAGTGCGGTTTACATTGAAACAACAATATACCTGCCAATACATGACTGATCTAGGTTTACAGATAACAGGGAAGATAAACTGGGTGTGAACTGGGGATAACTATCTACATAATTATGCATAATTATATATACATTGAATAGGTTACATCAAGATTCGAATTTGACAAGAATACAGAATACAAGAATACAGTGTTTTCACATTTTGATCCTTTGTTCTGGATTGCTGTTATGTGTAGGAGTTATCTGAGTGGGCGATAGCCGGTTCTATTGTGTGTATGGTAGCCTGAAGTGCAAAGTGAATAAATAGTGCTTGATTTACTTTCTAAATTGGGTGATATCCCTGATTGATCTGGTGTTTGGAGGTAGATTGTTCCAGCTCTTGGGAGCATAGGACACAAAAGCTCTGTTAGTAGTTTGTTGTGTCCATTTTGTGGAGATACTAGGAGTAACTAGTGTGTTTTCTGCTACTAGTCTCCTGGGTCTGTTGTTTGGTGTCAGGGTGATGAGATTTGAGATCGATGCAGGAGATAATTTATTAATAGCTTTGAATGTGATGAGGAGGGTTTTGTATGTTATTCTGCAGTTTATCGGAAGCCAGTGCAGATCGATCAGTATTGGTGTTATATGATCTCTTATAGAAGCTCCAGATAAGATGCGGGCTGCCGCGTTCATCGCCAGTTGAAGTGGATTTAGTGTATTCTTGGGGAGGCCATGAAGGATGATATTCGCATAGTCAAAATGCGGTGTGACTATCGCTTGGAAGACTGTACGGAAGTCCTTTGTCTCCATCATTGGTTTCAGGTGGTGCAGTGTTTTTAGTTTGTAGTAAAATTGACCTTACTGTGTTCTTTATGTGCTCTTTAAGATTGAGTTTTTGGTCGAGTATCACACCGAGGTACTTTATGGAGGCCTTGATTGGGAGTTCTGCATCTCTTACTATGAGGGTGGTTGGCAGAGAAAATTGCTTGTTTCTTGTGGCTATGAGTACTTCGGTTTTCTTGAAGTTTATTCTCATGTTCTGATTGAGAAGCCAGTCGGTTATTGTGTTGAAACAGTTTATTAATGGAGAGTAGTCAGGGTTTGATATATTGATCGGTGTGAATATTAGCACGTCATCCGCGTATAGTAGGCAGGATATACCGAAGTCTCTGGTGATTTGGCAGATTGGTTGCATGTATATATTAAAAAGCAACGCAGATAGAGATGAGCCTTGGGGTACTCCCTGTTTCTGTTTGAAGGGTTCAGATGTAATGTTGCCTGTACGGACCTGTTGCCAGCGCTCATCTAAGTAAGATTTGCACCAGTTCCAGGCTTGGTTACGGATGCCTTTTTCGTGAAGTCTAGCTAGCATAATCTTATGGTTGACTGAGTCGAATGCCGCTGATATGTCCAGAAAAATCATTGCAATGGCCATGTGAATGTTGTCAATCTCACAGATGAGTTTGTTAAGTAGTGAAGTCATGAGTGTTTCTGTTCCGTGAGCTTCTCGGAATCCATGTTGGCATGGGTCCAACGGGGCTGCTGTGTCAATGTGGTGTTGGATCTGCCTCTGAGTTTCCTTTTCAAGTATCTTGGCTAGATAGGGAATGCTGGAGATTGGGCGGTAGGACTCTTCCTTCGTTGGGTCCATCAGGTTGTTTTTTAGCAGAGGGCGAATTGATGTTTGTTTAAGGGCAGTAGGGAAGATCCCAGTTAGATAGGAGATATTTGCGATCTTAGCTATGTGAGGGCTAAGCTCGGCACGTAATGTTTTGATCCAGTGTGCTGGACATGGGTCATTTGGTGCCGTGGTGGTGTTTATGGTAGCGATAATTTCTTCGATGGTTTTTTTGATGGTGGTGAGAATTTATCGAGTGATGCTTGAGCTTGCGGGAGTTGGATTAGTATTTGTGATGGCGTTGTGTTCGCCTTGACCATTTTGGCTTGGATGAAGTTAGCATATAGCTGTGGTTGTACAGATTCTTGATGCGGTGGCGATGGATCTTTGGTTAGTGTTTTTACTAGATTGAAGAGATCGCGTGGTCTGTTTAATGTTTTGCTGAGAAGGTTGGAGTGGAATTCTTTCCTTGTAGTCCAAGTTAGTTCGCGGTGCTTCTTGAGGTGGGTGAGATACTCTTCTTGATCCTGGCTGTTGTGGGTGTGTCTCCATTTTCTTTCTAACTTCCTTAATTGGAGTAGAGATGTACGTAGTTCTGGAGAGAACCAAGGGGCATCCTGTTTTTTATTGGAGCGATTCCTGGATGGGAGCTTCTTGTTCATGCTTGGTTGATGGGCATACTGATAGAGAGTGTCGTTCCAGTTAGAGATCAGCTCGTTTAGATTGTCCGTTGGCTTGGATAGTTTTGGTAACGCTTGTTTAGTGAGGGTCTCTATGTCCAACGGCTTAAATCGCCTTGTGCTTGTTGTTGAGGACTGGCTGGGCGAGTGTGTTTGAATTTGTTGGAATCTGGAATAAGATCAAGCTATGGTCTGACCAAGGGACTGGGATAATAGATGGTTTGGTGTAGTTATATAAGCTTGAGACTGCTGATGGAACGAATATCAAATCGAGGATGTTCCTTTGTTTGTGTGTGGGGTTGTGCACGATTTGTTTGTATCCAAGGTCTGTCATGGCATCGAGGAATGTACTGGATAAGTCATGATGTAGAGAGGCAAGGTTAAAATCACCTAACAACCAGTTTGGTTTGTTGGGGTTGTCAGGATTGCAGGCTAAGTTTATTATATCTGAGAGATCTTCTGATACTGCGTTTGGTGCTGAATAGATGAGATTGATAGAGTTTCTTCTATTTGCGATTGTTATAGTGTCTAGATGTTGGGAGCTCCTGGTTAGGGACACTCGGTATTGCAACTCGGACTTTGCTATTATGAAGACTCCTCCCCCTGTTCTATTATCTCGGTTACAAGCGAAGAGTGAGAAATTGGGGGGCGTGATTTGGTTAATTAAGACAGTGTCTGAGTCAGAGAGCCATGACTCAGTGACCATTAGGAGGTCTAGATTGTAGTTGGATATTAGGTCTGTGATGACTGGCCATTTGTTGCGCACAGACCGTGCGTTGATGAGTGCACATCTAAGCTCGTGTTGCAGGTCGTCTTTGTTGGTCTTTTTGTTAGTAATGGTCTCCAGTGTTATGTAGAGCAGGCATGATTGTCTCTTGTGTTGAAGGTTTGGGTAAGGTTGATGATAGTTGTAGTGATGTTTTCTATTTGATCCTAAGAGTGCTGGGATAGGGTTATGATCAGGTATGTATGAAACAGAGTCATGAATGGTCATGGCAATAGTATAGAGAAAAACGAGCGTTATGGTTGATGTAGTCATGATTATCTTTTGGTGTTATTCCTGTAGGGTCACGGTATAAGGGCACGTCGAATGGTCTTCAGGTGAGGCCTGCTAGGCGCGGGTGTGCCTGCTGGTGCTCTCTTTAAGCGATGGCTGTTCGGCCCTGATTGGGTAGGGCGGCTTTGGGAGGGAGGATTGTTGCTTTGATACTTGGATGCTATAGGCAGCAGTAAAATTGAACGCTGTTGGTATCAGAATACTTGGGTGTTCTAGGCAGTAGTAAGTTGAATGTTATTAGTAATAAATGATTGGGCTACTGGCAATAGTACTAATTGAGTGCTACTGGTAATAGCTTTACTTGAGTGTTATGGCAACAGTAATGATTGAATGCTATGGCTACAGTAATACTTTGATGCTACTGGCAACAGTAATAAATGAATGCTATGGTTACAGTAATACTTTGATGCTACTGGCAACAGTAATAAATGAATGCTATGGTTACAGTAATACTTAGGTGCTACTGGCAACAGTAATAATTGAGTGCCACAGAGATGATGAAAGTGGTTATGAGGTATGGTACATTTATACCATTAGTCTGTATACTTGCTGTGGTTGAGAGTTGTGTAGAGAGGCCCACGTTCACGCCTGAGTTCAGTTGTTGGTAGACTGTTGGTTTCTCGGTCAGGCGGCCGGGCGTTGAGTGAAGCAGGCGTCGAGTCACCAGTGAGCTGATGTGGAATTTGTCATGTCGCCTATCATGCCTCGCCTAAGGGCCACGCCAAAGGGCCCTCTGGCGAGGCCCTCAGGCGCGGGCCCGCCAGTCGTGGGCGCGCCTGCTGGCGCGAAGTTTAGACTGAAGCAGCTGTGCCCCGATTGGGCCGCGGTGATCGGCAGGCCCCTCCTGCTGCCGGTGGCTCGATCCCCGGGAAGGGGAGAGCTGCTGGTGGTGGTGGGGGCTCTGGGAGGCCGGCGCCTGCTGGCGCGAAGTTTAAACTGAAGCAGCTGTGCCCCGATTGGGCCGCGGTGATCGGCAGGCCCCTCCTGCTGCCGGTGGCTCGATCCCCGGGAAGGGGAGAGCTGCTGGTGGTGGTGGGGGCTCTGGGAGGCCGGCGCCTGCTGGCGCGAAGTTTAAACTGAAGCAGCTGTGCCCCGATTGGGCCGCGGTGATCGGCAGGCCCCTCCTGCTGCCGGTGGCTTGATCCCCGGGAAGGGGAGAGCTGCTGGTGGTGGTGGGGGCTCTGGGAGGCCGGCGCCTGCTGGCGCGAAGTTTAAACTGAAGCAGCTGTGCCCCGATTGGGCCGCGGTGATCGGCAGGCCCCTCCTGCTGCCGGTGGCTCGATCCCCGGGAAGGGGAGAGCTGCTGGTGGTGGTGGGGGCTCTGGGAGGCCGGCGCCTGCTGGTGCGAAGTTTAAACTGAAGCAGCTGTGCCCCGATTGGGCCGCAGTGATCGGCAGGCCCCTCCTGCTGCTGGTGGCTCGATCCCCGGGAAGGGGAGAGCTGCTGGTGGTGGTGGGGGCTCTGGGAGGCCGGCGCCTGCTGGCGCGAAGTTTAAACTGAAGCAGCTGTGCCCCCGATTGTGCCCCGATTTCCCTCCCTCCTTCCCCACAGCCACCCACCCCTGAGATAATCGTAGCTTTATTGGTACTTACACATTTTAACAGACAGGAGGTGCTCTCAGGTGAAGCTCGTTACCCAAATCAGTCATACACTAAGGACCTGAGATTAATTAGAAACATAGAAACATAGAAATATGACGACAGAAAAAGACCACATGGCCTATCTAATCTGTCCTTCCATAACAACTACAACAGTCCCCTTTTTGTAAGTAGTAGTAGTAGTTACCAAGTCATCCAGTTCCAGGAGTGTGATTTTGTTGCCAGTTATGATTTTACATTTGCCTTGCAATGCAGAGTGGTATTTATAGTCCCTGAATTTATCCATTGGCATCACTACTGCAGGTCCCATAATGCATCAGAATGAGATGGTCCAGGACTCACTAAATATCTCACTCCTTGAACTGGTTAACTTGGAAATTCTGGGATGCAGCAAGGGTCATGTGCAGACTCATTATGAAGTCTGGACTTCAAAGGACTCCCCCCGGCACCATCTTTAGCTCTCCTCTCCGGAGGATCGAGCCTCCTGCACCGGGAGGGACTGCGGCACAGCTGAGCTTCCACTGCCCAATCGGGGCAGCCACGTGCACATAAATTTCACCGCGCCGGCAGGCACTCTTCAAAGGACTCCCCCCGGCACCATCTTTAGCTCTCCTCTCCGGAGGATCGAGCCTCCTGCACCGGGAGGGACTGCGGCACAGCTGAGCTTCCACTGCCTAATCGTGGCAGCCACGTGCACATAAATTACACCGTGCCGGCAGGCGCTCTTCAAAGGACTCCCCCCCGGCACCATCTTTAGCTCTCCTCTCCGGAGGATCGAGCCTCCTGCACCGGGAGGGACTGCGGCACAGCTGAGCTTCCACTGCCCAATCGGGGCAGTCAAGTGCACATAAATTACACCGCGCCGGCAGGCGTACCCGCGCCTGGCGGGCCCGCGCCTGAGGGCCTCACCAGAGGGCCCTTTGGCGTGGCCCTTAGGCGGGGCACTAGAAACAGCATTCCTTCCTTCATCCAAGTAAGTACAAATAATATGTATTCTTTCATTGGCTATCTGACACCAAGCAAGTATTGTATAACTTTTCCTTGACCAAATACTGTGTGTATATTCTCATTATTTCTATCTCATGAAGCAAGTATCTCATAACTCTTGTGAATTCTTAGATAAACAATATGTAACATTTCACAGTTTGTTTCTCCCTCAGTAGACAAAATTCATTCCCCTTTCTGTCATTGCTTGACTGGACAACAAGTACTTTTCCGCAGAATGTTTGTTACTTTAAAGGTAGTTTCTTGTAACATCTGTTTATGCTTGTCCAAACACTAGACAACTCCTCACAAGTTATTTGTAAAAGTTTCTTGTAACATCTGTTCATGCTTGTCCAAACACTAGACAAATCCTCACAAGTTATTTGTAAAACAACTATACAATACCATACTATAAGTTCTTCCCTGCTCATATCAGTATTTTACTCCTCAACTATATAGGCTGAGAATGGGGCTCATCATCAAGATAACAATAGGCCTATACCTCTTTCTTATCGGTCTGCTACCTAATATTCTAGCACTAACCTCATCACACAATTACATACCTATCTTACATAACAACTGGAGAAAATGGTCAGGCACAAATTATCACAACTCAAATTGGTCCCACCGATCTCATCATCACTATCTATTACACATATCTCTTCAACCCATTACAATGCTATGGCAAGAAAACCACCATCACCCTCGAAGCCTAAAGTGCGCCCTCATTAATGCCCGTTCACTTCGTAAAAAATGGCCAGTTATCACCGACATAATAACATCTCACAACTTAGACATCCTCATGGTCACCGAAACATGGCTGTCCTCTGAAGACAATATAATCATCAACCTACTTCTACCCGATAACTTTGCAGTTTTTACCAGCCACAGGCAAAACAAAAGAGGAGGAGGGGTACTTATCCTCACCAAGACGGAACTCCAGTTCAAAATGGAGAACTCTACTAGCAACAACTTCCTTGAAACCGTCTCTATCTCCAACAATTTATATTCTATAAACTTACTATACAGAGCTCCATCATCATCCCCAGACGAATTATCAGCTATAATAAACCTCGCCTCTAACATACCAAACTCTAACAAACCCAACTGGATTCTAGGAGACATGAACTTACCAGCCCTACATGACAATCAAGCATCCACCTTTATAGATGCCCTAGAAATCCTAGGATATAAGCAAGCAGTGCATGAAGCCACACACGTAAAAGGCAATATTCTTGACCTTATTTTTGTCCCACAGTCAGCTCACAGTCAGCTTCAAAACATACTGTCATCAATCACAGCGGTACCTTGGTCAGACCATAAGCTCATTGTCTTCCAGATTCCTACTCAAAGCAAACAACCCATAAGTGACACGGATATAAACAAACACACAAATGCTACAACAAGAATCTTCCAACCATTTAACAGGGAACGTATCCTGGCCGAAACAGATGCACTCTTCAATGACACCTCTCTAAACTTGGATGAGATGATCACTGGTTGGAACAACAGACTCAACTCCATTGCTTCACGCCCACCAAGGATCAGATCTCCAAGGAAAAAAGCAACGGCCCCATGGTTCACACCTGAGCTGAAAGAATCACTACAACAACTACGGAAGCTTGAGAAGCGATGGAGGAGATCACACACTAATAGCAGTCAGACTGCTTACATGCTGCATCTTGCCACTCACCGCAAATCCATTGCTGAAAAGATGAAGCAGTACCACACAGATACCCTGAGACGTGCTCTAAATAAACCTCACGACCTGTTTAGTTTAGTCAAGAGATTAGCTAAGGAACCTTCACCCGAACACCAATGCGAAATCAGCCCGCAAGAATTTGCTGCCTACATACAATCTAAGATGTGCAGGACAAATAAAATTGCAATACCCGCTCCCTCCACAATTCAAGGGCACCCAACACCTTTAATGTCTTTCACCACTCCCTCATTGAAACTAATCGAAAACATTATTTCAACTCTCAATGTTTCCACAGCACACACTGATCCCTGCCCAGCCTTCTGGGTGAAGGACCTTCGCAACGAGCTTGCTCCGATAATATCCAAAATTATAAGGCTATCATTTGACACAGGCTCTTTCCCTGCTACTCTCAAACAGACCTCCATCAGACCTTTACTAAAAAACAGCAAGTTGGATCCACAAAAAGCAGATTCATACAGATCCATTTCCAGCATACCTACACTTGCAAAAATAATTGAAAAAGTGGTTTATAGGCAGTTACAAGACCACATTGACTCTGTAGCGCCGTTGGATACATGCCAACATGGCTTCAGAGAATCACATGGTGTCGAGACGCTCCTTACCACCCTCCTCAATAACCTAAACTCCGGCATTGACAACACCCAGAATGGATTTGTACTCATCTTCTTAGACATTGCGGCTGCCTTCGATTCGGTATGTCATGAGCTTCTCATTATCCGTCTAAAAGAAAAGGGCATCTGTGGAACAGCACTCGAATGGTGCAACTCATACTTATCAGATAGATGGCAGCATGTACGATCAGATGGGGCAATATCAGATCCTTTTCATCAAGAACAAGGGGTCCCTCAAGGATCATCGCTATCATCATTACTATTCAACATATACATGCAACCTATATGTAACATTTATTTTTATTTTATTTAGCAAGCATTTGTAGCCCGCTCCTTCCAGCGATCAGAAGCGGGTAGGATTACTATTGTGAAACTGCCGAATCAAGGCAGGTACAAATTTTGTTTACATACAGATTGTCAGAAAAGCACATCATACAGAGTTAACACTTCTTAGCTATGGGGGAGTTCATTTACATATATACATAAATACATATATACAGGATAATCTTCTTGGACACAGTGGTCAGGGGCTGCTCCATCTGTGGGTTTAGTTCAGGTTGAAATGTGATTGGAAAATGTGCGTTTTGAGTTTCTTTCTGAAGTCTAGAAGGTCATTGCTAGCTCGTAGTTCTGGTGGGAGTTGGTTCCACAGTGTTGGCGCCGCATATGAGAAAGCCCTGTGGCTGGTGTTAGCTTTGGCAGATCTTATATCTGTTGGAGTGTGAAGGATGTTGGAATTGTGGGTTCTTCTGTTTCAGGTAGGAGGTTGCAATCTTACTAGGTTGTTGAGGAAGGAAGGTGCTAAGTTGTGGGTGAGTTTGAAGGTGGTTGTTAGTATTTTGTATTTTGTGCGAGCTGTTATGGGTAGCCAGTGTAATTGAATTAGTACTGGTGTGATGTGGTCACTTAGATTTTTCTTCATTATGACCCTGGCAGCTACATTTTGTGCCATTTGTAATATGTTTAGTTTTTTTTTTAGGTAAACCTTGTAGGATGGCGTTGCAGTAGTCAAAATGTGGCATGATGAGTGCTTGGGCCACTGTTCTGAAGTCTTGGGGATCAATAATATTCCGAATGGGTTGGAGCACTCTAAGCTTGTGGAAAACTGCTCTGTTGGTCTTTCGGAGGTGTTTTTCCATCTTTAGGTCACAGTCAAATGTGACTCCTAGATACTTTATTTCTTTTTTTGTTTGGTAAGTGTTGTTGCATAGTGTTATTGATGTGGGAGGGTCAAAATTCGGTTCTTTGGAGATATACATTACTTCGGTTTTTTTGTGATTAATTGACATACTACTTTGTTGTAACCAGTCTTGCATCTCTCCAATACATGTCTCCAGTGGGTTGTAGTCTGGGTTTTTAGTGTCTAGTTGTGTGTATAGCATGATATCATCGGCATAGATGTGGTAATTAATTTCGTGCCGTGAGAAAATTTTGCATAGTGGCTGCATATATATGTTAAACAGAAGTGCTGAGAGAGCAGAGCCTTGGGGGATTCCCTGTGTTTGTGAGAAAGATTCTGCTTTTCTCCGTTGAATTGAACCTGTTGTGTTCGATTTGAGATGTAGGATGAGAACCATTTTAGTGGGGTTCCTGTTATTCCTATTGATTTTATCCTATTTATGAGGGTCCCATGATTAACTGTATCAAAGGCAGCTGAGATGTCAATGAATACAAGAATGTACATTTTCTTTTTGTTTTCAAGGCCCTTTAGGAGGTTGTTAAGTAGAACTAGTAACAGGGTTTCAACTCCATGATGTTGCCTGAAGCCATATTGCTGGTCATCAAGAGGAGCACTGTCAGTCAGATGGTCTTGGAGTTGTAGAAGGACCGTTTTTTCTATGATCTTTGCCAGGAATGAGATACTTGATATGGGACGGTAGGAGGCTGGGTCTTCTCCGTTGAGTGTAGTGTTTTTAGGATCGGTCTAATGACTGATTTCTTTAGTTCTGAGGGCATGATTCCTTGTTGTAGGGATAGGTTAACTATGTGTGCTATGTGAGGTGCTATGTCTTGTTTCACTGCCTTGATCCAGGATGCAGGACAGGGATCTAGTGGGGAGGTGGTGCTTTTCAGGCTTGTGACAATGGCTGTGATTTGCTTGGTTCCTATTTTGTGGAAGTGCTCCCATAACTGGTTTTGCGTTGTGTTGTTCTCACTTCTGATTTGTGGTGTTGGTGGGGGGGGGGGGTGGAGGACCAGGGGCCGTCAGTTTGGTCGCGTAGTGGTTTGCCAGTGTTTGGACCTTGATGGATTTGTTGAGGTTGGCATTTTGGTCGGTTTTGGTTAGTGATTTGACTAGTTCAAATAACTCTCGTGGGCGATTGATTGCCTTGTTTAGGATGTTGGTGTGATGTAATTTTTTTGCATTGTTCACGTCGTCTTTGTATTTTGCGAGATGGGCCATGTATTTAGTTTTGAGATCGGAGGATTTGGTTTGTCTCCATTTTCTCTCTATTTTACGGAGCTCCCTTTTTGATTTTATTAGAGTTCCTGTGTACCAGGGTTCCGAGTTGATCTTATGTGGGTTTGATGTGTGTTTCAGAGTTGGGTTAGATGTATTTTGGATGTGTGTGTTCCATCTGTTAGTTAGTTCGTCTAGGTCTGTGGAATCTAGGTTTATGTGGGATGCAATGGTGCTTATGAGGTGTTCCTCGTTGAGTTTGCTGAATTTCCTAATGGGGTTGGTCATTCTCATCTCCTTTGAGTTTTTGGGTTGGCACTGTAGTTTAAGTTTACAGTTGATTTGGTGGTGGTCTGACCATGGTACTTGAGTTATGTTTATTATAGGTGGTTCATTGCTTTGTTGTGGATTTCTGGGTATGAAAATCATATCTAGGATGTTTCCTCTATCGTGTGTGGGGTTGCTTATTATTTGCTGGAAACCCAATTGGTCGATGGCTTCATAGAAGGAGTCCGTGTGGGATGGAGGAATTGATGCTAGGTTCAAATCTCCGAGGATGATCTGGAATTTTTTGTTTTGTGTGGATGTGATGGTTTCTAGTGCTGTGGCTAGTGTTTCGTGCTGTGGTGAGGGAGGTCGATAGATTAGGCAGATGGATAATGTCATGCTCTCGACTTTAAGTAGGTCAAGATCTGGATTTGTGACCGTAGATGTGGTTGTGAGTTGAAGGCTGGTTTTGGCTGCTATAAGGACTCCGCCTCCTCTTCTGTTGATGCGTGGGCAGTTGTATAGTTGGTATCCGGGCTTCTGTATTTGGTTCATTGTTGCAGCATCTGAGTCAGTGAGCCATGTTTCTGTTATGCATAGGATATCTGGTTGTTCGTCAGTTAGAATGTTGTGGATAATATGCGTTTTATTCCTTATTGACCTAGCATTAATAAGGATAATGTTACATGTGTGATGTTCTTGGTGTGTGGTTCGTGTGAGTTGTATTTGAGATCCAATAGTGTTCTTTGCTTTGGTTTTAGGGTGTTTTTGAGATTTGTTCCCTTTGATATGGGTGTGTCGTTGGGGTAATTTACTTGGTGTTTGTGTGGTGGTGATAGGATTTAAGTTGTATTGATGCAGGATGGGTAATGGAGGGGGGGGTGGAGAAGGTAGATTGGTGTATATAGTAGAGGAATGCAGTATTGTGAGTGTGGGATGGTTCTATATGAAGATGTTAGTATACACATGCACAAAATCAGGAAGGTGTGAGCAGGTTCCATTTTATGTCTGCCAGAAATACTTGGATTTTGGATTCGAGTGGCGCAGTGTGGGGTGAAGTCAAGGCAGCTGGCCTAGAGATGAGTTAGTGTAGGCCGGCAAGATAGTTGTTGGGTACCAACAGTCTAGCAGGGTTAGATGGGTTGGGGTACAGCGTTTCTTATTACTTTAACAAAATAGGGATACAGTCCTAACGTTCCTTATCACTCAGTATAAACAGATATAGTTTATACAGATCTTTTAATGTCAATTGTATGATATATGCTGACGATGTGTTATTATACATGCCAATCTGCCTAGATAAGATGGACCTCACTCCCATAACCAACTGCTTCAACACCATATCAAACTGGCTACTGACACAAAATCTTAGAATCCAACACAAAAAAGCAGAAGTTCTCTTTATCTCAAGGAACCCAAACTTCATACCACCTACATGCCTGGAGGTTCAAGATGCCATGCTGCAAGTAAAACCCCACATCCGATACCTAGGAGTGACGCTGGATCAATACCTTGATATGAAGTCTCACATATCCAACACAGTAAGAGCAATTTACTTCAAGATCCATTCCCTACGACATCTCCGACAACTGATTGATCCAGACAATTTCCGCACTGTTTATCAGGCGCTAATCATTCCCCATTTCGACTACGCGAACTCCATACTTCAAGGGCTTCCACAAACAAGCTTAAATCCTCTTCAACTTGCCTTAAACAGGGCAGCGAGAGTTCTTTTTGGAGCATCCAGAAGGGACCATGTAACACCCCTTCTGAAACATCTACACTGGCTTCCGATTCAAGCAAGAATCACTTTCAAGATACTGCTCCTGACCTTTAAAGCACACAAAGGTCTCACCTCCACCTCAGTATCTGAGATGATACAACCAGTCATAACTAATAGACTAAGAAGAACCACGGAACTGAATATGCTAATTGTACCGAAGGAAGTAGTAAAATACAACTCCACAACATCGAGCAGAGCTTTAAGTCTATGTGCCCCAAAACTTTGGAACACCCTTCCATCACACATTAGGGCCATCCCTGATCTCAGCCAATTCAGGAAGGCCCTGAAACACCACCTGTTCCTCAAATACTTTCTAGAGAATAAAGAAGCGCAACCTCATCCAAACATCAATAACTACATTCCAAACACGTAAACATCTCTGTCTCAACAGCTCATCAAACTTCCTCAACAAATTAACATGACACTAATCATACTCTGACACTGTTATGTAAATAGTTGTTATGTTTATAGTTATTCCTGTTATCCTGTTATCCAAGTTGATGTTCCTGTTAATTGTAAAAACCAGATAAATGTATCTTGTCTGAAGTTCCTTGTTCTTTGTAAACCGCGCTGATAAAGAATAGTGCGGTATATAAAAATGTTAAATAAAATAAAATAAATAAATAAATAAGTCTCGTTTGCATATTTGCCTAAGGATGGAAACTTATCTCCTCCTCCTGGTAGAGAAAACTCACGCACTATTAAGGTACTTCTGTCTGGGCAATTAAGCTTCAGGTGAACAAAGAATATTAAACATATTAGGTACAGTTTTATTGGCAACCCTTAGTAAGTAAAGAACTTAAAGATCTAAACAAAAACTTAAAACTAAGATGTAGACAGCAGTCCAGCAGTGAGATGGGGGCTTTCCAGTCTTTTGCATTGAGTGTCACATGTATGATTTTCTCCCAGTTGGTGAGAGGTCTTACGTGTGCACTAGGTGCAAGGAGCTCTTTGCTCTCGGGGAATGAGTCCGTTCTCCAGAGGCTAGAGTAGCAGACTTGGAAAACATAAGACAGACAGAGAGGTACATAGACGAGACCTACAGGGATATAGTCCTGAAGTCCCACCTCCAGTCTGGCAGCATCCCTGTTGCCATGGAGGAGAGAGGTAACGTGACAGGAGAGCATCACCCTGGTGTGGCAGGAAGTGATCCTCTAAATAGGACCTGATCTCCAGGTGATGTAAAACCCTCTCGCACCGAGGAAGTTTCTCCAGGGCCATGTGCCCATGAGGGAAGGGTTAGGACAGCCGTTATAGTTGGTTATTCAATCATTAGGCATGTAGATAGCTGGGTAGCTGGTGGGCGTGAGGATCGCCTGGTAACATACCTGCCTGGTGCGAAGGTAGCGAACCTCACGCGCCACCTAGATAGATAGTGCTGGGGAGGAGTCTGCTGTCTTGGTACATGTCGGTACCAATGACATAGGAAAATGTGGTAGGGAGGTTCTGGAGGCTAAATTTAGGCTTTTAGGTAGGAAGTTGAAATCCAGAACTTCCAGGGTAGCTTTCTACGAAATGCTTCCCGTTCCACGTGCAGGACCCAAAAGGCAGGCAGAGCTCCAGAGTCTCAATGCGTGGATGAGACAATGGTGCAGAGATGAGGGGTTTGGATTTGTTAGGAACTGGGGAACATTCTGGGGAAAGGAGGGGCTCTTCCGAAGGGATGAGCTTCACCTTAACCGGGATGGAACCGGGCTGCTGGCATTAACCTTTAAAAAGTAGATAGAGCAGCTTTTAAACTAGATAATAGGGGAAAGCCGACAGTCGCCCAAGAGCGGATGGTTCGGAAGAATGTATCCTTGAAGGATACTACCAAAAGCAGAGAGGTTCCAAAAAAGAGTAAAGTAGCCCAAATGCCCTCGAGTATGGAGCAGACAGAGCTTAAAGATCCCAAATTACCCATGTCTACCAATAGCCAAATAAATATGAATAAAATACAGTCTCTAAAATGCTTGTATGCAATTGCTAGAAGTTTAAAAAATAAGATGGGAGAGTTAGAATATATAGCACTAAATGAGAGCTTAGATATGATTGGAATATCAGAGACATGGTGGAAGGAGGACAACCAGTGGGACACTGTGATACCTGGGTACAAACTATATCGTAATGTTAGAGCAGATCAAATTGGTGGAGGGGTTGCGCTCTATGTTAGAGAGGGCATTAAGTCAGAAAGGATTAAAGTTTTGCAGGAAACAAAATTTGCTGTAGAATCTCTATGGATTGAAATTCCATGTAAAAAGGGGAAGGCGATGGCAGTGGGGGTGTACTATCGACCACCAGGCCAGAATGAACAAATGGATGATGAAATGCTCAAAGAAATCAAGGAAGCTAACAAAAGTTACAGCGTAGTAATAATAATGAGTGATTTCAATTACCCCGGTATCGACTGGATCAGTGTCACGGCAGGACATGCTAGGGAGATAAAGTTCCTAGATGACATAAATGACTGCTTCTTGGAGCAGCTGGTTCATGAACCGACAAGAGGGGAAGCCATATTAGACCTAGTCCTTAGTGGAACACCAGATCTAGTGCAAGAGATAAGGGTGTTGGGGCAACTTGGCAATAGTGATCATAGCATGATCGCTCTTTGATTTAATTAGTGGAGGAGGGATAGTACGGAAATCCACAGTACTACCTTTTAACTTTCGAAAGGGAGACTATGATAAAATGAGGAAAATAGTTAAGAAAAAACTAAAAGGAGCAGTTGCAAAGGTTAAAGACTTACATCAAGCTTGGGTGTTGTTGAAAAATACTATCTTGGCAGCCCAGACCAGCTGTATTCCATCCACGCTTTAAGAAAAGTGGAAGGAAGTCCAAAAAACTGCCAGCATGGTTTAAAGGGGAGGTCAGAGAGGCTGTTGTTGCCAAAAAAGCATCTTTCGGGAAATGGAAAAAAGAGCCAAACGACGAAACCTGGAAATAGCACAAGCACTGGCAAGTCAAATGCAAGGCACTGATAAAGCAGGCAAAGGGAGAATTTGAGAAGAAGCTTGCTGTGGAAGCAAAAATGCGAAATAAAGATTTTTTTCAACTACATTCGTAGCAAAAACCTGTGAGAGAGTAAGTTGTTCCATTAGATGATAGAGGAGTTAAAGGAGCACTAACAGGCGACAATGCGATAGCGGAGAGACTGAATGAATTCTTTGCTTCGGTCTGTACTGAGGAAGATATAGGGATGTTACCCATGACTGAAGTGGTATTTAAAGGTGCGGAAGAATTGAAGGAAATATCGATACATCGGGAAGATGTATTACAACTATTAGATAAACTGAAGAGTAGCAAATCACCTGGGCCGGATGGTATACCTCCAAGGGTGTTGAAAGAACTGAAATATGAGATTGCAGTCCTGCTATTAGTAATCTGTGAACTATCATTAAAATCATCTCTAATACCTGAAGATTGGAGGATCGCCAATGTAACACCAATTTTTAAAAAGGGTTCCAGGGGTGATCCGGGAAACTACAGACCGGTGAGCCTCACGTCAATACCGGGAAAAATGGTAGAAACCATCATAAATAATAAAATTACTCAGCATGTAGATAGTCATGGCCTAAGGGGACACAGCCAACATGGCTTTAGACAAGGAAGATCTTGTCTTACTAATCTGTTATGTTTTTTTGAAAGTGTGAATAAACAGGTGGACAAAGGTTAGTCGGCTGATATAGTGTATCTGGACTTTCAAAAAGCCTTTGACAAGGTCCCTCATCAGAGACTTTTGGCAAAACTAAAGAGCCATGGGATAGGAGGCAGTGTACTATTGTGGATCAAGAACTGGTTAAAAGATAGAAAGCAGAGAGTTGGGCTAAATGGCCAATTTTCCCAATGGAGAAAGGTGAATAGTGGTGTACCCCAGAGATCTGTGCTGGGTCCGCTGCTTTTTGACATATTCATAAATGACCTGGAAAGTGGAATAACGAGTGAGGTTATCAAATTTGCAGATGACACAAAACTATTTAAAGTTGTTAAAACCCAAGAGGATTGTGGAAAATTGCAAGAGGATCTTGATAAATTGGAAGACTGGGCATCAAAATGTCAGATGAAATTTAATGTTGACAAGTGCAAAGTTATGCACTTAGGGAAGAACAACCCAAACTATGGTTACACAATGCAAGGTTCCATATTAGGAACCACCACCCAGGAATAAGATTTAGGCATCATTGTGGATAACATGTTAAAACCTTCGGCCCAGTGTGCAGCGGCAGCCAAGAGAGCAAATAGAATGCTAGGTATCATAAGGAAAGGAATGGAAAATAAAACAAAAGATATTATAATGCCTCTATATCGTTCCATGGTGAGACCGCACCTTGAATATTGTGTGCAATTCTGGTCGCCGTATCTTAAAAAGGATATAGCGTTATTAGAAAAGGTTCAGAGAAGAGCCGCCAAAATGGTAAAGGGGATGGAAGGATACTCCTAAGAAGAAAGGCTGAAAAGGTTAGGACTCTTTAACCTGGAAAAGAGACGGCTGAGGGGAGATATGATAGAAGTCTATAAATTAATGAACGGAGTGGAACGGGTAAACGTAGATCGATTGTTTACGTTATCAGAATATAGAAAGACTAGGGGACGTGCAATGAAGCTACAAGGTAAACTATTTAAGACTAACAAAAGAAAATATGTTTTCACTCAACGTGTAATCAAACTCTGGAATTTGTTACCGGAGGATGTAGTAAAGGCTGTTAGTGTAACTGGGTTTAAAAAAGGTTTGGACAAATTCCTGGAGGAAAGGTCCATAAACCATTATTAAGAAGGGACCCAGGATATCAATGCTTGACCCAGTGCAAGGATTGTGGAACCTGTGTCTTTTGGGGAAACTGCTAGATACTGTGATGAAGAAGCCCATACTGAACATAGGGAAGTAGAAGAAAAGGATGATTTTACCTTTAAACAAACTGACAGTCAGGCTGCACACACGTTTCAGCGTTTGCAAGAGAGAGGCAAGCATAGGGAAACAGGAGCTAAGCTGACACACCCAAGCTCTGATGTAACTTCAAGCCTCGAACCTAATTACACACACCTGGTCAGGAAGGCAGACCCAAGGCTCAGGGAACAGGAATATAAACCCTGGCTAGGAGAAAACATAGGAGGAGGAGTTGTTGTTGATTGGAGTCTCGCTGAGAGAGCCGGTAAGAGTGTTGGTGAGAGTGTTGACTGGAGAGGTGGTTGGAGAGACGGTTGGAGAAGAGCTGGGAGGAGACCTTTGAGAAAACCCAGCTGCAGTTCTGGAATTGAAGCAGGCAGAGCAGAAGGAGAGAAGGGACAGACTGCTGTCAGAAACCTGCCTAGAGGGAGTGAGCAGAGAGACCTTCAGACCTCATTGCCAGATAAAAAGCTTCAAGGAGCTCACAGGTGGGAACCTAGCACTAAACCCAGGAGTTTGCAAAGCTCAGTTTGGGACTGGGAACCAGAGCAGTGCTCCAGACAAGAACTCCAAACAGGGAATCAGAGAACGTTTCCCTACAGCTGGAAAAAGCTAGCTGAACAAAGCCAGAGAGGAATCTCCACAACCTCAGGTATTTCCAATCCTTACCATATAGAACTGTGCCCAAGGGAAGCACCAGAGGACTTAGGGGGAAATTATCCTAAGCCGTGTAATAACAGTTTAAAGCCAAACTCCATAGTTCCAGAGTTTGAAGAGATGCAACATGACTTTAATGAGAGTGACTCAGCAGAAGTGCCTATGGACTGTACACTGTGTTTGGCAGATGATATAGAATCCCTTTGCTAAATATGTATGAGGGAGCTGAGTGGGAACAAAGGGAAAGAAGATATTTTTCTTTGTGAGAAGAAGCTGTTATGTTTTCTATCTGTTACATGTGATATGCATTGCACGTTTTGTGAGCAAAGAGTGTGAAGCTCAATCAGTTTAAGTTCTGTAAATATCCTCGAGCAAACACCTGAAGAGTATCCTGATTTAATCTGCACTGAATCTTTTTGTTGGGGAATAAATTCTTGTCATTTTGCCTTATCACTGGTCTCACAACTATTTCCTTATCAGAGGGCAAAAGAACTACCACTCCCAGCAGGCATAGCGGGAGCAAACGGTTTTTATCTCACCTTCTGCAAGGAGCATATAATGGCAACCCCACCCTCTGAGCCCTAGGCGGAGGGCTGGGGCTTGACAAGTGGCGTAGTCTTTAGGATTATTTTTGCAGAACATCAGGATTTACAGAAGAAAACTCCAGGATATACACCAGAGATTTTTTTTTCCAAGATCCAAAACTGCTGAGCTGTTGGTGGATGACAGAGTGGAAAATCACTGGCAAGGGTCGGCCAGAGTGACTGAGGACCAGTGAAGGACTCCTTTTCAATGCATGAATCAACACCATGCTCAGGTAAAGAGTATTTGGGCGTGGGTGTCTAAGGATTCAAGTGAAAAGGATAGCCGTTGCTAGGCAGTCACGTTAGACTGAATAGCTAGGAAAAAAAAAAAAAGAAGAAAATGTTTTGTAGTGCCGCACTTGGTGGGCTTGTGTTTCTCTTCTGTTTTTCTGCAGAGAAAGCTATGGAGATGGATCCAAAAGAGGTTCTATGCTGGGATGGCATCTCAATTTGAGAAACAACGTGAGATGGCTCAGCGTGCGCAGGAACAGGCTGCTGCAGCCATGCAAGCCCAACAGAAACCAATAGTGGACTTGATGGAGGCATTGCTTGCCAGCCAGAAGGTGACGGAGGGAGCAATACCATCAACTCGAGAGGCAACAATGCACACCTGTGTGGTAGGACCACAGACTGGTGGAGCTTTTGCTTTTGGACAACTTGCAGTAAATGATGTTGATGATTTCATGGAAGCGTTTGAGAGAGTTGCCCTTACAGTGGGGTGGCCATTAGAGCAATGGGCAGTAAGGCTTGCTACATCCCTTACGGGAGAGGCCTTAGCAGCCTACAAATGGCATGGCAGAGCTAGGGCTTTATTGTTTAGAAAAGGTAGCACTTATTGTTTGCTTCTATTGTATGTGTGAGAAGCATGGTGATGTAGCCATCGATTCCATAGCACATAGGGATTCAGTGACAAAAGGTAATGTGAATTTGCAGTTTCCTTTGGAGGGAACTTTCTCTGTAGATAAGGTCCATTGCCTGAGATATGAGTTAGCGGTTAAAGGTAAACCGTGCAAATGTGCTTACATGGTGGGAACGGATGGTACATGATGCAAAACATTGGAATGTTTATGTTTTAAAACAAAAAGATGTTTGTGAAGAAATGTAATTACTGACCAGCTGAGCAATTGCAGGTCACTCGTGTAGCAGAACTAAGAAAAAAAAAAGTTTAAAGAGCAACAGAAGTTAGGGGGAGTAGAATTGTGTATTTTGGATATTTGGAATGTTTCCCAGCTCAACGAATTGAGAGCATGTTTGAATCAAGAAACGGAAAGTGTTGTACTTTAGTACATTGTATTATGTTGTACTTTTGTACATTGTATTATGATTTAGGCTCTATTCAGGATGTTCTATTCAGCCTAATTTATGTTCTGCCACTGTGAAATTGAAGCAGCTGTGGGAAATGATATTGTGACTACTTAAAGAAGTGTTTGATTTGACTAAACCTTTTCCGAATTACAGGGATAACCCTGGTAGATTTGTGTCTTTATGGTCTCAGATAATTAATAATTATAATCCCATTTGGGCAGCTCTAGATAATTTGTAGTAGTATGCAAACTTGTAAAGGATTGGTCGAGATTAACATCTCTAAGGCAGGATAGGGGTAAAAAAAAAAAAGTTACAGATTTTCACACTAGGTGTATGCTAGCTTTTAAAGACTATTTGGTGAGGCAGAAGACACACCTTCAGGATTTACTAATATTTTTGTAAATGGATTGATTCCAAGAATAAAGGAAATTTTAGAAACTTTAATAATAGATTGGCCAGCTAGAACAGCCGATGCAATTTTGGAAGGGGCTCAATACAGTGAGTTGAAGTTCCTCAAGGAACGACAGGAACAACAAACCAGATTAGATGTAAAAAAAAAAAAAGTGAAGTTGCTTAATTTGCAGATTGCTTCCATGCAAACTCCCATGGGAAGGGGGAGGGGTAGATTCCGAGCTAGAGGAGGTTATGTGAATTCTCAGCGAGGGCGTGGACAGTCCAGAGAGCTGCATACTTGTTACACTTATGGAGAGGCTGGACATTTGCAGCGAGACTGCCCCCGGAATCGGAATCCTGATGGCCAGAGAGCTGATTTCCCTCCTCCCCCTCCAGTGCAAGCTGAATTCACTCCAGTATATCAGTGCTTCTCTAACCCAGAAGATTGTGGAGGTGATACATGGGATGCATGACTATTTCTGAATTTGACTGTAACTCCTCAGGGTGAGTTAGAAGCTAAAATGGGAGGTTCTAATTTGAAATTTGTTATTGATACTGGAGCTACAACATCAGCACTGCGTTTACAGGATTTGCCTGCCATTTATCATACTCAATTAGCACAAGCATTGATAGTACATCGTGAAGGCATTGAGGGAAAGATAATTCCTCACCGTAGACTTGAATATTTACCTTTGCAGATTGGAGAGATTGTATATCCAACTACGTTTCTTGTGGGAGACACTTTGCCAGTGAATCTTCTAGATCAGGATTTTTGGTGTCATATCATGCTACTCTATCCTGGATGGGTGGCAAGTTCTCTTTCCAGCTGTACTCTCTCTCTGAAGTGCCGTCTCCTGCAGATGCCTGTACCATTCATCCTGCTCTTGGAGAACTTCCGTCTACCTTGTGGGCAGTGTCAGGATCTAATGTTGGATGTTTTTCTATCCCGCCTTTGAAAATCACCGTGAAACCTGGAGTTCAGCTTCCTAGACTCAAGCAATATCCATTGCCAGCAGCTGCCATTGAAGGAATTCGTCCTGTGATTGCGGATCTTCAGAAACAAGGTGTCATTTATTCTACAACTTCATTATGTAAGACTCCAATTCTTCCTGTACTAAAGGCTGACGGTAAGACTTATAGATCTGTGCAAGACCTGCGAGCAGTAAATAATGTGATTTTGCCAATTTTTCCCTTGGTACCTAATCCACATGATATCTGGACGCAGATACATTGAGGGACTACCTGGTTTTCTGTTGTGGATTTAAGTTCTGCTTATTTTTCAGTGAAAATTAGCAAAGACAGCCAATTTTTATTTGCCTTCTATTTTGACAATAAGCAATATACCTGGACCACTTTGTGTCAGGGGTATACTGATAGTCCTTCATATTTCTCGCAGGTCCTAAGAACTGCATTATTGGATGTAAAGCTCGACCATTCCTCTTTAGTACATTATGTAGATGACTTGCTTCTCTGTTCACCATGTTATGAAAGTTGTTTGTCAGATTCCTTGTCTTTATTAGCTCATATTGCTGAATTAGGTTTGAAGGTTAATTTGTCTAAACTGCAGCTTGTATCTCAAAATGTTACTTTCTTGGGTGTTGCCCTAACACTCTCTGGTCGTGCAATTACCTCTGCTAGATTGAAACCTATTTTGTCATTGTCTTTTCCAGCAACACCAGTGTTAATGCGCAAGTTTCTGGGCCTATTAATTTTCTGTAAACAATGGCTAGCAAATTTCTCAGATCTTACTGCTCCACTTTATGCTCTTTTTGGGAAAGGACCTGAAGGCCTTATTGTACCCACATTATCACAGAGGGAGGTTTGTTTTAAATGTAAAAATTGCACTGGGAAATGCACCATGTTTATTGTATATGATTATTCTTTACCATTCAAATTGTATGTGGCTATTTCTGATTCCTCTGCTACCTGTGTGCCTTTACAAGCTTTCCCAACTGGTTGCAAGCCGGTAGGCTATTTCTCAAAGCGATTTGATGTAGTGACTTTGGGACTTCCACTATGTTTACATAGTTTAGTAGCAGTGGCTTTTTGCAATTGAAAATTACTGATGTTCAGGTTCTACAGCGCCCTTTTGTTCCATTTAACCAAGACTCAGTCTTTTGTCCTCCACACGTTTTATTGACTCTGGAATTAATAATTTTTTCGCTTCATGTTTCAGTCTGTACTACATCAATGTGCAACCCTTCAACACTTATGGAGGAGGATGGGTCTCATAATTGTTTCCAAACTGTACCTCTACCAGCCCCGGATTATACCTTTGTTTGTGGATAGTTCTGCCTTTAGAGGTGATAAGGGCAAACTTCATGTAGGCTATGCAGTCACTACGGTTTTGTGGAATTTTGGCAATATTTGGCAGCAATGAGGGTTTTGACTTCTGCTAATAAATCAATTAAACATGCTGCATACATTCACCGGTTGTTACAGGCTGTCCTCTTGCCAGCACAAGTTGCAGTTTTTAAATGCAAAGGACATTCTTCTGCTGAAGATTTTGTGTCAAAGGGCAACCATTTTGCAGACCATGAAGCACGGTGTCACCGACAGTGCTGTATTTAACACCGTCTAATATGATTTTGTTTTCCCTTTCATCTTTCTTGCAGCAATAGCAAGATACTCCCTTTGACACCCAGACTCTGACTTCGTGGGGTGCATCCTGTGATGCTCAGGGCTGCTGGATCATCTGCTTATTTGTCCTGACAGTCTTTTGTTTCTACTTGCCCTGTTCCTGCATTATAAGCTTTACTGCTGTGGCTATGAATGATGTCTTCTTGGTTCTCTGGTATCACCTGAACTTCTGTTATTTTTCTGTGGCACAGCTTGTCTGCACTGTTTCAAGACTGGCACTGTAGGGTCAGCTTAGGTTCAGTTATTAAGATTTCTGCCTTCCAAACTCTTTTTGGTTTCGCAGCCTGTTTTGCAGATCTGCCCTGTGCCAGAGGAAGGAGGTGGTAATTGTTTGGTGGTCACTTGTCTATTCTCCGGATGGGTAGAAGCTTATCCCACTACCAGTATGACTGCTGGGGTTGTCATCAGATTACTGCTCACTCAGTTTATTTCTGTTTGTTCTTTCTTCTTGTCTGGGTCCAGCCATTGTTGCGAGTGTCTGGGAGGGTATTGAAAATCTGGTTTGGTATTAAGAGACAACTGCACACTTCTTATCATCCGCAAAGCTCTGGCCAGGTGGAACGAATGACTAGGACAATCAAAAGTCACTTGCACACTATGATACAGGATTGGGCTTCAGATTGGACGGAAGCCCTTCCTTTTGCCCTTATGGCAGTGCGTAATTCCCCCCAGCGTGCTCAGGGAGGCCTGACTCCATATGAAATAGTTACTGGATGTCCAGCTACTTCTCCACATTACTTGGCAGTTATCCCAGATCCCCAATAGTTGCGCAGCGATATTTTGACTTATTGCTCACGATTGCACTCAGTCCTGTCTGTTTCCCTTTTATTGCAAGTGAATCCTCAACGAGATCATCAGAATCATCATATCCAGAAGTGAAGTCACCAGATTGGGTCCTGATTAAGAATTTGCATCCAAAGACGCTTCTGGCTCCCAAGTTTCTAGGTCCATTTCATGTGCTCCTGGTGGGATACTCGGCTTGTAAAGTGGAAGGGCATTCTCATTGGATACACCTTACACAGTGTAAAAAGGCTCCTTCACAGACTCCAGACGGCGGCTCCCTTCATCAGTGAATCAAGAAAATACAACGCAGAGACTTATTGAACATTACATTGATATTACAGAAAAGATCATCAGGATTTACATGCTTTTTGAATGAACTACTTATGCAAAAACCTTTTGTCCAGCATTTATACTACTGATTAGGTGGATAAAGGTAGTTTGATTTAGTATTTTACTAATATATATGCAATGACCTTTGGGTACTTAACCTCTACTTCATGACGTAATTGAGAATTAAGGGGTAGTTATAGCTATAATATATATCTTCATCATCTTAAGAAGAGTAGGTGTATTTTTATTTTTGTCTTAGAACATTTATTTTTGAAGTAATTATAGTTTCAGATGTTTAGAGGTTTGCTAAGAATGTTTCTGTATTTGGTCTTAGTTGTGCTGTGGCATATTATTGTTAATGAAGCAGTGCTGCATTTAGAATCTTGGGAAAGTTATGGGGAATATCCAAATATTTTTGAGTCACATTTACACTCAGTTACAAAACATTTTAATCTGTCACGTTGTGCGGTCTGCCTTCCAACTGTGATAGCCACTCAACATGGGTTTTTACCACAAGTTAGGCCCAAAGCCTTTGAAGAATTTCGTGATAAAGCTTTTAATCTAACTACTGTACGATGGTCTCATACAAACACAGAACCTAGAGTAGTTAGTTCTATGCCTTTAAAGTCCCCTCCAATATGTTTTATGGCTCAAGGTACAGGAAAAAAGGTAGGGGACACCCCATGGAATGTTTGTAAAATAATAATGCTACATAATTCTTCCATCTGGTATAAGAAATCCCACGTACAGAAACCTTATATTTCCTTAGTACAATTAATGCAAGTTCAAGGGAATCAGGTGCATGATTATGACTTGTTACAGTATAATAGTTCTGGCTATCTTTTGAATGACTCAGTCCGAGACATACCTAACTGGAGTTGCCCCTTATTAGGATATTACCATCCCTGGGAACGTAATCTATCTGTAGGAATTAAGGAAATGAACATTACTCAATAATGCATATACAGAACTTCCCAGAGGTTGGTCAGGTACTTGCTATGTTGCTCAGTTAGATACCCCGTGGCGGTTTTTACCTTACCAAAATGTTATTTTATTATCAACCTTGAATAATTCCGTGAGAAGAAAAAGGGATGTTTCCCCTCAGGATGAAGCCATAATAGCAGCACAACAGTTGGTAGACTTTACAAGTCCTTTAACTAAATCTCAGATAGATGCATTTACAGGTACTGTTTGGCTCTCAACTTTTGGAGCCATAGCACCCACTAGAGAATAGGGTACCCAGATTATGTGATTACAGGCAGTTGTTGAACTTACAGCCCTGGATCTCACAGAGGCTATTAGCGTGTTGCAAGGTGCAGTAGACAAGGTGTCCACTTATGCAGCTCAGAATCACATGGCTTTAGACTACCTACTAGCGAAGAAAATGGCGTATGTGGCCTAATTTCTGATTTCTGTTGCAGTATGCTTGATGATGAAGGGAAAGTAGTGAAAGGCCTACTAGATAGAGTTAGGAGTCGTACATTTGTATCAAGTAGTAGTTATGTAAGTTCTTTTTCTGATTTTATTGGGTCTGTTTCTTCTTTCTGGAATTCATTATCTAGGCCCCTGCAAGGCATAGTAGCCTCATTATTTGGCTTATTAGGGATTATCATTTTAGGAACAATAATTCTTTGTGTAATATCTGCTTGCTGTAAGAATCAGTGGAGACACTGACCCCTAAAATGATGTTATAGGTTGACTCAGAAGCTAGCTACGATCCATTTTTAATACCGATGTCTGAGTTTCCTTATCTGTGAAATGATTCTTTACAGAATCAGAGGAAGGACGCAAAGAAAGCTTGATTGTACCGGGTTGGATACACAGTCAGGCCTTGTGTATAACATTATATTGCTATAATCCCTAAGAAAGAGTTAATATCATTTGTAGTTCCTTATTTAATACTATCCTTGAAAACCCTGTAGAAGAAATTGGGTTAAAGGTTTAGATAACATAAACATTAGTCTTGTTATTAGAAAGATAAGTAAAAGGCAAGTTGTTTACCTAGCTTCACAGTCTCGCTGTCTCTGGTCAGAGATATCAAACTGTCATTGTTAGGATTAATTAGAATTAAGGCCTACATAGTCATGCCTGAGAATATATGTATGTCTTTTCATGATTGTCTATGACGTGCATGCCTATAGAAAAGTATGTTATGAATATACGTAACACTAGACGTAGAATAGAATATGTATATTATGAATATACGTGATGTGAGACGTAGAATAATAAAGTGAAATTATGCTGTGTAATGGAATCTTTTCCTATAAATAAAGTGGCCTAAAGCTAGGATGGCAGAGTAAACATAGGCAAAGGCCTGGCTTGCTCTCCCAAAGCGCTTTGGTCCTGTGTGTATAATACTGCTGTGGCAAAGTACAATCAATGAATAAGTCCAGGAGTCAATTGACAGGGTCCAAGCCAGTTTAATGTGCACAGGCCCAGTCAGTCAAAGCTTCAAAAGGAACTGAGCAAACGTTTATACAGAGACATAACCATTTATACCTCTTTTTCAGTTTGATACATGAAAACTTTCTATTGGTTCCAACTCGATACATGCAAACTTTTCATTGGTTATACATTCCCTTCATTTGTCCAATTAGAAATCCCTCCGGAGCCTAGCAACCGGCCCCCTCCTTTAGGATTGCTTGAACAATGGTATAGTTCTTAATCTCGTTACTTTTCTACTGCAAGGTTAACTTTGGCTTCTGGAATGCATATACTGAAACATTTCTGTTCTTTCACACACAAGAGAATAATAGAAGACTTATGAATTCATGAAAACTTCTTATTAAGCATTTTAAAACAGCTTTCTTATTTTCCACAGATTTTTTGGTTCTTTTCTAGCTATAATGGGAGTTAGGATCCAGGCCTAACTTACAGGCCTTTCATAGTAGCAGGCCATGCTAGGCCATAGCCTACCACATTCACTCCTTTGATTATTCTCACCCGCAAGTGAGGAAGGGTGAGAATTAAATCACTCATTAGTCAATTAACACATTATACTGGTGTAATGGCATCATCATCGTGGGGTATAGGGTAATATTGCCACATAGCTAATACTTTCGCAGCTGCCTTCCTCTCTATAGTGTTATCAATTGATGATGTTATCATGCGTAAGCAAAGGGGTAGGAGACAAGGGAGCAATAAGCACATGGCTAATATTTATTTATTTATTTATTTATTTAACAGTATTTCTAAACCGCCTTATCTTAATAATCAAGGTGGTATCACAGCAAGCAATCAGGTAAAGTGTGTGTGTTGTACATGCAGTGAGGATAAAACTTAGTTGTGTGAGGGATGTGTTGGGTGCTTGATTTGTTTGAGCTATATACAGGGTGGGCTATTTACAGTGGTGCTAGAATCATATTTTATATATATTCAGTTGTTTGGGAGGATTGGAGTGCTGTTATATGAATAGTACGATAAACATAAGGGATTTCAGACCACCAATCCAGGCAAAACAATGAACCAAACCACCCATCCATCTTTAAACTGTGCCAGGTCTGGACAGGCACAAATGTCTGCTCTCTCATCTGGGTGGCTAAATCTTCGACTACATGCCCATTATTATCAATCTGTAAACAACAATTACTTAGATTAAACTTCCCACATACCCCACCTTCAGCTGCTAACAAATAATCTAAAGCTAAACGATTTTGATAAATGGCTGTGTGCATTTGCGTACTTTGCTTTACCAGAAGGGTTAGTGCTTTACTAGTTTCATTGGTTATTATTTCAACAACAGCTTGCAAACGTATTATTCGATTAATCATATAAACAGGGGTACGATATCCCCAAGTCCCATCCTGCTTCCAAGTAGCAGGTCCATAGTATGAGATGATTCTTTCTGGGGGCCATTCTTCAGATGACGCATCCCATTTGTCCCATTGGCCTATCTTCAAGGCCTCCTTCAGCTGTCGACTTCTGTACACAGGATATCCCAGCTGTTCTCCCTGGGATGTAGGCAGAAGGAAAAAGGAAGGTCGTATGGTTCCCAATACACATGCGCCTCCCCAATGATGAGGAAGTCTGGCATATGCTCGGGTTCCACAAATCCAGTACAGTCCAGGTGGTGCTTGCCAAGAATTATATGCTGCTAAGTTAGTCCAGATACTGGCAAGTTTGGGGAATTGAACTAGAGGATTGGAAGGTTCAGTAGTGTTGACTCCGGACCACCAAGATGTCTTCTTAGTGGTACTGTTGTAGAACTTCTGATTGAGACAGACCAGCTGTCCCACTTCCATATTAAACATTGGTCCATAGCGAGAAAAACATAAGTTACCCACAATAGAGTGGGCCAATACCCATTCACTTGTGGTATTGTGTATATTAGTCTGATTATACGGAACAGAATAGTTCAGTTCTTGTGCCTCCCAAGGCCATTGATCTCCCATTGTTGTTACTCCACAAAACAAACAGTCTGAAACATGGAGACTAGATGCAACTGCTCCCGCTAATTCAAGAAATAAGTTCTGGGAGGCAGGAGGAATTTCAAACTCTGATTTCATGGCTTCATAGAAAGAGTGATGTATACGATAGGGTGAGGATACATGGGTTTTGGTGTTTAATTGCAGATATAAGATAGTCCCAGGATCTACACCTCCTCCTGCAATACGCAACCCAAACTTGTATCCTTGCTTCCAGTGGCTGGGGTTGGCTATGAGAAGTTGTAGAGGATTACAGGCACCTCTCTGGCATTTCTTGGGTTCTGGTAGTCTGATCTTTGTTAGGCTGCCTTTGCGATGATTTCCATCTCATCCCGTCGGTGCATTCTTCCAGGTAGCAAAATATACATATTCCCATTTTTGGCAAAAGTAATCATGTCTAGATGAGGTGGTGTAGATGGTGGCTGCAGTACTCTTTCCTATACACCGTCCCCATCCATAGGCTCCTTCTGGACACATGTATTTATCATCATGGTAGTATGCTCGCTACCATGACCCACATCTGTGGTAGGCATTTCTGACGATTGCATCACAAGCATCAAAGTTCAAGATGATAGGTTTTGTGGGGTTGGTGAGGGGTTTTGTCGCATTCAGGATGGCTCCATCTTCATCATTCCAGCGTATCTCAAATGTATAGTATGATGGGTTCTGTCGCGGGTTATAACAAGTCTTACTTTTCCCCTTTGTGAAAATGTTCAGTTCAGTGCCATTATAAACACACCGGCTGACTGTACCAGTGCAAGTATAGTAGGAATGATAGAGCAAAGTCTGAGTAATCTTTTGTCCTGTTCGGGTGGTGGTTATGCAGGCTGCACAAGGGGGTAGAGCAAAAGTCTTTTCCAGGATTCCCAGGATCACCACTCCCACAAGGCAACAGTGGAAGAACATTATGGGAGGAGTGGTCTAGTGGTTAGGACAAGGTACTTCAGGCCGGAGGGCCGGGGGTTCAAGTCCCACCTGGGGACAGCAATCTCAGGCCGGAGGGACTGGGATTTCTAGTCCTATAGGCACTCCTTGTGGTCTTGGGCAAGCCACTTAACCCTCCATTGCCCATGTTCCCTGTAAGTATTAACGTATGTGTGTCATATCCCCTCGTGTTAAATGTATCCCCCAATTGACCGCTTTGACCCAGTGAAAAGCGGAATATAAATACAGCTAAATAAATAAATAAATAAATTATGATTACAGTCTCTGGAAGTTAACTGGAAAGTTGGGTATAATGAACTTTGCTGAGTTTCCTTCTGTTTCTGCTGTGATGGTCACTTCTCACGTGACGTAAGTGGATTCTGAAGATTCTCTATAAAGCTGGCTGTCTCCTCAAGGTGAGTCGTAATGGAATCTTGGGATCATTCACTGATGTCCATTGGCCAAGATCAGGAGCAGCTGCTGGCTTCACTCGACTGTGGTGGATCCAGGGTTCACATTCTGCAACTTTCACTGCGGTGGGGGTTGACAGGATGATGACGTAGGGTCCCTTCCAATGCGGCGCCAGCAGGGTATTTCTCCACTCTTTCACCCACACGGACGTTCCCAGCTTGAAGGGCTCGGTCAGGTTGATGGGTAGTCGGTCTTGCACCCACGTTTGGAGTCTCTGCAAAACAGAACAGTTGAATATGTGAATATCTGTCCCTCTCCTTAAGACCCTACACTGTGTGTTGTGCCGTGCTTTCCCTTCCAAATCAATTGTATCCTCCTTTAAATTTATGTAATGATTTGTCAGTATCACGCCTGTAATCAAGCCGCTACTGATCACTGGAAGTAGCGGCATACAAATATATGCTAAATAAATAAAATAAATAAACCTAAAGCTAATAGTTCTTGTCTAGTTATTTCAGATCCTATCTGTCTCATGTCTCCCTTTATTCCCTGCACTATGGGTGGAGGTCGCCCATACAAAATCTCAAAAGGGGAGACTCCTAAGGATCTGGTAGGAGCTGAACGTATCCTGAGAAGGGCTATGGGTAGAACTTGGAGCCACTTAAGGTGTGTTTCTTGACAAAGCTTGGATAACTGAGTTTTCAGGGTTCTATTCATACGTTCTACTTTCCCTGAGCTCTGGGGTCTGTAAGCAGTGTGTAACTTCCATTTTATTTGCAGAGCTTGAGCTAACTGTTGGGTCACTTGGGATACAAATGATGGACCATTATCTGACCCTATAATTGATGGTATTCCAAATCGGGGAATGATCTCATGGAGCAATACCCTAGTGACTTCTCTGGCTTTCTCAGTCCGGGTGGGGTAGGCTTCTACCCACCCTGAAAATGTGCAGACTAACACTAACATATAGTGATATCCATTTGCACGGGGCATTTCAGCAAAGTCTATCTGTATATCACTCATGGGGGTCACCCCTACTGACTGAACTCTTGGGGGTGGAACAGGACCTTCCTTGGCATTATTTTGGCACATATCAGGCATTGCTGTGCCACTGAGGCGGTCAGGGATCTTAGCAGGGAAATACAGAAATGGGGCCTCAGGGCTTTCTTCATGGCTGTTTTTCCATAATTTGTGGCTTGATGAAAAGCTTGGACAAAGGCTGGCCCTAGTGCTTCAGGGATGACTGTAGGACCTGGAGGTGGACTACCTTCTGGAGGTGGCAGCACCTTGTTCTGTCAAGATTCCTCCCTCCTTTTCACAGTAATAGTCTAACTCTCTTGTAGTGTATCGGGGTGCCCAGGAACTAAGGGGCACAGGGAATAGGGCTGCTTGCAATACAGTATCTTGGGTCCTAACTTGTCCTTTGGTGGCTGCCTTTCGGGCTGTGGCATCTGCAAATCTATTCCCTCGGGTGACTTCTCCTGCTCCTGCCTGATGACCATGGCAGTGCATGACTGCCACTTGTTTGGGGGCCCATACAGCATCTAATAACATCAATATCTCGGGCCCATACCTAATGTCCTTACCCCCTGAGGTGATCAACCCTCGCTCTTTATACAAGGCTCCATGTGCGTGCAAAGTAGTGAAAGCATATTTGGAATCTGTGTATACATGTATGCGGAGTCCTTCTCCTAATGTCAAGGTTCTGGTGAGGGCTATCAATTCAGCTTTCTGTGCAGAGGTTCCTGGGGTCAGGGCTGAGGACTCAACTACCAGATCAAGGGTCACCACTGCATATCCAGCACAACGATGTCCATTGATGACCAAACTGCTTCCATCTACAAAGAAAGTCCGTTCTGGATCCTCTAGAGGAACATCGGTCAAATCAGGGCGACTTGAAAATACAGTGTCCATAGTTTCTAAGCAATTATGATCAGGTGGCCCAGGACCTATTGGAAACAATGTAGCAGGGTTCAGAGCTTGACTTACTTTCAACTGTATCTGAGGGTTTTCACACAACATGCTTTGATACTTCAACATTCGTGCATTGGTTAGCCAGAAGTTTCCTTTGTGTTCCATGAGAGTCAGAACAGAGTGTGGCAGGGTGACTTGAAGAGTTTGTCCTAGTGTGAGTTTGTCTGCTTCGCCCACTAGAAGGGCTGTTGCTGCAACAGCTCTCAGACAAGGGGGCCATCCTTTTGCAACTACATCCAATTGTTTTGACAGATAGGCTACAGGTCGTTGCCAGGAACCAAGAGATTGAGTCAATACTCCCAATGCGTTTCCTTGTGACTCATGGACAAAAAGATGGAAAGGCTTCTGAACATTTGGAAGACCTAAAGCTGGAGATGACATCAGGGCCTTTTTCAAAGTCCGGAATGCTACATCTTGTTCGGGTCCCCAGACCAGTGGGGATTTTTCCATTCCTTTGGTGACTTGGTATAGTGGTTTTGCAATCAGGGCAAAGTTGGGGATCCATATGCGACAATATCCTGCGGCCCCCAGGAAGGCTCTTACTTGCCTCCTAGTGGTTGGGATGGGGATATTGCATACAGCTTCTTTGCGTTCTGGTCCTAAACGTCGGATCCCACTAGATAACTGGAATCCTAAATACTTGACTTCCGTTTGGCATAGTTGTGCTTTGGCTCTTGAAACTTTGTATCCAGCACCTTTGAGAAGGTACAAAAGTTCACGTAGCTTGTAGGCATTCACTTTCTGAGTTGGTGGCTATGAGTAAGTCATCTACATACTGAAGAAGAACCCTTTTTCCTGGGTCCACTGGGTAACTTGAGAGATCTTGATTTAGGGCAGCACTGAAGAGAGTAGGTGAATTCTTGAATCTTTGGGGTAATCTGGTCCAGGTGAGCTGACCCCGCCTTCCTATTGTGGGGTCTTGCCATTCAAAAGCGAATAAAAGTTGACTGGTGGGTGCTAGGCGCACACAGAAAAAGGCATCTTTCAGGTCCAGGACGGTGAAGTGAGTAGCCTCAGCGGGGATCAGTCCCAAGAGAGTATACGGGTTTGGTACTACTGGGTGTATAGTTTCAACTGCATCATTTACTTGCCTTAGATCTTGTACTGGGCGGTAGTCCCCTGTCCCAGGCTTCTTTACTGGGAGAAGGGGGGTGTTCCAAGGTGATTGGCATTCCTTGAGAAGTCCGTACTTTAGCAGTTTCATCAAATGGCAGTGAATTCCTTCTATGGCTGGTCGAGGGAGAGGATACTGCTTCACATGCACTGGTTCCGCTCCTGGCTTGAGGGTGACAATGACAGGGGCTATGTTCTTAGCTAGGCCAGGTGGATTATCTTCTGCCCATACTTCAGGTGGGGCTATAAGGTTGGTAGGTATACAGGGACTGGTTGACTTTATTGAAGGTGCACTATAGAACTGTCATTCTTCTTCTCGGGGAACAGTGAGCGCCATCAATCCAGCAGGCTTTGGGTTCACAGTCATTTTCATTTCTCCCCCTTCAGCGAAGGATATTTGGGCCTGGAGCTTGGCAAGCATGTCTCGGCCCAATAGTGGAATAGGGCACTCAGGCATATACAAGAACTGGTGCGTTATCTTCTGTCCCCCTAGTTCACACATGAGGTTCTGCAAGAATGGTTTTGTGGCTTTATTTCCAGTGGCTCCCACAATGGTGACAGATCGTGAGGACAGAGGAGCTACTGGCTTAGCTACTACCGAATGTTCTGCTCCTGTATCTACCATGAATTCCATGTATTGGTCCCCTATCTTTAAACTGACCATAGCTCCTGGGGACCCAGGGTGAACTTGGAGCCCGGTCTGGCCTAGTCTTCATCTATGTTGTCCAGATCATAGCCCGTTGCTACTGCCACTCCCTCAATGTCTTCTTCCCTCTCCTGCTGGAACCATGTTCGATTCATTCCTCCTCTTCTTCGAAATCGTCCTCCGGGCCTCCAGGGACTCCCTCCTCCCCTTGCAGGGGCGGAATCCAGATGCGGGCACTCATTTCTCCAATGTCCTTCTTCCTTGCAGTAGGCGCACTGATTTGCACCTAATGGAGGCCTTTCGCTTCCGCGGCCTCTTCCACGTCCTCTGGTCCTTTGATTAGGAATACCTCCTCCACGTCGTTCGGTTATAGCAGCAGCAAGAAGATCTGCCTTCTTCTTCATCTTTCGTTCACTTTCTCTGTCTCATTCATTTGCACGATTCACAAATACTTTCTGAGCGACTTCCATTAACTGAGCTGTATTCATGCCCGCAAATCCATCCAATTTCTGCAATTTTCATTTTATGTCTCTCTGGGACTGACTAACAAAGGCCGCATTTACCATGCGTAAATTTTCCTGAGTGGCGGGATCATATGGGGTATACAATCTATAAGCTTCAGACAACCACTCATAAAAGGCCGCTGGGCTCTCATCTGGACCCTGGAGAACTTCCGATACTTTCCCGATATTCATGGCCCTCTGGCCTCCCTTCTTCAGGCCCTGCAATAAGGCCTGGCGAAATCTGGTTAGGGCCGCCGCCCCCTTTCCTCATTCGGGTCCCACCTGGGATCTTCATTGGGGTATTCTGCAGCTGCTGCTTGTGGGGGATTTATTCCTCCCCTCTCTACAGGGTTCTCTTCTAACCATCGGAGGGCTGCTTGCCCGATTTGGCCTCGCTCCTCAGTAGTGAAGAGGGTGGACAGGAGCTGGAGACAATCAGCCCAGGTAGGCTGATGGGTTTGCATAATGCTAGACATTAATTCTGTTAATTCCTGGGGCTTGGCTGTGTAGGAAGCATAATGCGTTTTCCAGTTTAATAAATCTGTGGTGGAAAAGGGTACATAAACTAAGCTGGTTGGTCCTGGCGCCATCTGGCCCTGATCATTTAAAACAGGCATTCCAGGCACTTGGCGTAATGGCATTAGGTGCCCTGCTTTTTCCTTCTTCTTGGGAGTTACGCTTCTTAAATCATAAGGCTCCCGGACACAAATCTCCTTGGTGGGTGACCCTGAACTGGCAGGAGAGCCTCCGCTTTCTATCTCATCAGAAGACTCGAGTCCCCCTGCTGTGCTTGGGCCTGACTCGGGACTTTCACTCGGGGTAGGGCGCTTCTTAGGCTGCTGCATCGGTATTTGCTGGGGCTCCTCTTCAAGTCGGGGTGCTGTGGGGACTAACTTCTGTGGGTGCTGGGGTAACCTATCCAAAATATCTGGGGACTCTGGGTCAGAATACACAGGCGGCTTCGCTTCCTTAGCCTTTTTGGTTCCCCTAGTAGTAGCTACAAATATTTTACAGTGCTCCTCATAACAGCGCTTCATCCATGAGGGCTGCTGTTCACATACACTTAACCAGGAATCTATATAGGGGAATTGGTCAGGATACGCTCTCAATATGAGCTGATGGATTCGTAAAACTGTCTCAAAATCAAAGGTGCCCCCTCGGGGCCATGAAGCAGCTAATGCGGGCCATTCCCTTTCACATAACATTTTTATTCTGGATGGAGTCATTTTCGTACCATAATCGCCCGAAAATCCTTTACGGAAATTCTTGATCATACATGCCAATGTAGTTTGCGTGGACTCCGTCCCTCCCATAATCTAAACGTGCCTACATACACTACCTACGTACTCAACGTACCTGCGTACGTTACGTACCCTACGTCCCTACGTACACGTAATGACATACAAGACAACGAACAATAAGGATAGGTAGTATGGCTGTAGGTAAGGGGTCCGTACAGCCCACAGAACACTGGGGGGGGACAAACACCACTCGCTTCCTCCTGTTCGCGACCTGGGCGCGGTCACCTGGCCAGGAACGGCGCTACTTAGGAGTCCGCTCTCGCTCGGCCTGTATTTCAAGACCTCTCACTCACACACGCAAGCATATTTCAACAAGATATCATATTTCAATATTTCAAGTGCCCAGGTTTTCTGACTAACTGACTATTCCAAACAAGAAGGGTCGATGGCTTCGGCTTCCGCTTTCCCTACGCGGAGCTTACTAGGACCGCCCTTATGGGAGGTGATCAGGCTCCCTTGTCTCGCACATACTCATGCGAGATTTCCCAGTTAGTCTATACCAAATAAACCAAATCAGTCTTGCGCATGCAAGACGTTGTCCCAGGCTGTTCTTTCTGACTATTGAATTACAAAAATGTCTACTCACCGGATCCGGTCCCCGATACCATACCAGCTTCTGAGTTGGAACCTGGACTCCCCCGGGTCGGAGGTGTTGGCCAGCTGGACCCGATGGCCCGCCGAGGCAGGCGGAACCCTCTCCGGTACAAAGGGGCCAGCGGCGCCTGAGGTCTCCCCCGTGGTCAGACAGACATGGTTCCAACCGGGCCAAACCTCAAGGCAAATTACGTGGATTACTCACTTGAATACCATTTACCACTCGCACTTCCCGGCCAATGCACCAAGAATATGCTGTGGCAAAGTGCAATCAATGAATAAGTCCAGGAGTCAATTGACAGGGTCCAAGCCAGTTTAATGTGCACAGGCCCAGTCAGTCAAAGCTTCAAAAGGAACTGAGCAAATGTTTCTACAGAGACATAACCATTTATACCTCTTTTTCAGTTTGATACATTAAAACTTTCTATTGGTTCCAACTCGATACATGCAAACTTTTCATTGGTTATACATTCCCTTCATTTGTCCAATTAGAAATCCCTCCGGAGCTTAGCAACCGGCCCCCTCCTTTAGGATTGCTTGAACAATGAAGAATAAAATTACTCAGCATGTAGATAGTCACGACCTAATGGGAGACAGCCAACATGGCTTTAGACAAGGAAGATCTTGTCTTACTAATCTGTTATGTTTTTTTGAAGGAGTGAATAAACAGGTGGACAAAGGTGAGTCGGTTGATATTGTGTATCTGGACTTTCAGAAAGCCTTTGACAAGGTCCCTCATGAGAGACTTTTGGCAAAACTAAAGAGTCATGGGATAGGAGGCAGTGTACTATTGTGGATCAGGAACTGGTTAAAAGATAGAAAGCAGAGGGTAGGGCTAAATGGCCAATTTTCCCAATGGAGAAAGGTGAATAGTGGTGTACCCCAGGGATCTGTGCTGGGTCCGCTGCTTTTTGACATATTCATAAATGACCTGGAAAGTGGAATAACGAGTGAGGTTATCAAATTTGCAGATGACACAAAACTATTTAAAGTTGTTAAAACCCAGGAGGATTGTGGAAAATTGCAAGAGGATTTTGATAAATTGGAAGACTGGGCATCAAAATGGCAGATGAAATTTAATGTGGACAAGTGCAAGGCTATGCACCTAGGGAAGAACAACCCAAACTATGGTTATACGATGCAAGGTTCCACATTAGGAACCACCACCCAGGAAAAAGATTTAGGCGTCATTGTGGATACCATGTTAAAACCCTCGGCCCAGTGTGCAGTGGCGGCCAAGAGAGCAAATAGAATGCTAGGTATGATAAGGAAAGGAATGGAAAATAAAACAAAAGATATTATAATGCCTCTATATCGTTCCATGGTGAGACCGCACCTTGAATATTGTCTGCAATTCTGGTCGCCGTATCTTAAAAAGGATATAGCGATTTTAGAAAAGGTTCAGAGAAGAGCCACCAAAATGGTAAAGGGGATGGAAGGATACTCCTATGAAGAAAGGCTAAAAAGGTTGGGGCTCTTTAACCTGGAAAAGAGACGGCTCAGGGGAGATATGATAGAAGTCTATAAATTAATGAACGGAGTGGAACGGGTAAACGTAGATCGATTGTTTACCTTATCAGAATATAGAAAGACTAGGGGACATGCAATGAAGCTACAGGGTAAACTATTTAAGACTAATAAAAGAAAATATTTTTTCACTCAACGTGTAATCAAACTCTGGAATTTGTTACCGGAGGATGTAGTAAAGGCTGTTAGTGTAGCTGGGTTTAAAAAAGGTTTGGACAAGTTCCTGGAGGAAAGGTCCATAAACCATTATTAAGAAGGGACCCAGGATATCAATGCTTGAACCAATACAAGCATTGTGGAACCTGTGTCCCTTGGGGAAACTGCTAGGTACGTATGACCTAGATTGGCCACTGTTGGAAACAGAATACTGGGCTTGATGGACCTTGGTCTGACCCAGTATGGCATATCTTATGTTCTTATGTTCTTATGGTATAGTTCTTAATCTCGTTACTTTTCTACTGCAAGGTTAACTTTGGCTTCTGGAATGCATATACTGAAACATTTCTGTTCTTTCACACTCAAGAGAATAATAGAAGACTTATGAATTCATGAAAACTTCTTATTAAGCATTTTAAAACAGCTTTCTTATTTTCCACAGATTTTTTGGTTCTTTTCTATCTATAATGGGAGTTAGGATCCAGGCCTAACTTACAGGCCTTTCATAGTAGCAGGCCATGCTAGGCCATAGCCTACCACAATACAAGTGTGTTGTGTATTATTTACAGATTTGTGTATTATCTAAAGATTGTGATCAATTAACCTTCTCCTTGTTTTGTGTGTGGATTTCTATGACCCAAGAGCCCTATCTGTTATTAGGTGAGGGGGGTGCAGAGTAATCTTTCAGGGGGGACTAGGGAGAAAGAGGCAACAATTTTCTTCCTGTTTATCTTTTTCACTGTCCAACGTTTGTGTAAAGGGACCACATGTACCTCTCTCCAGTCCTTTGGCACCACTGCTGACTCCAACAAGGCATTGAAAAGGTCAGTCAGTGGAGTTGCTAGAACGTCCCCAAGTTCCCTTAGTATTCTCGGGTGCATCCCATCTGGTCCCATCGCTTTGTCTACTTTACGTTTAACTAGTTTCTCATGAACACAGTCCTCTGAAAATTGTTGAAGATGCCCCTTGCTTCTGTTCCTGTTTGTGGGTGTTTTCTGAATTCCTGCTCCTAGTTCTTCATCTGTGAACAAAGAACAGAAATATTTGTTAAGCAATTTCACCTTATTCTCATCGGCTTCTACATATTCTTCCTTTTCACCCTTGAGTCTGACAATACCCCTCTTGCTCTTCCTCATCTCACTAACATATTCGAGATGCTGGACATTGTGGGAGTAAGGAGTCAGAAGAGATCCCATGGTCAGATCACCACATAAGTAACTTCTCCATAGAGTCCCCCAGAATGAATGAAACCTTAGAACCAATCCTCAAAAAAAAGGAGATTTTGAACCTCCGTCAAAGTTAAATTCCTGGAAGAAATATTACCAGAGCTTGAATGAGATACAACAGACCTTGACACCACCATTACTAATTGGATCAGACAATCCAATATCTAGCAAGAGGAAACATAATGCTCCATGGTTCTCGAGTGAAATAAACGAACAAAAGAGACAGCTAAGGAAAACGGAGAGGCTATGGCGTCACACCGAAAGCCAACACCACTTAACAAATACAATGAAATGCAAACCATTTACCACAATATGATAAAGAACTACAAGAAGGAATATCACACAAACCTAATAATAAAATCTATCAACAAACCAAGGGAACTCTTCACAATAGTTAACAGCCTAACAAAAGAATCAACTGAAACAGAAAATCTGAACTCCATATCCCCACTAGATATAGCAGACTTTATACAACTGAAATATACACAATTTCCACTCGTAGGACCAAAGGAACCCAGCCCACAACACATCAGTCGTGAAACATGGGACACATTCCACATCCCAACTAGAAAACAACTTGGCTTTATTATAGATAATACAAACACTACAACATCACCTATCAATCCATGTCCAGTTAATTGGATTAAACAAACAAAAGAATACCTAATACCACATCTATAAAAGATCGTTGAATCGTCTCTCATTCAAGGTTATCTCCCACCACAAATTAAACAGGCATCAATCAGACCAATTCTTAAAAACAACAACCTCAATAAAATGGACCCAAGCTCCTACCGACCAATATCAAGCCTTTCATTCATAAAAACTAAAAACCTATTTATTCACCATGCACTATGGCAACACAGATAACCCCTTGATACACTCAGATAAAGGCTAAAAAATCCTGATAGGCTAAAAAATCCTGACTGAGTAATACTATTTCTAACAACAGACAATACACTATCCTAAAAACACTATGATTCAATTCTAAAGTACCTATAACTTGTATTTGTATATAGTTTATTGTACATAGTTTACAAGCCAGTTTTGTGCTGTTATGCATTGGTTCATGCTGTTAACCATTACTCTTTATTGTTACAAAATGTTCGATGTAAAACTAAGCTCTTGCTTTGTGGATTGTTTTATTGTAAACCGCAACTGAACTCTGGAAGATGCGGGTAATAAATGATTGTTAAATAAATAAAATAGCAAAGTAATAGAAAAAATAGTACAACAACAACTAAAATTCCACATTGATACCTACGCCCCACTGGACCCCCACCAATATTGGTTTAGGCAGAACCACAGCACTGAAACACTCATCACATTACTGATGGACAGCCTTATTACAGGCATAGACAATATCCGCCAAGGTTTTGTACTATGCTTCATTGATATCGCAGTTGCTTTTGACTCAGTAAACCACAACATTCTACTGCAAAGACTTTGAGATATAGGAATAACTGGAAATGTGCTAGATTGGTTTCTCTCATACCTTTCTCACAGTAAGCAACAAGTTAAACTCAAAAAACAGCAATCCAAACTCTTCACACAACACCAAGGTGTTCCCCAAGGATCTGCCCTATCTGCATTACTTTTCAATATATACATCGAACCATTATGTAACAACATAAAACATCACAATATCCAATACAGAATATATGCAGATGATATTATGGTATTCAACCCCAGAAACATCAATCACCCCGATTACTCTCAAATTATGGCATGCCTCTAATCTATGGCAAAGTGGCTCAAAGAACATAATCTACTCATAAACTTCAAAAAATCTGACAATGCATATAACCAGGAACAATACATTCTCTCCACCTGACTATAAAAATCCTCAATCACAACCTCACCAACAAACAGGGATTTTTCCTTTGATCAGCACCTCAGCTTTCAATCCCATATAAAAAGAACAACCAAATCTGTCTATCACAAACTTAGATCTCTGCAGAAGCTTAAACCACTGCTCAATGACTATCACTTTTGAACAGTATGCCAAGCCTTAGTATCTCCCATACTGGATTACTGTAAAGTAATATACCATGGTTTACCCAAAAACACAATACTCCCCATGCAACTGGTGCAAAACACTGCTGCAAGAATCATTACTGGAATAGCAAGGTACTGCCATATAACACCTACTCTCTACCAACTTCACTAGCTCCCAGTCACATAACACACTAAATACAAGAATATAATTATAATGTTCAAAATCTTAAATAACCTCTCTCTACCCGCCCTTGAACCACTAATCAGAAGAACACGTCCAAACACAACAAGAAGACGAGCAGACGACAACACCTTAGAAACTCCATCAAGCTTCAGAACGTCAAAACACTCCACCAGCAATAGAGTCTTCTCCCTTTATTCTCCCCATCTATGGAATGATCTATCTAGCTCATTACGTGCAATCAAAAACCTACTAGACTACAGAAAAGCCATAAAGACTCACCTTTTCATGGAATGCTATGGTCCCACATTGAAGAAATAAATGATAAGAATTAATTGGAAGTAAGCCAATAACCTGTCTCTCTCTTCGCATCATACCACTCCCTCATTAGCATCATAACATTCCCCTCACATCTCAATATTCTGACTATATCCTAAGGACACCTAAAACCCCATATACCTCTTCCCCAGCATATATATCCTCCCAAACTCAACCCACACTGCAACAATAATGGTTTTTAGCCATCAACTGTTAAAGGTAACAGCTGAACCCATCCAATCTGCAAAATTGTAGCCAGGGCCTCTATATCGTTCCATGGTGAGACCGCACCTTGAATATTGTCTGCAATTCTGGTCGCCGTATCTTAAAAAGGATATAGCGATTTTAGAAAAGGTTCAGAGAAGAGCCACCAAAATGGTAAAGGGGATGGAAGGATACTCCTATGAAGAAAGGCTAAAAAGGTTGGGGCTCTTTAACCTGGAAAAGAGACGGCTCAGGGGAGATATGATAGAAGTCTATAAATTAATGAACGGAGTGGAACGGGTAAACGTAGATCGATTGTTTACCTTATCAGAATATAGAAAGACTAGGGGACATGCAATGAAGCTACAGGGTAAACTATTTAAGACTAATAAAAGAAAATATTTTTTCACTCAACGTGTAATCAAACTCTGGAATTTGTTACCGGAGGATGTAGTAAAGGCTGTTAGTGTAGCTGGGTTTAAAAAAGGTTTGGACAAGTTCCTGGAGGAAAGGTCCATAAACCATTATTAAGAAGGGACCCAGGATATCAATGCTTGAACCAATACAAGCATTGTGGAACCTGTGTCCCTTGGGGAAACTGCTAGGTACGTATGACCTAGATTGGCCACTGTTGGAAACAGAATACTGGGCTTGATGGACCTTGGTCTGACCCAGTATGGCATATCTTATGTTCTTATGTTCTTATGGTATAGTTCTTAATCTCGTTACTTTTCTACTGCAAGGTTAACTTTGGCTTCTGGAATGCATATACTGAAACATTTCTGTTCTTTCACACTCAAGAGAATAATAGAAGACTTATGAATTCATGAAAACTTCTTATTAAGCATTTTAAAACAGCTTTCTTATTTTCCACAGATTTTTTGGTTCTTTTCTATCTATAATGGGAGTTAGGATCCAGGCCTAACTTACAGGCCTTTCATAGTAGCAGGCCATGCTAGGCCATAGCCTACCACAATACAAGTGTGTTGTGTATTATTTACAGATTTGTGTATTATCTAAAGATTGTGATCAATTAACCTTCTCCTTGTTTTGTGTGTGGATTTCTATGACCCAAGAGCCCTATCTGTTATTAGGTGAGGGGGGTGCAGAGTAATCTTTCAGGGGGGACTAGGGAGAAAGAGGCAACAATTTTCTTCCTGTTTATCTTTTTCACTGTCCAACGTTTGTGTAAAGGGACCACATGTACCTCTCTCCAGTCCTTTGGCACCACTGCTGACTCCAACAAGGCATTGAAAAGGTCAGTCAGTGGAGTTGCTAGAACGTCCCCAAGTTCCCTTAGTATTCTCGGGTGCATCCCATCTGGTCCCATCGCTTTGTCTACTTTACGTTTAACTAGTTTCTCATGAACACAGTCCTCTGAAAATTGTTGAAGATGCCCCTTGCTTCTGTTCCTGTTTGTGTGGGTGTTTTCTGAATTCCTGCTCCTAGTTCTTCATCTGTGAACAAAGAACAGAAATATTTGTTAAGCAATTTCACCTTATTCTCATCGGCTTCTACATATTCTTCCTTTTCACCCTTGAGTCTGACAATACCCCTCTTGCTCTTCCTCATCTCACTAACATATTCGAGATGCTGGACATTGTGGGAGTAAGGAGTCAGAAGAGATCCCATGGTCAGATCACCACATAAGTAACTTCTCCATAGAGTCCCCCAGAATGAATGAAACCTTAGAACCAATCCTCAAAAAAAAGGAGATTTTGAACCTCCGTCAAAGTTAAATTCCTGGAAGAAATATTACCAGAGCTTGAATGAGATACAACAGACCTTGACACCACCATTACTAATTGGATCAGACAATCCAATATCTAGCAAGAGGAAACATAATGCTCCATGGTTCTCGAGTGAAATAAACGAACAAAAGAGACAGCTAAGGAAAACGGAGAGGCTATGGCGTCACACCGAAAGCCAACACCACTTAACAAATACAATGAAATGCAAACCATTTACCACAATATGATAAAGAACTACAAGAAGGAATATCACACAAACCTAATAATAAAATCTATCAACAAACCAAGGGAACTCTTCACAATAGTTAACAGCCTAACAAAAGAATCAACTGAAACAGAAAATCTGAACTCCATATCCCCACTAGATATAGCAGACTTTATACAACTGAAATATACACAATTTCCACTCGTAGGACCAAAGGAACCCAGCCCACAACACATCAGTCGTGAAACATGGGACACATTCCACATCCCAACTAGAAAACAACTTGGCTTTATTATAGATAATACAAACACTACAACATCACCTATCAATCCATGTCCAGTTAATTGGATTAAACAAACAAAAGAATACCTAATACCACATCTATAAAAGATCGTTGAATCGTCTCTCATTCAAGGTTATCTCCCACCACAAATTAAACAGGCATCAATCAGACCAATTCTTAAAAACAACAACCTCAATAAAATGGACCCAAGCTCCTACCGACCAATATCAAGCCTTTCATTCATAAAAACTAAAACCTATTTATTCACCATGCACTATGGCAACACAGATAACCCCTTGATACACTCAGATAAAGGCTAAAAAATCCTGATAGGCTAAAAAATCCTGACTGAGTAATACTATTTCTAACAACAGACAATACACTATCCTAAAAACACTATGATTCAATTCTAAAGTACCTATAACTTGTATTTGTATATAGTTTATTGTACATAGTTTACAAGCCAGTTTTGTGCTGTTATGCATTGGTTCATGCTGTTAACCATTACTCTTTATTGTTACAAAATGTTCGATGTAAAACTAAGCTCTTGCTTTGTGGATTGTTTTATTGTAAACCGCAACTGAACTCTGGAAGATGCGGGTAATAAATGATTGTTAAATAAATAAAATAGCAAAGTAATAGAAAAAATAGTACAACAACAACTAAAATTCCACATTGATACCTACGCCCCACTGGACCCCCACCAATATTGGTTTAGGCAGAACCACAGCACTGAAACACTCATCACATTACTGATGGACAGCCTTATTACAGGCATAGACAATATCCGCCAAGGTTTTGTACTATGCTTCATTGATATCGCAGTTGCTTTTGACTCAGTAAACCACAACATTCTACTGCAAAGACTTTGAGATATAGGAATAACTGGAAATGTGCTAGATTGGTTTCTCTCATACCTTTCTCACAGTAAGCAACAAGTTAAACTCAAAAAACAGCAATCCAAACTCTTCACACAACACCAAGGTGTTCCCCAAGGATCTGCCCTATCTGCATTACTTTTCAATATATACATCGAACCATTATGTAACAACATAAAACATCACAATATCCAATACAGAATATGCAGATGATATTATGGTATTCAACCCCAGAAACATCAATCACCCCGATTACTCTCAAATTATGGCATGCCTCTAATCTATGGCAAAGTGGCTCAAAGAACATAATCTACTCATAAACTTCAAAAAATCTGACAATGCATATAACCAGGAACAATACATTCTCTCCACCTGACTATAAAAATCCTCAATCACAACCTCACCAACAAACAGGGATTTTTCCTTTGATCAGCACCTCAGCTTTCAATCCCATATAAAAAGAACAACCAAATCTGTCTATCACAAACTTAGATCTCTGCAGAAGCTTAAACCACTGCTCAATGACTATCACTTTTGAACAGTATGCCAAGCCTTAGTATCTCCCATACTGGATTACTGTAAAGTAATATACCATGGTTTACCCAAAAACACAATACTCCCCATGCAACTGGTGCAAAACACTGCTGCAAGAATCATTACTGGAATAGCAAGGTACTGCCATATAACACCTACTCTCTACCAACTTCACTAGCTCCCAGTCACATAACACACTAAATACAAGAATATAATTATAATGTTCAAAATCTTAAATAACCTCTCTCTACCCGCCCTTGAACCACTAATCAGAAGAACACGTCCAAACACAACAAGAAGACGAGCAGACGACAACACCTTAGAAACTCCATCAAGCTTCAGAACGTCAAAACACTCCACCAGCAATAGAGTCTTCTCCCTTTATTCTCCCCATCTATGGAATGATCTATCTAGCTCATTACGTGCAATCAAAAACCTACTAGACTACAGAAAAGCCATAAAGACTCACCTTTTCATGGAATGCTATGGTCCCACATTGAAGAAATAAATGATAAGAATTAATTGGAAGTAAGCCAATAACCTGTCTCTCTCTTCGCATCATACCACTCCCTCATTAGCATCATAACATTCCCCTCACATCTCAATATTCTGACTATATCCTAAGGACACCTAAAACCCCATATACCTCTTCCCCAGCATATATATCCTCCCAAACTCAACCCACACTGCAACAATAATGGTTTTTAGCCATCAACTGTTAAAGGTAACAGCTGAACCCATCCAATCTGCAAAATTGTAGCCAGGGCCGGCCCGTCCATTGTGCAATAATGTTGTTCGCACAGGGCCCCGCTAGGACTGTAATCAGTCTTGAGGGGGGGGGTAGGACTGCAATCAGGCTTGATGAGGGGGGGCTAGGGCTGTGATGGGGGGCTAGGACTGGAATCAAGCTTGATGGAGGGGCTAGGACTGGAATCAGGCTTGATGGGGGGGCTAGGGCTGTGATGGGGGGTGAGGAATCAGGCTTTATGGGGGGCTAGGGCTGTGATGGGGGTTGGATTGGAATCAGGCTTGATGGGGGGGGCTAGGACTGGAATCAGGCTTGATGGGGGGCTAGGACTGGAAATAGGCTCTGATGGGGGGGCTAGGACTGGAATCAGGCTGTGGTGGTAGTGGGGGGCTAGGACTGGAAATAGGCTGTGATGGTGGGGGGGGCTAGGACTGGAATCAGGCTGTGGTGGTGGGGGGCTAGGACTGGAAATAGGCTGTGATGGGGGGATTGGAAATAGGCTGTGATGGGGGGGCTGGAATCAGCTGTAATGGGGGAAACCTGGACTGGAAATGGGCTGTGATGAGGGGGGCTAGGACTGGAATCAGGCTGTGGTGGTGGGGGGCTAGGACTGGAAATAAGGCTGTAATCGGGGGGGACTTGAATCAGGCTGTGATGGGGGGACTAAGACTGGAAATGGACTATGATGGTGGGGGGCTAGGACTGGAAATAGGCTGTGATGGGGGGGCTAAGACTGGAATCAGGCTGTGATGGAAACTTGGAATGGAAATGGGCTGTGATAGGGGGGCTAGGACTGGAAATGGGCTGTGATGGGGGGGCTAAGACTGGAATCAGGCTGTGGTGGTGGGGGGTTAGGACTGGAAATAGGCTGTAATCGGGGGGACTGAAAATAGGCTGTGGTGGTGGGGGGGGGGGCTAAGACTGGAATCAGGCTGTGATGGGGGGAAACCTGGACTGGAAATGGACTGTGATGGGGGGCTAGGACTGGAATCAGGCTGTGATGGGGGACTAAGATTGGAAATGGGCTATGATGCTGGGGGGCTAGGACTGGAAATGGGCTGTGATGTGGGAGCTAAGACTGAAATCAGGCTGTGATGGAAACTTGGACTGGAAATGGGCTGTGATAGGGGGGCTAGGACTGGAAATGGGCTGATGTGGGGCTGGAATAGGACTGTAAATGGGTTGATGGGGGAGCTTGGACTGCAAATGGGTGATGGGCTGGAGTAAGACTGGAAGTGGGCTGATGGGAGCTGGAATAGGGCTGGAAATGGGTGGCTAGGATTGGAAATTGGCTGATGGGGGAGCTTGGAGTGGAAATGGGCTGATGGGAGGCTGGAATGGGACTGGATATGGGGGGCTAGGACTGGAAATGGGCTGATGTGGGGACATGGGAGAATGGGACTAGAAGGGAGTGGATGCTGGGTGGGTCTAGAACTAGAAGGGAGCTGATTTGGGGGGAGGACTAGAAGGGGATAGGGATGGGGAATGAGAATGGAGAGGGGAAAAGATATTTTGTGTGGGAGGGAAGAAAAATCTACGATGGGCCGGGTATTGGGAGAGTAAGTGGGGAGTGAGAATGGAAGGGTGAAATTTGAATAGATGATAAAGGAATAAGGAAAGAAATCGGGGAAAGAGCAAAAGGAAACGATCAGTATGTTAAAGCAGATATAGAGAGAGAATGGAAAACATCTAAAAGAGAAGCAAGAACAAATGGACAGCTCGCAGAAGACACGAAGAAACCAGAAGGAAGTGATGGGGTAATTGCAACTGAAAAATAAAATGGCCAAACAAAAGGTAAAAAAATACTTTTTATTTTGAATTTATTAACTGGAATATGTTATATCTGGGAAATGTGTATCGCTAACATCTTCACGTTTTTGATTAGTGCAAGAGGAAATTAATTTATAGTTTTATTTCTCCAGTGTTGTTGTATATTTCATATTTGGCTTTTGGGGTTCCCAATTTAATTATTATCTTCCTATTTCTAAATTGTGATCCCTTGTTCTTTTGTGTGGTGATGGTCTATGTTCTGCATGTATATAGTTGTTATCATAATTATTATTATTAAGCATTTATAAAGTGCTACAAACATACGAAATGCTGTATACACAAATAAGAGAGACAGTCCCTGCTCATCAGAGCTCACAATCTAGTAAAGACAAAAAATTACATAATACAAATTACAGATCAACAGGACAAAGTATACATCTAATGTTAGAGAGAGCAAACACAGCATATATAAAATAGTCATATCACAACACAAGAGTCAAGAATGAAAAGCAATAGTGAAGAGGTGGGATTTCAACCTGGACTTGAAGATGGCCAGGGAGGACGCCTGGCGCACAGAGACAGGAAGGCTGTTCCAGGCGAAGGGTGCAGCAAGGTGAAAGGAGCGAAGTCTAGATTAGCAATACGAGTGAAAGGCATAGATAAACGAAGACTATTAGAAGAGCGAAGTAACCGAGAGGGAGTGTAAAGAGAGATAAGAGATGAAAGGTACTGGGGGGCAGAAGAGTGAATACATTTATAGGTCAGTAGGAGAAGCTTAAATTGGATACAGAAATGGATGGGGAGCTAATGAAGTGACATGAGGAGAGGAGTGATGTGGGAAAAACAGACTGGCGGAAAATCAGATGAGCAGCAGAATGTTGAATAGAATGAAGGGGAAAGAGGTGGTTTGCGGGGAGGCTGGCAAGGAGAAGGTTACAGTAATCAAGGCGGGATGTGATTAAGGAGTGGACAATCATTTTAGTAGTGTTAGCAGAGAGGAAGGGGCGAATTTTGCAGATATTGTAGGGAAAGAAACAGCATGACTTAGCAATGAGTTGGATATGTTGAGAGAAAGAGAGAGAGGAGTCAAAGATAACACCAAGGTTACGTGCTGAGGAGACAGGAAGGATAACAGAGTTATCCAAAGAGACAGAGAAAGGGGAAAGAGGAGGGGAGGGATTCGGGGGAAAGATAAGGAATTCAGTCTTGGCCATGTTCAATTTTAAGTGGCAGAGGGACATCCAGCTAGCAATGTCAGAGAGGCAGACCGTGATCTTAGCCTGGATTTCTGGAGAGATAACAGGCGTAGAGAGGTAGATTTGAGAGTCATCAGCTTAGAGATGATAGTGAAAGCCATGGGAAGAGATAAGGACACCAAGGGACTGGGTGTAGAGAGAGAAGAGGAACGGTCCCAAGACGGAACCCTGAGGAACACCTACAGGTAATGGGGTGGAAGAGGAGGAGGAGCCACCAAAGCACATGCTGAAAGAGCGATGGGAGAGGTAGGAGGAGAACCAAGAAAGTACAGAGTCCTTGAAACCTAGTGAGGACAGGGTGATAAGAAGAAGGTTGTGGTCAACAGTATCGAAAGCAGCAGAGAGATCAAGATGGATGAGGACAGAATAGAAGCCTTTGGATTTTGCCAGGAATAAATCATTAGTGACTTTGGTAAGAGCTGTTTCAGTGGAATGTATGGGACGGAAGCCAGATTGTAAAGGATCCAGGAGAGCATGAGAGGAGAGGAAGTCGAGACAGCGGTGATAGAATGCACGCTCAAGTAGTTTAGAGATGAAGGGAAGGAGAGAGATGGGTCGATATTTAGAAGGACAGGTGGGATCAAGTGAGGGTTTCTTGAGAAGGGGTGTGACCACAGCGTGCTTGAAGTCAGAAGGGAAAGTTGCAGTGGAGAGCGATAGGTTGAGAATATGAGAGATGGAAGGGATGATAGTGGAGGAGATGGAACTAAGGAGGTGGGAGGGGATGGGGTCAGACGAGCAGGTAGTAAGTTTAGAGGAAGAAAGGAGTGAAGTTTCCTCATCAGAGACCACAGGGAAGGAAGAAAGTGTAGCAGAAGTGAGGGAGGAGAATTGGAAAAAAGGGGGGATAGTAAGGGTGGTGGGGAATTGGAGGATGATCTTGTGAATTTTGTCATGAAAGAACTCATCAAAAAAATCAAAAAAATAATGCCGCCAACCAGTATAGAAACCCTGCTTCAGGTCCAGTTTCTATACTGGTTGGCGGCAAACCCGAAACGTGAGCCACGTCGTCATATGCAGTCTCGGCGTTCTGGCAGTGGCACTGCAACAGCTAAGTTATGGACTTCAATTTTAAAATTTAATTTTCTTTATTAAAAGGGAGCGGTCACAGTGGTGCTTTGGGATAAGTCCCTAGCACTGGGCTGACAAAGCTCCGACAAAAAAATCGTATTCTGGGTTGTTGGGAATCACTTTAGTTATTCGGATCCATTATTTTTTTGATGTGTTTGTTTGATCCGATTGGGTTCTATTTTGTGTACATATGAAAGAACTCAGCCAAGGTTTGGGCAGGAAGGGAGGGAGGAATCAGAGGCGGAGGCACACTGAGGAGAGAACTGAGTGTGTTAAAGAGACGACGAGGATCAGAGGCAAGATGGGTGAAGTAGACTTGTTTAGCAAGTGCAATGGCTGATTGGAAAGAGAACAGAATGAATTTAAAGTGGAGAAAGTCAGCATGGGAGCAGGATTTAAGCCAGGCACGCTCAGCAGAGTGGGCACAGGAGCGCAAATAGCGGGCAGTGGGAGAGAGCCAGGGCTGGGGAGAAGAGCGCCTAACAGGACATGGGGTAAGGGGAGCAAGAGCATCCAGGGCAGAGGAGAGTACAGCGTTATATGAGGTCACAGCCTCATCAATGGATTTAGTTATGTCCAAGTTACGGCACCTATTCATTGTAAATACAGTACAGCCTCAACTGCATTGTATAAGTTACCGTTTTATGTAAACTACACTGATTTTAAAGAGCGTGGTATAGAAGAGACATTAAATAAAATAAAAATAAATAAATGTGTAACCAGGTTGAGGTATTCTGTTCATGTAGTTTCTGTTTGACGGTCCCACTTGTTCTCTTTCCCCCAGTGAGATGTATTGGTATTCTCTGAGATATATTGGTTTAATATTTGCAGTGTTGCCTTTTGATAGGTAGGGTTTGGTGCTTTGTAAATCCTGGTAGTGCTATTATGATACGGTGGGTTTGCTATGGGTTCTAAATGGTCAGTGTTTATAGTGCTTTCTAATGGGCCTGGTGGTTCTCACTGCAATATAGTAATGTAGAAATCTGTTAGTCTTTCTTTTTCCAGACACTCATTAAGAGGCATGTTTACTAAAAGTGCATGTTAATGTTATGCAAATATTTATGCAAAGGAAGCTCATTATGCAAATGAGACCCACAATGAATCTCCGCACATGGCCCCGCTGCCCCCTTGGGCCACCCCTGAATGTAGCTGTATATAATTGAGAAGTTAAATGTATTCTTTATACCCCATGTAATCCTGCAAGTTGTAACTCTGTGTTCTATGTAAAGCTCGTTGCTATAACTGTTATATGTAAACCACTTTGAATTGATGATTAAGTGGTATATAAAACATGTTAAATAAAATAGATAATAAAATGCGACTAGGAAAGAACAACCCAAACTATGGTTACACGATGCAAGGTTCCATATTAGGAACCACCATATAGGAAAAATATTTAGGCGTAATGGATAACATGTTGAAACCCTCCACCCAGTGTGCAGCGGCAGCCAAGAAAATAAATAAAATGCTAGGAATCATAAGGAAAGGAATGGAAAATAAAACAAAGGATATTATAATGCCTCTCTATGGTTCCATGGTGCAACTGCACCTTTAATGTTATGTGGAATTCTGGTTGCCGTATCTTAAAAAGGATATAGCATTATTATAAAAGGTACAGAGTAGAGTCACCAAAATGGCAAAGGGGATGGAAGCATACCCCTATGAGAAGAGGCTAAAAAGGTTAGGGCTTTTCAACCTGGAAAAGAGACAGCTGAGGGGAGATATGATAGAGGTCTATAAATTCATGAATGGAGTGGAACGGGTAAACGTAGATCTATGCCATCAAAATATAGAAAGACTAGGGGGCATGCAATGAAGCTACAGGGTAACCTATTTAAGGCCAATATGAGAAAATATATTCACTCATCGCATAATCAAACTCTGGAATTCGTTACCGGAGGATGTAGTAAAAGCTGTTAGTGTAGCTGGGTTTAAAAAAGGTTTGAACAAGTTCCTGGAGAAAAGGTCCTTAAACCATTATTAAAGGGGACCCGGGAAATCCACTGCTTGCCCCATTACAAGCATTTGTGGAATCTGTGTCCTTTGGTGAAATTGCTACGTACTTGTGACCTAGACTGGCCATTGTTGGAAATAGGATACTGGGTTCGATGGACCTTGGTCTGACCCAGTATGGCATATCTTATGTTCTTAGCAGGGACTTTAAAGGATGTTTTAAATAGATCCTAGGAGATGGTAAGCCTTACCTTGGTGGTGGGAAATGTAATGGAAGTACTCTTAAAAGAAAGAATAGTGAATTTTATGAAAACCAATGGATTGCATGATCCAAGGCAACATGGTTTACCCTGGGGAAGATCATGCCAAACAACTTTTATTGAGTTCTTTGACTGGGTGACCACAGAACTAGATCAAGGGTATGCGATGGATGTGATCTATCTAGATTTCAGCAAAGCCTTTAATACTGTTCCTCATAGAAGGCTTATCAATAAACAGAGCAGCCTGGAGATAGGTCTCAAGGTGGTGAACTTGATCAGAGATTGGTTGATTGACAGATGACAGAAGGTGGTGGTAAATGGAACTCACTCAGAAGAAAGGAAGGTGTATAAGTAGTGTGCTTCAGAAATTGGTCCTAGGACTGATACTGTTCAAGGTTTTTGTGAGTGATATTGTAAAAGGATTGAAGGGAGAAATCTGCCTTTTTGCAGATGACACAATAATTTGCAACAGAGTGGACACTTCTTAGGGAGTGGACAACATGAGGAAAGATCTACAAAAGCTGGAAGAATAGTCCAATGCTTGGCAGTTAAGATGTAATGCGAAGAAGTGCAGAGTCATGCACTTAGGTTGCAGAAATTCAAAGCAATGTTTGTGATAGGGTGCAAGAGGTTAGTGTGCAATGACCAGTAGAGAGACTTCAGAGTGATAGTGTCTGAGGATCTCAAGATGGCAAAAACAATACAACAAGGCAGTAGCCAAAGTCAGAAGGATGATGTGCTGCATCCAGAGAAGAATAACCAGCAGAAAGGAGGAGGTATTAATGCCCCTGTACAAGCCATTGGTGAGGCCTCACTCAGAGTACTGTGTTTAGTTTTGGAGACCATACCTCACAAAGGATATAAAAAGACTTGAAACGGTTCAGAGGAAGGCGACCAAAATGATTATGACAGGAGACTTGAAGACCTAAATATGTATACCTTAGAGGAGAGGAGGGACAGGGGAGATATGATACAGACCTTTAAAAACTTGTTGTTGTTAAGTGCTGTTGAGTCACCGTCAACTCCTGGCGACCCTCTGGATAGGTGACCAAAACTTTGTTCAGTCTTCAGTCAAGTGGCTCATTGTTGATAGAGTGGTATCCATAGCTGCTGTTATTGTATCAATCCATCTTATTGCTAGCCTTCCTCTTTTATGGTGACCTTACATAGAAACATGATGACAAAAAAGACCACATGGCCTATCTAGTCTGGCCTTCCATATCAACCACTACAACAGTCCCCTTTTTTCCTTTAGACCTTCTACCTTGCCAAGCATTATGTCTTTCTCCAATAATCTCCCTCTTTGCATGATGTGTTCAAAGTATGAAAGTCAAAGTCTTGTCATTTGAGCTTCTAAGGAAAGCTTAGGTTTGATATCCTCTAGTACTGACTGGTTTGTTCTTCAGGCAATCTATGATATACACAGTATTCATCGCCAGCACCATAATTCAAAGGCATCAATTTTCTTCCTGTCTATCTTTTTCACTGTCCAACGTTCGCAACCATATGACATTATTGAAAATACCAAGGTCTGGACAAGTCAAATCTTTGTATGGGGAGAGACATCTCTGCTTTTGAGAATCTTGTCTAGGTCTTTCATAGCCATTCTACCAAGAGCAATACGTTGTCGGATTTCTTGACTGCTAGTCCTTTCTTTATTGATTGTTGATCCAAGTAAGTTAAAGTTGTCATCTATTTCAATTTCTTCTCCATCAATGATAAACTTATTGATTTTGCCAGTTGTCAGGGTATTAATGAACAAACCTTTTTCAAAGATGGGGAAGCTGTAAAACTAGAGGGCATACGATAAAGCTGCAAGTCGGTAAACTTAAAGGCAACATTTTTTCACTGAAAGGATGATGGATGCTTGGAATGCCCTCCCAATGGAGGTGGTGGGGACAACTACAGAGAGGTAATTCAAAATGGCATGAGACAGACACAATGGATCCCTTTATAGCAAGAGGATAAAATCAAAGCAAATACAGTATCTTTCATACTTCAATAAATAGAGGGGCTGACCTGGAAGGTGTGGCAGTTACGGAGCAGCAGTTACAACCACTCTAGCCACCTTACTGAGCAGATTAGATGAACCATACTGGGCCTGATATTGTACTGAGATGTCTATGCGCCACTGTGGTGCATAGACATTGCCGCCGACCTCTAACCCTAGATACTCAATGCCAGGGTGATTTGCGGTCCCAGCACTGAATATTCGAGATTGTCACACAGCCTAAGATGTTGCAGAAGCTAACTGGACTGCAGTGATATTGCATGCTGTCTGGTTAGCTCCAGCTGGTAAAAGATAGGCTACCTTTTTCTGCGCCTATCTTTTATTTATTTATTTATTTAACATTTCTTTTATACCGCGCTATTATCATCAGTGCGGTGTACATCAAAACAGAACATATGCATTCAGGATTACTGAAAATGCATTTACATTTGAACAGGGATTGGAACTTGGATAACAGGGTAATTAACAGCAATTATACAATATAGAATATCTACAATTATATACATGGTGAGTGTAATTCCCTATCGGGACTACACCTGCAGATCACTCACCGGGCAGCATACAGTATCACCGCTGCCCCCACAACGCCCTGAAACACCCATAGCACACTCCAATGCTAAGTGGTTAGCATCAGTGTGCATAGTGGAGATAATTGGAGATTTTCAATAGCACTAACAATGTTGCAGGAAACAAAATACACTGTAGAATCTGTATGGATAGAAATGCCATGTAAAAAGGGGAAGGGAATGGCAGTGGGGGTGTACTACCATTCACCTAGTCTGAATGAACAGACAGATGATTAAATGCTAATGGAAATTAGGGAAGCTAGCAAAGTATATAACATAATAAAAATGGCAGATTTCAGTTACCCCAGTATCAACTGAGTCAACGTAACATCAGGCCATGCTAGGGAGATAAAGTTTCTACATAAAATAAATGACTGCTTCATGGAGCAGCTGGTTCATGAATCAACATGAGTGCAAGCTTTAGACCTAGTCCTTAGTGCAACGCAGGACCTAGTGTGACAGGTAAACATATGGGGGCCGCTTGGCAATAATGACAAGAAAATTATCATGTTTGATTTAATAAATGGAGAGAGGATAGCAAGGAAATTGGCTGGACTAGCATTTAACTTTCAAAAAAGAGACTATGATAAAATGAGAAAATGGTTAAGAAAAAACTAAAAAGAGCAACTGCATAGGTTAAGAATTTTCAAGCATGGGCATTATTTAAAAATACTATCTTGGAAGCCCAGATCAGATGTATTCCATGCGTCAAGAAAGGTGGAAGGAAGGTCAAATGACAGCCAGCATAGTTTAAAGGTGAGGTCAGAGAGGCTGTTATAGCTAAGAGAAAGTCTTTCAAAAAATGGAGTACAGAGTGAAATGATAAAAACAGGAAACATTATAAGTACTGGCAAGTTAAGGCAAGTTTTTCTACTTCAATTTTTGGTTTTTGTGCAACAATTGTATCTACACTGTTATGTTAAGTTCTATGTAAACTGCCTTGAATTGTAGAAAGGCAATATATAATAATAAATAAATAAATCATTAATAAGGCAGGTAAAAAGGGAATTTGAAAAAAGCTTGCTGTGGAAGCTAAAGTATTTATTTATTTAGACGGATTTAGTATACCGCTTTATCATTAAATCAAAGCGGTTTAGCACATCAAACAATTGAGATAATTGTGTGGTCAGTAGCATGCAGTGGGAGATCAAGAAGAATGCTGTGGGGTGCAGAGTGCTAGATTTTATCAGTGAGCTATATACACAGTGAGCAATATACATATATACAAGATTAGAGCCATGTGTAAAGGTGATCTAAGATCCGGACCTGTATAGCGTTATAGATACTGCACATAGGAGTCAGTTCAGGTGAAGTCCTTGTAGTATTCTGTAAATAGAGTTGTTTTAAGTAGCTTTCTGAAGTCCTTGAGGTCTTTGGTTGATCTTAGGTGGTCTGGGAGAGAGTTGCATAGTGTGGGTGCTGCCAGAGAAAGTGCCCTTCTTTATGTGGCCTGATTTGTTTTAGCAAATTCCTTTGGTGTGCTGATGGTGTCCGAGGTTCCTTTTCTTCTTGGTCTTGTGCTGTGGTCGGTTTTAATGATTGGTTGTGGGCTCTTAGCTGAGAGGTTGTGTATTATTTTGAAAATGTTTATAAGTACTCTGAAGCAGATTCGAGAGCTGATTGGGAGCCAGCGCAGGTGGTACAGTATGGGAGCAATGTGGTCGTGACCTGTGCAGTCTGTTATGATGCATGCAGCGGTGTTCTGTGCTAGCTGTAGAGGTCTTAGGGTCTGTTTTGGTAGCCCCTGATAGATGGGGTTACAGTAGTCTAGTGTGGGAATGATAAGGACTTGACAGACTGTTCGAAAATGCTCCTGTGAGAGGATGGGTTTGAGCCTTCTGATGGTTCTCATTTTGATGTAGGCGCTCTTTGTGGTTTTGGCAATGTGGGATTGAAGGCTAAGGTCCTTGTCGAGCGCTACCCCCAGGTATTTTACTTCTTGTCTTACTGGTATTGTGATGTGATTCAGTTTGATGGTAGTTGAAGGTGAAAATGTGGGGTTCCTTGGGATGAATAGAGCTTCAGTTTTGTTGTAGTTTATTGAAAGATTGTTTTCCTGAAGCCAAGTTGCCATTTGTTGGAAGTAGTTGGCTATGTTGGAGTAGTCTGGGTTGTCCAATTTGATTGGAATGAATATCATTATGTCGTCTGCGTATATGGTGTGTTGAATCTTGTGCGCCTTGATGATGGCGCAGAAGGGTTGTATGTATAGATTGAAGAGCAGGGCGGAGAGTGCTGAGCCTTGTGGATGCCCTGTGTGACTTTCAGAGGTTGAGAGGTGTCTGCGCCACATTTGACTTGTAGCTGTCTGTTGGTGAGGTATGATGTGAACTAGCTCAAGGTGGTGCTGTGTAGTCCTGCCTCTTGTAGTTGGTTAGTAAGGTTGTGTGACAAACTGTGTCAAATGCTTATTTGTACATAATAAAAATCTTTTTCAAGTACATTCATAGCAAAACACCAGTGAAAAAGTCCATTGGATCCTTAAATGACAGAGGGGTAAAAGGGGCACTAAGAGAGGACAAGGCCTTAGCGGAGAGACTGAATGAATTCTTTTCTTCCATCTTTACTGAAGAAGATGTAGGAAACTTACTTATGCCAGAAATGATATTTAAAGATGATGTATCAGAGGAACTGACACAAAACTCAATAAATCAGCAAAAGGCGGTATAAAAATCCAGCTAAATAAATAAATAAAATAAATAAAGATGTAAACTAAAGTGTAACAAATCAGAAGATTAGACATATGATCACTTGTGCTGTGCAGCTTTAGTCTCTGTTTGTAGTTTGCGGTTATGAATCATTGTATGTTAATTTTTCATTTTCCCCAGGGATTACCGGGGTACATTGATAGGGATACTGCATGTAGATGGTTTTCATCAGTTTGTATCTTTGTAATTTCTTTGTTGTCTTTTGACTCATCCAATGATTATATGGTCTCTTCCCCTACAAGTCGCTAGTGTGCACAATTTTCTCACAGCGTCAAGGCAGGTACTAATAGACTTACTGGTTTAATGTTTGTTGATCAACATATGGATAAACATTTAGTATGTCTTTGGGTGGTGTTTGGATCACTGATTTTCATTTTGGTTCACAAAATAAGATAGTTTAAATATATACTATATCCAGGCTAAAAACTTACCTCTTCACTGCTGCTTTTGGATCTTGACTCACCAGATCTCCTTTGTGTTTCCTTGCCATTCCCCCTAGATGTATTCCCATGTCTACACTTACTGTGTTATCTGTCTTGACTAGATTGTAATCTCCAGGAACAAGCAGGAATGAGTCTTCACATATGGGTATCGTCGGTACCGACGGAGCCTGCACGGGAACGCTCCCCAGCGTCCAGTAAGAAAACTTTTGGGAGCATCCCACAGCGCCTGCGCGCTGCCTTCCCGCCTTTCCTAATCGCCTCTCTCCAGTTCTTCTTTTCCGCGGAGCCAGCAGGTTGTTTTCCTGTCACCGCTGAAGACGTTCTTTATTTTTCTTTATTTCTTTGGTCGTGCGTCTGCCTTCTTCGACGTCGGACTGGTACCGCCGGTCTTTTCTTCTTTCTTCTTTAAAAAAAAAACAAAAAAAACCCTACCGTTTCCCACTTCTGTGCAACTTTTCCTTTTGGGCCTTAGGCCTCGAAAAATTTTCTTCATGGAAAAGCCCGCTTCCGGGTTTAAAAAGTGCACAAAGTGCAGCGGTACTCTTTCTATCACCGACACCCATGACTGGTGTCTAAAATGTTTGGGTCCTGACCACTCCATCACCGATTGTGAGTCCTGTTCCATGATGTCTAAAAGAGGTCGACAGAATCGAGCAGCCAAGCTCAGTACCCTGTTTCCCTCTGATGCAGCTTCGGTGGCATCGACATCTTCCAGGGCTTCTTCTTCCTCCCATGGATCTCAGGTAACCAAACATAAGTCCAGCCGGTCCTCGAAGGGTAGATCTCCCTCTAAGTATCGAGATGCCTCCGGGCTTGCTCTCGAGGATCCTGCACCGGCAAAATTACCCCGGTGGGAAGCTCCGGCTTCCAAAGCTTCATCTATGGGGTCACAGGTTGACATCGATGGCGTGGCCTCGACCGATCACCTGTTGCCATGTTCTGGGGTACCGGTGGTTTCCACTGGTACAGACATCCAGACATTGGTTGCGTCAGTGGATCAGAATATTCTGACCATGCAGCGTGCCATTACGGCATTCATACAAGCTGCGACGCCTCTGGTACCGCAACAAACTCAGTTGTCGATACCGGTTCCGGCACCGGCACCGGCACCGATATCGGTACTGGTGCCAGTACTGATTGCATCGACATCGGCTTCGGTGTCGACTGCAGCGGTACCCTGTTCTGTGATGCCCATCGGTACCGAATCGGTACCGATCACTCCCGATGTCAATACCACTCGGTATGCGTATCGGGCTCTACAAGAGCATCCAGACAGGCGATACTTCGATTCCTCTGAAGACTCTGATGAATCAGAGGCTTCTGTCAAAGCATCGGTACTCCTTCCTCAGGAGCCCTCTTCTCCAAAAAGAAGAATGTCTCCTCCAGAAGACTTGTCTTTTCAAGACTTCATTAGGGAAGTAGCCAAGGGCCTCTCTATTTCAGTTGCCCCTGAACCAGAGCCTAGAGCCAAGAAATTGGATATTTTACAATATCCTAAGGCTCCTAAAGAGGCAGCTACTTTACCAATTCATGAGATCCTTTACGATCACATGTTGGGCATATGGGAGACACCTCTTACTATCTCCCCTCATTCTCATGTACCGTGTTCCTCTTTGTCCTGGCTTTCATAAGACTCAGCTTCCTCACCACTCTATTGTGGTGGAGTCTGCTATGAAGAAGATAGAGTGCAAAAAGACACTCATCTAATCCTCCAGGAAGAGAATGCAGAACCTTGGATGCTTTTGGCCGGAGAATCTTCCAGGCCAATATGTTTACTGCCAGAATCAACTCCTATAGTCTCTATATGGGGATGTTTCTAAAGGAAGTTACAGATCATCTGCAAACTTTATCTCCTTTTATCTCAGAAGATAAAAGGGAGGAGTTTCTCACCTGGCTTAAACATGCCCAGGATGTTTCCAAATATTCCAACCGTGCAGCCTTTGACTCTTTTGAGTGTGCCAGCAGAGCCTCGGCTATTGCCATAGGTGCACGCAGACTTGCTTGGTTACAAGCTTCTGATTTGGAAGCCTGGGTCCAGGATGGATTAGGAAATCTTCCTTGTACAGGTGAAAACCTTTTTGGCAAGGATTGGCAAGCAAAGGCCACTCAGATGGATGCTGAGAATTCTGCCTTAGATAGACTTTCAACGTCTACTTCTGCTCCTGTTAGAAAAAGGTTATTCAAAAAGGCTTTCTTTCCCAAAAAAGGGAAATATTATCCTGGTTATGGTCACCAGGCATCTTCTGCAGGTCGTTTTGCTGCAAAGTGGAGGAGTGGCCTAGTGGTTGGGGCAAGGTACTTCAGGCCGGAAGGTCGGGGGTTCAAATCCCACTAGAGGACAGCAACCTTGGGCCGGAAGGACTGGGGTTTCTAGTCCCACAGGTGCTCCTTGTGGTCTTGGGCAAGCCACTTAACCCTCCATAGCCCATGTTCCCTGTAAAATAGTTATCTCCAAGTTATAATGCCCTGTTCAATGTAATTTCAGTTTGTTCAATGTAAACCGCACTGATGCAGAATAGCGCGGTATATAAGAGAATGTAAATAAAATAAATAAATAAAATAAAATAAACTACCTAAACAAGCCAAGCCTAAGGCTGCAAGGACTGCTACGGCCCAACAGCCTCAGCCTCCTCAGGGCCTTTGATTTACAAGTAGAGAACTTAGCCTTTCTGGCTCTAGAAGAACCAGAGCCTCTCACCATTCCAGGAAGGTTAGCTTACTTTGCTCCCAGATGGGAACAAATCACAGCAGAGCAATGGACCCTCTCCATCATAAGGGAGGGGTACAAGCTTCATTTCTTAAACCTTCCTCCTCACACCATGGTGAGACAGTTCAATTCTCCAACATCTCTCCTCGACCTTCTGGGTCAGGAGATTGCTACCCTTCTTGCCCAAGGGGCAATAGAAGAAGTACCCCTTCTTCAACAGGGCTCAGGTTTCTACTCCCCCTATTTTCTTATCCCAAAGAAAACAGGGGGCTACAGACTCATATTAGATCTCAGAGAATTGAACAAGTTTCTATGCAGGGAGAAATTCAAGATGATTTCTCTCGGTGCTCTCCTTCCATTCCTTCAGAGTCAGGATTGGCTTTGTTCTCTAGATCTCAAGGATGTGTACACTCATGTCCTCATCCATCTAACACACAGAAGGTTCCTTCGGTTCCTTTATCAAGGAAAGCACTACCAATACAGAGTGCTTCCTTTCGGCCTGGCCTCTACTCCAAGAGTGTTCACAAAATGCATGGCAGTAGTAGCTGCATTTCTACGCACTCTAGGAATATTTATATTCCCATATCTGGACGACTGGCTCATCCGAGCTCCATCCCAGTCAGAGGCCCAGGCCTCCCTAGCCTGCACAAGACGTGTTCTTCAGTATCTGGGACTTGTAATAAACATCCCAAAATCACAACTCACCCCTACTCAGTCATTGGAGTTCATAGGGGCCTTGCTGGATAACACAACTGCAAGGGCCTATCTTCCCCAGGCCCGTTGCCTACGCTTGGTGCAGTTAGCCTCTCAAATTCAGTTAAAGTCCCATTTAATTGCTCGAGAGATGTTACAACTGTTAGGCCACATGGCATCCACCGTGCATGTGGTTCCTTACGCTCGCCTTCACATGAGGGCAGCTCAGTGGACTCTGTCCACCCAATGGACCCAGGCATCAGGTTGCCTGTCAGACAAAATAGCAACCTCCAGTCGCCTGTTTTGGTCCCTCCACTGGTGGAAGTCCACTCAAAATCTGTTGCTGGGGTTCCCCTTTCAACAGTTGCTACCCCAAGCAACCCTTACAACAGATGTTTCTCCAAAGGGTTGGGGAGCTCATCTACAAGATCTCTCCACCCAAGGCATCTGGTCTCCACAGGAGACCTCTCTCCATATCAACCTCTTAGAGCTCAGAGCAATTCTTCTAGCTCTCAGAGTCTTCCACACCCTGCTCAGCTACAAGACAGTCCTCATCCACACGGAAAACCAAGTAGCCATGTTCTACGTGAACAAGCAGGGCGGGACTGGCTCTCTGTCGCTTTGCAACAAAGCTTTGAGATTGTGGGCCTTCGCCAGAGAGCATCAAATTCATCTCGTGGCAGTGTATCTTCCAGGGGTTCAAAACTCTTGGGCAGACAGACTCAGTCGAGTTCTGTTTCCACACGAATGGTCCCTCCATGGGGACCAGATAGCCAGGATCTTCCAAATTTGGGGAACCCCGGACATAGACCTGTTTGCAAGTCCGTGGAATGCCAAACTTCCCCGGTTCTGTTCCAGGATTCCGTGTCAAGGAGTTCAGGCCAGGGATGCCTTCCTCCTGCATTGGGGGCAAGACTTCCTCTATGCCTTTCCACCCATTCCCCTAATTCCCAAGACACTGTTCAAGCTGCAGAGAGACAAGGGGTCTATGATCCTCATAGCACCACGTTGGTCACGCCAAGTGTGGTACCCTCTACTTCTGCATCTCTCTCAAGCTCCCTCCCTGGACTTGGGATCTGCTCCAGACCTCCTGTCCCAGGAGGAGGGAACATTGTGGCACCCAAATCCCCAGTCTCTTCATCTCAGGCCTAGACCTTCAAGATTTGCAACTTTCTCAGCAGGTGAAGGATATCCTTCATGCTTCCAGAAAGCCTTCCACTAGACGTTCCTATGCTTTCAAATGGAAAAGGTTTACCATTTGGTGTGCAGAGAAGGGTCTTAACCCTCTTGCAATACCTCTGAATTCTTTACTAGAGTATTTGCTGCATTTATCCCATGCAGGCCTTAAAACGAATTCAGTAAGTGTCCATTTGAGTGCTACTGCAGCATCCCTTAAGCCTCTCAATGGACAGCCTATTTCCTCTCATCCTGTTATTGCAAGATTCATGAGAGGCCTTCTTTTAACCAAACCTCCCATTAGACCACCTCCAGTGGCATGGGACTTGAATTTGGTTCTTGGCCAGTTTATGAAGCCACCCTTTGAACCCCTAGCCACTACCTCCTTGAAATTCCTTTCCTGGAAGGTTATTTTTTTCATTTCAGTCACCTCAGCTCGCCGTATCAGTGAACTGCAAGCCTTGGTGGCTAATCCTCCTTATACAAGGTTCCATCATGACAAGGTAGTCCTCAGGACTAATCCACACTTTATGCCTAAAGTGGTCTCACCTTTTCATCTGAACCAGGAGGTGTATTTACCTGCCTTTTTTCCAGGACCTCATGCATCAAGTGCAGAGAGGAATCTCCATACCCTGGATTGTAAGAGAGCACTTGCTTTTTACTTACAAAGGACACAGCAACATAGAAAGCCCTCTCAACTCTTTGCTGCTTTTGATCCCTCTCACTTGGGACTTCCTGTCTCTAAGAGAACTCTGTCCAATTGGATTGCTCAGTGTATTTCTTTCGCCTACCAGAGTAAGAACCTTTCTCTGGAGGGCCATGTCACAGCTCACAATGTGAGAGCCATGGCAGCCTCTATGGCTCATCTGAACTCTGTGTCCATCGACCAAATCTGTCGAGCGGCCACCTGGGCCTCGGTTCATACCTTTACAGCCCATTACTGCTTGGACAAGGACTCCCACTGGGATGCCTTGTTTGGTCAGGCTGTTCTCAAACACCTGTTCCATACCTAATCAACTCCTACCCCGCATCCCTGGTTGGATGCCTGAGATCCATGGCGGCAGGTAGAGCCCTTCTCAGGGACTCACAACCTTGGAGATCTCCCTGGCATCTCTAACTGGGGAGTCCCCATATGTGAAGACTCATTCCTGCTTGTTCCTGGAGATAGCACAGTTACTTACCTGTAACAGGTGATCTCTGAGAACAGCAGGAATAAGTCTTCACAACCCACCCACCTCCCCTAGGAGTTGTATCTCTCTATCTATCTTTCCTTTCCCCTCTCTCTCTTTGTCTCAGCTTTAAAACTCAAACTGGAGAGAGGCGGTTAGGAAAGGTGGGTAGGCAGTGCGCAGGCGCTGTGGGATGCTCCCAAAAGTTTTCTTACTGGACGCTGGGGAGCGTTCCCGCGCAGGCTCCGTCGGTACCAACGTTACCCATATGTGAAGACTTATTCCTGCTGTTCCAAGAGATCACCTGTTACAGGTAAGTAACTGTGCTAGCTCTGATGAGCAGGGACTGTCTCTTACATGTCTGTGCAGCGCTGTGTACATCTTGTACCACTATGCAAATGTGCAGTAATAGTAGTAGTAGTATTTTGGTCTGATTGCATCTTTTGCGTCATATACAATGCATTGCTTTCCATTTTCACGGTAGTATAATTGTCTCAACACGGTCGTTTTTTCTGGTCATCAGAAGTTTTTTTTCAAAATAATATTTTTCTAAAGGAATATATATTTCTCTTTGGTTGACACTAGCTTTTTTATGAGTACAATGCCTATGTTTTTTCATATCTACAACAATATGGCCAGTTTGGTTTTGTAGTTCCTTATGGTTTCCATGTCACTAGTGGCAGTGTAACCTTGCGATTTTTCACTACACTATGAAATTAATCAAGTGATATAGCCATGGCTTTCATTTATTGACATCACGCCTGCCTTCATTGGATTGGTTCATTTTTTTTTGTGCCTTTTGGTTCTTTAAAAACACCTTGGCTGACTCGGGGCATTTTTTAGCAAACGGCTGGTGAATGTGCAGCATTTGAAAGCATTGAGGTGGGTTCACTTCTCTAGAGTAATGCGAACAATTACACTGTATTGAGTCCTGGCGTATGAAATTATGAGATAATATTAAGATGTCCTTTGATGGCACTCTGCTATTTTCTTATTATATATTTATTTTATTCTGACACGGCTGCAGTTATAGACATGTCAATTGGACCATCTGTTTGCACTCGTCTTTTTAATATCCCTTTATCATCCATTCAACAAGTTTTCCTTTAAATTTACATTTGGTTTATATTGTTTTAACATTGCCTCTATAAAGATTTTTTCTTTGGATTTTAACTCCATTCAAGGCTCGAGGTTATACCACTTTTAATTGCTGAGGACTTGGGCTGGAAACTCACTTCCAAAGGTTCCCTCTGATAGTGCATTTGCCTGTTTCATGGTTTACATTTTAACTCTGTCATCTTGTTTATGGTACATTATCCTTATGGCATCTATAATATATGCCTTTTTTTGATGTATCATTTACATTTTTAACCTTATAATTTTAATCCTATTTTTATGAACATGTATGTGGTTCACCCTGTTAGAATGTTGTGTTCACATGTTTTCACTAAGAAATTAGCTACTTGTTTGCATATTTATTCATTGATTTTTCTGTTTCTCAGTTGTCCTGTCCCCTCCCCCCTCTTTCTCGTCCTCCCCCCTTTTCCCCCTTCCCCCACCCCCCTTTTTTATGGGTTTTCATTGATTTTATCCTATGGCACCCTCTTTTTTACCATTCAGATGTTTTTTATGGTACAGTCAAACCTCGGTTTTCGTATGCCCCGGTTTTCGTACGATTCGGTTTTCGTTGACTTTTTTCTTCAAGATTTTGTTTCGGTTTTCGTACGTTGTCTCGTTTTCGTACAGCATTTTACCCCCCCCCCCCCCGTACCTGCCATGGATTAGCGTGAGCCAGCGATCTCCCACGGAGCTTGAGCCAGCGATTCTGCGGGACCTCTGGGGAGCCGAGGAGTTCAACGCTCCAGCGTGGCCTGCCCGAAACTGCTTCCTGCCCCGGACTCTCCCCCGATTGACGCTGCTGCCAGCCGCGGTATCCGGCACAGAAGAAAGCTGCCTGATAGGCTCCTGCGGGGCCTGCGGGCTGAGCCCTCACTATTGCCTGCGGTCTGAGCAGCGGTCTGATAAACGGGAGGAGGAACCTATTACAAACGTCTGGAGCTTGGCTGTCGCGCTGCAGAACTGAAGGGGAGATTTATCGGGACCAAGCGACATCCACGTGGCAGCCGCCGGCGCTTGTCACCATCCCTCACCAATACGATCTATCCTGAGAGGGGTACGTCTGCCTGCTGCCTCTTCCCCTGCACATCCCTTGAACCGGGACAGGAGCTGGTGACCGAATCTGCTTCTCCTTGGCGGCCCAGTCTCCCGCCGGGGCCCCTGCCCTCCCGATTGGATTCTGGGTGTCCTGCAGGCCTGCACACGCGGCCTCTCTCCTTGAAACCTTGCAGTCTGCAGCTGCAGGCTCCTGCTGGCACAGCCCCACGCTGTTCTCTGACTCTCACCTGTGTCAGGCTACTACCTTAGGGGGGCCGGAGGCAGCCTAAGACTCTCTGTCCCACTGTTTCTCAACTGCCTGCTGCTTGGCTGACACTGCCTCTCCACCTCTCCCGACACTGTGTAGGAGTGGCTGCCCTACAGGCTGGTGTGACTTCGGGCACTGTCCTCTTTCTGGTGCCCTTACTTTTGCTGACATTGGCACTACCTCTCCTGACACTGTGAGCTTGGTAACTGGGTGTGATGGCTGCTAAGTTAAAAGGCAGGCTGGAGCCCCGATTGTGCAGACGGCCAAGATGGCTGTTCCCACCTCCGCTGCTGGTGGTGATTGCTCGATCCCCAGAGGGGAGAGCAGCTGGAGCTGGCTGGAGTGCGTCCCATATGCCAACAAAAGTCTTCAATAAAGGTAAAAGTGATGTTACATGCTCATTTATCCATTTCATTAGTCATTTATATGTATTTCTCATTGTTTTCTGTATGTAAAAAGATAGTTATTCTCTATAAAATGTATTTTTTGTCAATATGTTTGGGTGTCTGGAACGGATTAATTGAATTTACATTATTTCTTATGGGAAATCTTGCTTCGGTTTTAGTCCGTTTCGGTTTTAGTCAGACTTTTTTGAACGGATTAATCATGAAAACCGAGGTTTGACTGTATATTGATTAAGAGCACAGATTCCTTTGTTTTTATCTCCTTCATGTCACACTTTCAATTGCAATGTCATTTTAATGGTGTTTTTAGCACATTTTTGAGTATTGAATCTTTTAATATTTTTTGTTTCTCCTGCTATGTTTTCTCATAGTGGACTGTATTAAAATTGGCCTTAACAATTATCCTTTTGGCGCTATTTGACAGTAAGTTTCCTTATTGTCTTGAATACTTATCAAATGCTGGTGCAATGGATGGCTGTCAAAAAACTTTATTTAGAAACCCCAATGTGTTTTGGCCTTCATGGCCTTTCTCAGGGAGTTTTAGTAAACTGTTACTTTCTAAAATCAGGTTTTCGTTTACGGGATTCACGCCTGAATGGAACTTGTTTGTTCATCCAGGCATATACATTCCCAATTCTGTAATCCTCTAGACCTCTTTTAAAATGTTTCCTTTCATTTACAATATTTTTGTGTTCAGAAACATTCCTATCATAATCTTTCTTTGAAATCTCAAAACGTGCATCATCTTCTTTAAGTGCATCAGGTTTTCAGTCAATGTCAAGACTAATGATCTCAGCTTTACATTGTGATGTGTTTATTTACTTGTTTATTTGGCTAGGTTTATATACCGATTTTTACGGTGGTCAGAGCGATTTACAGCGAACAAGAGATAATACAAGGAATGTTTACATTAGAATATAATAACTTTGTACAATGAACAAGGGCAGGGCAATTGGGATGGTTAACAATGTTCAAGGTTAATTATGTACAGGTATGTGAGTTGACTGTGCATTCTTGTGACACCTGATAGGTTTGTTACTTGTGTGTTTGTGTTTTGGGAACAGGTTGTGACGGGTGTTTAGTTGGGCTGTTGGGAGGGAGGTGGAGAAATGAAGGGTGAAGAGGTACGTTTTGAGAAGTTTGTGGAAAGTTAGGAGGTTTGTGGTGTTTCTTATCTTGTTCGGAAGGATGTTCCAGGCGGTTGGAGCATAAAATTCAAAGGCTCTTGCCGAGGCTTGTTGAGTACTCTTTAAGAACATAAGAACATAGGATACGATATATTGGGTCAGACCAAGGTCCATCAAGCCCAGTATCCTTCCAACAGTGGCCAATCTAGGTCACAAGTAACTAGCAGTTTCCCCAAAAGACACGGGTTCCACAGTGCTTGTATTGGGTCAAGCAGTGGATATTCTGGGTCCACTTTAATAATGGTTTATGGAGCTTTCCTCCAGGAACTTGTCCAAGTCTTTTTTAAATCCTGCTACACTAACAGCTTTTACTACATCCTCCAGTAGCAAATTCCAGAGTTTGATTACACATTGTGTGAAAAAATATTTTTTCTTATTAGTCTTAAATAGATTACCCTGTAGCTTCACTGCATGCCCCCTAGTATTTCTATATTTTGATGGCATAAACAATCGAACGACATTTACCCATTCCACGCCATCATTAATTTATAGACCTCTATCATATCTCCCCTAAACCATCTCTTTTCCAGGTTGAAGAGCCCTAACCATTTTAGCCTCTTTTTATAGGGGTATCCTTCCATTCCCTTTACCATTTTGGTGGCTCTTCTCTGTACCTTTTCTAATAACGCTATATCCTTTTTAAGATAGGGTACCCAGAACTGCACACAATATTCAAGGTGCAGTCGCACCATAGAACGATACAGAGGCATTATAATATCCTTTGTTTTATTCTCCATTCCTTTCCTTATGATACCTAGTATTCTATTTGCTCTCTTGGCTGCCCCTGCACACTGGATGGAGGTTTTTAACATGTTATCCACGATGACGCCTAAATCTTTTTTCTGGGTGGTGGTTCCTAATGTGGAATCTTGCATAGTTTGGGTTGCTCTTTCCTAGGTGCCTAAATTTGAACTTTAAATGTCATCTGCCATTTGGATACCCAGTCTTCCAATTTATCAAGATCCTCTTGCAATTTTCCACAATCCTCATGGGTTTTAACAGCTTTAAATAGTTTTGTCTCATCTGCAAATTTGATAAGCTCACTCATTATTCTCATTTCCAGGTCATTTATGAATATCTTAAAAAGCAGCGGATCCAGCACAGATCCCTGGGGTACTCAACTATTCACCTTTCTCCATTGGGAAAATTGGCCATTTAGCCCTACCTTTTTGCTTTCTATCTTGTAACCAGTTCCTGATCCACAATAGTACACTGACTGCCTCCTATCCCATGACTTTTTAATATTGCCAAAGGTCTCTCATGAAGGACCTTGTCAAAGGCTTTCTGAAAGTCCAAATACATTATATCAACCGACTCACCTTTGTCTACTTATTTATTCACACCTTCAAAAAAAACATAACAGATTAGTAAGACAAGACCTTCCTTGGCTAAAGCCATGTTGGCAGTCTCCCATTAAACCATGACTATCTGTATGTTCAGTAATTTTGTTCTTTATGATGGTTTGTACCATTATTTTCAGTACTGACATCTGGCTCACCGGTCTATAGTTTCCCGGATCAACCCTGGAACCCTTTTTAAATATTGGCATTACACTGACTATCCTCCAATCTTCAGGTATTACGGATGATTTTAATGATAGTTCACAGATTACAAATAGCAGATCTGCAATCTCATATTTCAGTTCTTTCAACACCCTTGGATGTATACCATCCGGTCCAGGTGATTTGTTACTCTTCAGTTTATCAAATAGTTGTAATACATCTTCCCGGTGTATCAATATTTCTTTCAATTCTTCCACAGCATCTCATTTAAATTCCATTTCAGTCATGGGTAACATTCCTATACTTTCCCTAGTAAAGACTGAAGCAAAGAATTCATTCAGTCTCTCCGCTATGGCTTTGTCCCCTCTTAGTGCCCGTTTCACCCCTCTATCATCTAATGGTCCAACTGACTCTCTCACAGGTTTTTTGCTATGAATGTACTTGAAAAAGTCTTTATTATGCATTTTTGCTTCCACAGCAAGCTTCTTCTTAAATTCTCTCTTTGCCTGCCTTATCAATACCTTACATCTAACTTGCCAGTGCTTGTGTTGTTTCCAGTTTTCATTATTTGGCGCCTTTTTTCATTCCTTGAAAGATGCTTTTTTGGCAACAACATCCTCTCTGACCTCACCTTTAAACCATGCTGGCGGTTTTTTGGACTTCCTTCCAGTTTTCTTAAAGCATGGAATACAGCTGGTCTGGGCTTCCAAGATAGTATTTTTAAACAACACTCAAGCTTGATGTAAGTCTTTAACCTTTGCAAATGCCCCTTTTAGGATTTTCTTAACTATTTTCCTCATTTTATCACAGTCTCCCTTTTGAAAGTTAAAAAGTAGTACTGTGGATTTCTTTACCCTCCTTCCTCCATTTATTAAATCAAATGTGATCATACAATGATCACTATTGCCAAGTAGCCCCAACACCCTTATCTCTTGCACCAGATCTTGTGTTCCACTAAGGACAAAATGGCTTCCCCTCTAGTTGGTTCATGAACCAGCTGCTCCAAGAAGCAGATTTATTTCATCTAGAAACTTTATCTCCCTTGCATGTCCTGCTGTGACACTGACCCAGTCGATACCGAGGTAAGTGAAGTCACTCATTATTATTACTGTGTTGTAACTTTTGTTAGCTTCCCTGATTTCTTTGAACATTTCATCATCCATTTGTTCATTCTGGCCAGGCAGTCGATAGTATACCCCGACTGCCATTGCCTTCCCCTTCCCCTTTTTACATTGCATTTCAATCCATAGAGATTCTACAGTGGATTTTGTTTCATACCAAACTTTAATCCTTTGTGACTCAATGCCCTTTCTAACATAGAGCGCAACCCCTCCACCAATTTGATCTGCTCTATCATTATGATATAGTTTGTACCCAGGTATCACAGTGTCCCACTGGTTGTCCTCCTTCCACCATGTCTCTGAGATACATTATCTAACCTCTCATTTAGTGCTATATATTGTGACATAGAAGCCTCTCAAGAAGCTATGGAAACAGGTAGTGATCCGGTGGAGAGAACCGGTACTGCAGGAGAATGCAGGATTTTCTCTTCAGAGAGAAAAAAAACACAGAGCTAATCAGGAACCACACCTCACCTCGAGGAAGGAGAGAAGCCAAGTCCCTGATTGGGCATGCCCAAGCAGGAGGCGGGCAGTGCCGTACACAGGCACCTTGTTAAGCACTCAGAAACAGAGAGAGAGGGAACAGGAAGAAGGAGAGGAAGAGAACGGTTTGGTTTTGGAAGGACAGGACCAGGAAGAGTTGGAGAGAGAGCAGTTAAGCAGCTGTGATCCACTAAGGAGAAGATTGGACTCACGGAGCAGATACCCGGGAGACTCAGAGGCAGGAAGAATCTTCTGTGACCAGAAGGATTCAGGGGCACTGAGAGACCCAAGGCTACAGCACATGCTTCTAGAGGACTAAGTGGAACCTTGGAACCAAAGGCAGAGGGACAGAGAATTACCCTGGAGAAAGCCACAGCACAAGGTACACAGTGGGTTTGAAACTGCTAGCAAGTTTAACATTGGGAAGCCAGAAAGAGTAAAGGCTAACGTTAAGAGCCAGGACAGAGTCAGACAACGTGGTAGCAATTGGTTGCAGACTGAAAAGCATTTAAGCAGCCTAGGCTATATTCATAAGCCAGCAGAAACCTATGGTAGGAGAACAGCTGACTCCTATTATAGAGACGTGGGCCAAGAGAAGTCTGAAGGTTCTACTTTTAACACTCTGTTGAAAAACTCTCCTCTCACAGCTGAAGTTTTAAACCCAGCACTAACGTTTAGTGATAAGTGGGGGAAGGATAATCCTAACACGTGGAGCTGTTGTCCTAGTAAGAGCAGCATTGCTAATTATCAAGAGATAAGCAGTTTAAACAAACAGTTATCTGAAGGAGGAAGACATTATCAGCTTAGCCCAGAAAGAACACAGGCTGAATTGCTTCTTAAAGACTTCAGAGAGTTCCTTGAAAGCAGGGCAATTTCTTCCTCTAATGTAGCACAGCCCTCAAAAAGCTGTGAAGAGGAAATGCCTTTAGTTTCTTCTCTACCGTTCACAGAGCCAGACATGCCAATGGACTGTTCAGCTTGTGTCATTGAGAAGGACATTTAATTGTAATGCTGTACAGAGTTATATGAAGAAATATAACAGAAGTTGCTGTATTGATTCCTATGCTGAAGAGCTTATCAGAAGGGAATAAGTTAAAGCATAATTGTCTGCATACCACGAGCATTGCTGTTTGCCAAAGTTTGTTTCATCCGTTAGAAAAGGGTCACATGACAACTGAATGTGATCACAGAAGATAATGGACATTTAGCCTAGCAGTGCAATACCTTGTTTTGGTTTCTCACTCTTGTTTTGTGCTATTATACTTCATTTGCGTCTGTTTGCACTTGAACTGCAATGCAGAAATAAACCTTATCAAAGAAATTTTCTTTGCCTGCCTTACTGCTTGAGCACATACACAACTACAACCTCAACCCTGAAGGGCATCCAAGGCCACCTCCTCCTGAAACCCCAAGGTCTAGGGAGTGGGTGTGTGGCAATATTCAAACTCTCCCATTTTATTTTTTAGACTTCTAGCATTTGCATACAAGCATTTTTTAGAGGTTTTATTTTATTCATATTAATCTGGCTATCGGTAGGCAGTGGTAATTTGGAATCTGCTCTGTCTGCTCTGTACTCAAAGGCATTTGGGCTACTTTTGTCTTTATTGGAACCTCTCTGTTGATATGCCCTAACTTCATTCTTTTGTTAGTGTCCTTCAAGGATACATTGATCTGAACCATGCGCTCTAGGATGACTGTCGGTTTTCCCCTATTATTTATTTATTTATTTTATTTACACAGTTTTGTATACCAACTTACCCTTCAATCAAAGTGGTCACAACACAATTGGGGGATACATTTAACATGAGGGGATATGAGACTCATGCACTAATACTTACAGGGAACATGGGCAATAGAGGGTTAAGTGGCTTGCCCAAGACCACAAGGAGCACCTATGGGACTAGAAACCCAAGTCCTTCTGTCCCAAGGTTGCCGTCTAGTGGGATTTGAACACCCGACCTTCTTGCCTGAGGTAACCTGCCCCAACCACCAGATCACTCCTCCCTCTATTATCTAGTTTAAAAGCTGCTCTATCTCCTTTTTAAAGGTTAATGCCAGCAGCCTGGTTCCATTCTGGTTAAGGTGGAGCCCATCCCTTTGGAAGAGCCCCTCCTTTCCCCATAATGTTCCCCAGATCCTAGCAAATCCAAAACCCTCATCCTTGCACCCTCATCTCATCTACGCATTGAGACTCCAGAGCTCTGCCTTCCTTCTGGGTCTGTGTGTGGAACGTGAAGCATTTCAGAGAATGCTACCCTGGAAGTTCTGGATTTCAACTTCCTACCTAAAAGCCTATATTTAGCTTCCAGAACCTCCCTACCACATTTGCCTATGTCATTGGTACCAACATGTACCAAGACAGCAGACTCCTCCCCAGCACTATCTAAGAACTTGTCTAGGTGGCACCTGAGGTCTGCTACCTTTACAGCAGGAAGGCATGTTACCAGGTGATCCTCATCCACCCTACTATCTATATGCCTACTGATCAAATCATCAACTATAACGGCTGTGCTAACTCTTCCCTCCTGGGCACATGGCCCTGGAGAAACCTCCTCAGTGCAAGAGGGTGTTACATCACCTGGTGGACAGGTCTTAGCTACAGGATCACTTCCTGCTACACCTGGGTAATACTCTCCTGTCACGTGACCTCTCTCCTCCATGGCAACAGGGATGCTGCCAGATTGGAGGTGGGACTTCAGGACTATATCCCTGTAGGTCTCCTCTATGTACCTCTCTCTGTCTTCCTTATATCCTCCAAGTCTGCTACTCTAGCTTCCATAAATTGGACTTGTTCCCTGAGAGCAAAGAGCTCCTTGCACCTAGTGCACACGTAAGACCCCTTACCAACTGGGAGAAAATCATACATGTGACACTCAATGCAAAAGACTGGAAAACCCCTATCTCACTCTGGACTGCTGTCTGCATCTTAGTTTTAAGATTGTGTTTAGATGTGCAAGTTCTTTACTTACTAAGGGTTGCTGGGGATACTTATACGTTGAATGTATTTGTTCACCTGAAGCGTAACTAATCTCAGTACCTCAATGTATACCTCATGAGGATTGTAATGGAGTGGGGGGTAGTTAGTCTATTTATGAGGGAGGTTTTCCGGGATCTGTATGATTTTTGAGGGGTGATGAGAATGCTGATGTAGGTGGAGGAGTGATGGAAGAGGGTTTTGTGTGTCATTAGCAGGATCTTGTAGAGTATTCTGCTTTGCAGTGGGAGCCAATGGAGGTTTTTGAGGATGGGGGGTAATGTGCTCATATTTGGGTGTATGTGTAATGGTTCTTGTGACAGTGTGTAATGCCATTTGAAGGGGGTGGAGCATTGATTTGGGGAGCAAAAGAGGCCCCCCACCTGCAGAGAATCAGCACACAAAACAAGAGCAGGAAGCGGAGAACCCTTGGAAGGGACAATTTTATTGGGGGATCAGCCCTACACGTGTTTCGGCCACACAGGCCTTCTTCAGGGGACTGTGACCACTAAAACATAAAAATACATTAAAAATTATATATATATATTTATAATATAATAAAAACCATAAATACATATATATAATGTTGTACATCTCAATAGGGCATGATGACTATTCATTGTTTAAAATTAAAATACATAAAAATTGTATATTACTACTTGCCAAACTGAAGACGTTATTTATGCGATTATGTGCCCATGCAAACTTCTATATATAGGAAAAACAAACAGGAGTGTCAAGACAAGAATCATAGAACATCATAGCTGCCTCAAACATAGTACCCCTCAGAAACCCTAAGTTGAGTATTGGACAGAAGCACGACATAAAGTCAATGATTTGAAATATCTTGTTTTGCGGTATGTTCATCCCCACTGGCGTGGTGGGGATGTCGCTCAAACCCTCCTAAGACTTGAACAGAAAATTATTTTTCAGTTGAACACACTTCATCCTTCAGGCCTCAATCATGATATGGACCTCTCAGTCTTTAGAAACATAGAAACATAGAAATATGACGACAGAAAAAGACCACATGGCCTATCTAGTCTGTCCTTCCATAACAACTACAACAGTTCACTTTTTGCCTTTAGAGATCCTCTGTGTTGGTCCCATGCTTTCTTGAATTCAGTTACTGTCCTCATCTCTACCACCTCCACTGGGAGACTATTCCACGGATCCACTACTCTTTCCGTAAAGAAATATTTCCGCATATCACTCCTGAATCTATCTCCCTTCACCCTCATCCCATGTCCCCTCGTAGCAGAACTTGCTTTCAATTGAAAGAGGCTCTCTCCCTGAACATTTATGCCACGGAGGTATTTAAACATCTCAATCATATCACCTCTATCCCGCCTTTCCTCTAAGGTGTACATATTAAGATCCTTAAGTCTGTCCTCATATGCTTTATAATGAAGCCCATTAATCATTTTGGTAGCAACCCTCTGCACCGACTCCATCCTGTTCACATCCTTTTGAAGGTGCGGTCTCCAGAATTGCACACCATACTCCAAATGAGGTCGCACCAAAGACTTATACAGAGGCATTATCACCTCCTTTTTTCTGCTAGCCATTCCTCTCCGTATGCACCCAAGCATCCTTCTAGCTTTTGCTGTCGCCTTTTCCACCTGTTTAGCTACTTTAAGATCATCAGACACAACCACGCCTAGGTCCCGCTCTTCTTTAGTGGACAAAAGTACTTCACCTCCTATACTGTATTGCTCCCTTGGATTGCTGCAGCCCAAATGCATGACCTTACATTTTTTAACATTAAATCCCAGCTGCCAAATTCTAGACCATTCTTCAAGCTTAGCTAGATCCCTCCTCATGTTATCTACCCCTTCCTGGGTGTCTACTCTATTGCAGATTTTGGTATCATCCGCAAAGAGGCAAACCTTACCCGACAGCCCTTCCACTATATCACTAACAAAGATGTTAAAAAGCCCACATAAAGAACACTGTCAAGGCAGTATACCACAAAATACGGCATCTACGACTCCTACTGGAGCCGGACGACTTCCGGACAATCTATAAAGCCTTGGTAATCCCCCACTTTGATTATGCCAATGCAATTCTACAGGGACTCCCAAAATGTACGCTGTGATGGAGCTGAAGCCATTGAAGTGATGGATGTAGAAAAAAAACTCTCTTTCTTATGAAGCAACTGAGTTACAGAGGGTGCAATTACCTAGGAGCGCAGCTAGAGGGAGCAGGCATGAGGCTGCAGAAGTTAAGCTGACACACCCAGGTTGTAGCAATGCAGTAGTTAATCAAAGGCACCTGAGCAGAAAGCCAGGAAACTCAGTTGGGGAACGCCTTTTTAAGCAGTGCTCACAAGGAAGCAGACAGAGAGGATCTAAGAAGGAACTAGAGAGAGGATCTAAGAAGGAACTCGAGAGAGGATCTGAGAAGGAACTCGAGCGAGGACCTTTGAGAGAGAGAGAGAAAGGATCTATGAAGGAAGGACCTGAGGAAGGAACCTCGTACACTGCAAGGCAGAGAAGCTTGGATACATGGAAAAGCAGAGCTAATTTCCAGGGAGAACAAGCCCAGCTTAGGAAGCTCCAGAAGCCAGTCTTCAAGGAAGACGGTGACAAAGGGAGAGTCTCTGGTGGAGAGAACACCAGCAGCAAACACTACAGAGATCCAAGGTACAGTGATACTTCATTTATTAAATGGATGCCAGGTCCTAGGAAGGCTGATAACCTAAAAAGCCATTCTGAGAAGAAACAAAGCTGGAGGAAGTTTTGCAACCCTGTACAGAGAGGTATAGGGAAAAGCCCTAACAGTTATTTGCTAAACCCAGGCCAGCAGGGCTGGAAAGTGGGGGAAAGAAATACTGAACTGCAACCTGTGTTAACCAGGGAAAGCTCAGGATTAGAAAACACCACGAGTGAGCTAGAACCCATGCAAATTGAGTGTACAGAACCAGAACCGTTGATGCTTGAACCAATGGACTGTTCTCTGTGTATTACCGAGAGCCTGGAATCTCTTACCGAGATATAACAGCAGCACATGTTTTAAGGTACCTTTTGCTTCTGTTAAAACTGAAGGAAGACGTTTTGTCTTGTTTTTCTTGCAGTTTGAGAAACTTGCTTGGATACAGAGAACTGTGAAGCATTTGTAACAGTTGCTGACCTTTTGTAAATATTCTTGGCACTAAACCTGAAGTAAGGTAGATTCTACTTTGTTTTCCTGAAGAACCTTTTGCGTAACAAGGGAATAAAAACATTTTTGTTTCACCCTGCTCAAGGCTTACACATCTATTTTCTGTAAGAAGAGGGACTACAAAGACCAGAATGCACTTGGTCTAAAAGTTTTCTTTCTTCAACAAAATTAAAAATGTCCGCCCTGACCCTTTCGCACACTGCCACTAGGGAGGGCTGTGACAACGCTGAACCCACTTCAGCTTGCAATGAATGCAGCCACCAGAATACTACACAGAGCTGCCAGGAGAGACCATATAACCCCAATCCTGAAACACCTACATTGGCTGCCGGTCCACTGCAGACTCTCCTTTAAAATGCTACTGCTGACCTTCAAGGCCATCAACAGCCTCACCACTTCCTCCATCACGGACCCTGTCCTCCCCACTCCCCCAAACAGAGTCAGAAGGTCAGTCGCTGCCAACACACTGAGGATCCCCATTGAAATTACGAAGTGCTCTCAAGCAACAAGAAACAAAGCCTTTGCGTACTATGCACCCACATGTTGGAATGCCCTCCCGCCCACCATCCGGTCCATCACTGACATTGCCCAATTCAGGAAGGCCCTGAAGCACCACCTCTTCCTCCAGCACTACTCTCACAATGGGGACACGCCACAACCAGTCATACTCAACCACCAAGACAACCCCCCACAACACACTCACAATACACAGACCCAGCCCGGCACATTAGCGCTACCAGGCATCCTGGTATTCACTTGTATATAGTCACCTAATTGTGTAAATAGTTACCAAGCAGCCCCTGTCGTCACTGCACATCGGTGACCGACTGCATAGCCTGTACATAGTTACTTAAATGAGCTGCCAAGCTGACCTGCTGTGCAGCCTGTACATAGTTACCCCAGTTAGTCCAAGTTGCAAAACCTGTTCATTGAAAGTATAATACCTGTACTGTATAAATTTGCTGTTGACTGTAAACCGAGCTGATTTTAAAGAGTGCGGTATAGAAAAGACTTTAAATAAATAAATAAAGGCAAACTTATCAAAGTACAAAAAATATCATCTGAGTACAAAAAATATGAATAATAACAAAAAAATATATTTCTATTTTATTTAACAGTATTTCTAAACCGCCTTATCTTAATAATCAAGGTGGTATCACAGCAAACAATCAGGTCAAGTGAGTGTGTTATACATGCAGTGGGGGGAAATTGAGTGTGTGTTGTGTTGTGTGCTAGATTGGTGTGAGCTATTTACAGAGTGGGCTATATACAGTGGTGCAAAAACAAGTTCCATGCATACATTGGTTAGGCGGGATCATGTGCTGTTGTTCATTCTCTGAAGTTATGTGATGTGTCCATAGTGTTCTATGAACAGTATGGTTTTCAGCTGTTTTCTGAAGTCTTTTAGGTCTGTAGTGGCCCTCAAGTCGTCCGGGAGTTTGTTCCATATTGTTGGAGCGGCCATTGAGAGTGCTCTGTCTGTTGTGTCCTTGTGTGTGTGTTTGTATTCACTTGGGGTGCTGACTTTGTTGTGGGTTTGTTTTCTTCTGGGACGCGTACTGGTGTCTGATTGTATGAGGGTGTGTAGGCTGTTGGCTGATGTATGGTGTTTTATCTTGAATATGTTTATGATAGTTTTGTATTTGATGCGTGCACCGATTGGAAGCCAGTGTAAGTCCTTTAAGGTGGGTGTGATGTGCTCCTGTCTTGCAGTTCCTGATATGATTCGTGCAGCAGTGTTTTGTGTTAGTTGTAGAGGTTTGAGGGCTTGTTTCGGTAGGCCAAGGTATATCGGATTGCAGAAGTCCAGTAGTGGGGTTATCAGTGCTTGACAGACGGTACGGAAGTGTTCCGGGGCAAGGAGCGGCTTTAGTCTCCTGATGATTCGCATCTTGTAGTAGGCTTTTTGGATTGTTTTGTCTATGTGTGGATTGAGATTGAGTTTATTGTCCAGAGTAACTCCGAGGTATCTCACTTCTGATCTTATTGGTATAGTGGTGCTTTGTATCTTTAAATTTGGTGGGTGTATGAAGCTTTGGTTCCGGGTGATGATTAGGGCTTCGGTCTTGTTGTAGTTTATTGCTAGGTTGTTGTTTTGACACCAATTCTCCATTTGGGTGAGGCAGTCTGTTATCTTAGAGAAGTCCGGGTTGTTGATTGATATCGGGGTGTATATCATTATGTCGTCTGCATATATTGTGTATTGAATGTTGTTCTTTTCATGATGTTGCAAATTGGTTGTATGTAGATGTTAAATAGGAGTGCCGAGAGTGCGGATCCTTGAGGTACTCCCTGTCGGACGTTTATGGGTCGAGAGGTGTTGTGTCCCGACTTGACCTGTAGCTGTCTTTCGGTTAGGTACAAGTGGAACCACTTCAATGTGATACCGTGTATACCAGTGTTCTTTAATCTTTCCAGGAGGGTGTTGTGGTCCACTGTGTCGAAGGCTGAGGAGATGTCGATGAAGATCATTATGATTCCATTCTTGGTGTTGTCGATTATTCTTAGGATGCTGTCGAAGAGGTAGATCAGTAGCGTTTCGACTCCATGGTTGGGACGAAATCCGTGTTGGTTGTCATCGAGTGCTTCCTGTTTGTCGATGTGTTCCTGAAGTTGTAGTTGGACTGTTTTTTCGATTATTTTTGCAAGGAAGGGTATGCTGGAGATTGGTCGATATGCTGCTGGATCTTTTTTGTCGAGATTTGTTTTCTTCATGATTGGTCTTACTGAAGCAAGCTTTAGTTGCTTTGGCATGAGTCCTTGAGTGAGTGAGTTGTGTATTATTTTATGTATGGTGGGGATGAAGCAGGATTTGGTGGCTTTGAGCCATGACACTGGGCACGGGTCTGTAGGGGCAGTGCTTGTATTGATTGTAGAGATGATGTGAGATATCTGTTCAGTTGAGGGTGAGTAGAATGTGCCCCATGTTTTGGGGTGTACGTCCGACCTGTTAATAATGATAAAAAATATATATTAATTAATAAAAATTAATAATTAACAAAAAATTAATAAAAAGTAGACATAAAATACATGCTGCGTGCATGAAAACAGTAATTAATAATGCAATAATAACTTACCAATGGATGAATTGTAATTGATATTTACCCAATGGTACTTGGAAATACAATAAAAAAGCACTTAGGATCAGAAGAGATAATACAAAAGTATTAAAAAGGAAGCAAGTGAAACAATAATAATTGGAGAGGAGGAGGGAACCAGAATGTAAAATCCCGTGTATTAAACCAATGGCAGGGGAGAGAAAACAAGGCAAGGAGAGGAGTGATTCAAGCCCCAAGGGAATTGTAGGGAACAATGATAAATATAAAAATTAAAATTAAATAATAAATATAATAGAAAACATGTAGCTCAGGCATCAATCTCATATAGGTAATAAAATTGGAGTAGTCATGGGGTGGCACCAAATATATTGCATTAAACGCAACGTTAGAAAACCAATGGCATTCAAATTAAATGAAGAAAAAGCCATATACATCATAAATTTTCATTGGAAGTTAAAATGAAAACAAAGGGCAAGAAGCACTTCAATGGGAAGAAAAACAAATGAACAGAATGGCCTGAAAAAACGGCACAGTAGGCTACATAAGTGCTTATAAAGTTTCAAAAAGTTGCATTTATTAGGCTAAGTTGTATTACAAACTAAGGGGTATGTTTACTAAAGTGCGATAAACGTGGCTAACGCACGTTGTACGACGTTAACGACCGTAAGTGCCGTATAATGCGCGTACCGCCGCGCTAACGACCGTTAACGTAATACTACGCGCGTTAAGCATAGTTAACGATCGTAAAGTCCCGCGGCGCGTTAAAACAGCGCAGAAGGTGGAAAGTGGGCGGAGAGAAGGGGTCAATGGGCGGAGAGTGGGCGGGGAGAGGCTCCCCTCACACTAACGCACTGAATTCCTGAGCTCTATTCCAACGCGAATGAAAACCTGTCGTTAAAGGCATTTAAAGGGAAGAGAAACCATTTACGTCAGCAATGTACAGAAAAACCGGGAAAACCCACAAAACGTGAGCAGTGTGATACATGTGCACAGAACAAAATTTCACATAAAACGTTAAAAATGACCACAAGAAACATTTTAAAAAGCATAATTCAGCTGGGCAACAGTGATAGCAATGGGCAACAAGGAACAACACTCCCTGGAAAGCACCAAATAAAAAAGAAATGATGTGTGGAAGGGTCTACGCTCCGCAGACCCTTTCAAAGATCATTTCATTGTAATGGAGCTGTCCTGGGAGTGTTGTGTAATGTTGCCCAATGATATCATTGTTGCCCAGCTTGGTTATGGGTGTGTGCCCCTTTTTTGAGGTCTTTTCTGAGGTTTATGTTTACCTTTGTCTGCATACAAGGTAAATGAGGCCACAGTAAACCTGTTGCAGAGCAGGGTTTCTGACTCGTCAGGCCAGTTTAACTAACTCCAGGGACTGCACTGTCTCTGTGGCCACAGTTTGGTGCAACAGACACAGCCAGTGCCTGTAAGACCAGAGAGTCACAGGTTCAAATCCCAGCTGGGGCTCCTGCCAAGCCAGTCCCCATAGTTTTACCCACCACTAAACAGTGATAGTAAAGACACTCCTTTATTGCAGAGAACATACGCATGGCCTATATTTTACCACACCAAACACAGACACCAGAAACAGGCACATTACCTAAAGCAGAGTCCCGCAAATGCAGTCCTGGAGGGCCCCACACCATTCCGGCTTCATGCTGCCTCTAATAAAGATGCCTGTGCTGCATAGCTATGCACCACCCCCATGGTATGCAGATGTAGCTCATGCATATTTATGAGGGACAGCATGAAAACCCGAACAGTGTTTGGAGCACCAGGACTGGAGTTGGGGAACTCTGCCGTAAAGCAGCAGCCAACAGGGCCACACACCCACCCACAGGCCCCATTGGCCAATGCCTCCTGGAGAGGCAAGACATTGGGCCCTGCCTGTATCTCCCAATACTAGCAGTTGCATACCTTAGCAATGCCACCCTACACCTGGGTATATGGTACAGAGCTATCAAACGTTTCCTATGATAACTGGCAGATATCAATTCCTACGTTAAGCACATTTTGCTCATTGAGCTCCACCATAACAATCATTCTGATGTCTGCGGTGTGTGCTGCAGGTCTGGTCTCTGACAGTGTTCACCACCCTGGGGAGTGACCCCCCAACAGCCTTGTGTACCATATCCATGCCTGTACTATGCCCATGACTGGTGTGGTGGGTATGGCTGCTGACCACCTCTATAGTAGCACAATGCTGGCATAGGTGTGGGGGTGGCTGTCTGTCTATCCAGTGTGTGGTGGCTGCAAACACCTTCCACAGTCCACACTGCCAGCAATGTTGCCAGTATTGGGCTGCCAATGTGCATAATGAGGAGCAAGGTACCATGGGTATAGGCCGGACAGAGTGGCCTGGCCAGGGTGCATCTGCACAGGGCATAGGGCAGTGACAGGCACATTGTAGTGCCCGGCCACCACCTACACAGACAGGGTGACCTCAGTATACCCTGCTGAGAGATCACTCTCACCCTGACTGTGCAGTGACCACAGCATGGCTAGGCACTCCCATGGTGCTATCTAGTATTTCTCTCATGTGATAAATATGGGTTTCCTTTTGGGGCCCATTCACTGATGTATCTGCTTGCTGTGTATGCTGACATCCCAGTTCTGGGTGCAGGCATCTCCACTGGGCACTAGCAGACTGTTTGCAGCTGGTAGGTGTTGTGATGGAGTGGCTTGCAGGGTGCAGAGGCTGATGGCTTGCACCAGGGGAATATCAGATAGTGGTGGGGTGCAGCATACCATATCCAGGCCTAATGTCTGTTTGCTATTGTGTTATGGCTGTGTACAGAGCTGCATTGACTGCCCTGTGGGGTGTCTGTTCCTCAGCAGGACTAGGGTTAATGTTCCCCTCTACTGCCACCTTTGCAGGGAGGTAGACTGTGGATCTTTTGATGGGAGACCCTGTTTGCCACCCTCAGCCCTGGGGGAGGGGGGTGGTGATGCATGGGGGCTACACCTGACTGAAACAGACAGAGATGTCCAAGGTGTTCCTGCAGAAACTACCTATCTCACACAGTAACACTGCTTTGGACCTGCGCCATGGACGGTGCTGTGGACCTAGTGCTGGGCGCCTCACTGCACCCTCAGGGTGAGCACAGTACCCACACAATGTGATGGTGTGTAGTTACTCTGTGCCAGTACAACACACGGTCAGTACCCCCTATCAGGCCGAGGTGCTGTGGGGGTGCACATGGTCAGTTCCCCCTATCAGGCCGAGGTGCTGTGGGGGTGCATTCCCCATGGTGTGTATCTGTGGACAGCTGATTTGCATGTGCAGTGCATCATGGGTGTGACTGGCACAATCCAACCCTGTGAAACTCCAGCACCTGCTCACAGGCTCTGATAAACCATAGGCCATCACACGTACATCTGTTAGCATAATGCATAGGTGCAAGACACCCTACAGAGTCTGTAATATAAGATGCCCACACTGGTAAAAAAACACACGTACCCACGCACGATTGTACGCGTGCAGCTACGCACGTACCAACGCACGCAGCCTCGCACGCACCAACGTACGTGGCTAGGCACACTCCGAGGGTGTGTTTCTGACACCAATACTCAACGTAAAGAAAAACATGCCTCCTCATTCCCTCTGTAATGTACAGGGTGATGCCTGGGACAGCCTTCTGCGTTAGGCACACTGGGGACTCGAACCCATGCTGCCTGTAACAGCGGTGAGTACTGTAACCATTGTGCTACAGCTCTGTTTCAGTGCTTTGTGTCTGTACGTCTTCTTACGATTAACGCGCAGTAACGCGCCACGGCGCCCGGTAACGCTCGTTAATTTTTTGAACACGCGTTAGTGGTGACGCTGTACCGCCCATGTCCTTATTTGGGGTTTCTGTCACTACCGCGGCTCCTAACGCGAATTGCACTAACGCAGTTTAGTAAACATACCCCTAAGTGTGTTTAGCTTAAGGTTACCCCATGCAGAAAAACACCATCGTTATAGAATGTAGATCTGGTGATTGCCTTTGTCCAAGTTTGAAATGTAAACTGTAAAATGTACAGTTCAGAACAGCGCGGAACTGCTGCGGCGCTATACTTATTATACAGTAAAGTGAATACTGTTGTGTAAGAACATAAGAACATAAGACATGCCATACTGGGTCAGACCGAGGTCCATCAAGCCCAGTATCCTGTTTCCAACAGTGGCCAATCTAGGTCATACGTACCTAGCATAGATACATTTAAAATGAGCATGGTTTAAAAAAGAGAAATTATTCAACCCTCTACTCTCCTCCTAAGTATCAGCTTGAGAAACAAATGAAGGGGAAAGCCCACAAAGGCAATATTTAAATATCTAGATGTCATGTGCTCAGTCAGTCAAATTTGAATAAAAGAAATAAGCGGACAATTGTACAGCAAAACCAGAGGATGTAGAACATGTAAGACAATGAAATTCACATATTTAAATAAAGTAAACTCTAACAGGTTTGAGCATATGAACTTCTCTGGGTTGTAATAAAACAGACAATTCACTGTAAATAAAAAGAAGAAAATCAACAGTGGCTTTAAAAGATACAATGAAGGAAGTCTATATTGTTTGAGGCTATTAGTCTATGCAATGGTATGTTGTTGTTGTTGTTACACGCTGTCAAGTTGGTGTCAACTCATGGCAAAACTCTGGATAGCTATCCTAAATTGTGTTCAGTCTTCAGTCAGGCAGCTCATTGTTGACAGACTGGTATCCATAGTTGCTGTTATTGTACCAATCCATCTCATTGCTGGCCTTCCTCTTTTGCGTTGAACTTCTATCTTGCCAAGCATGATGTATTTCTCTAATGATCTCTGTGTTCGCATGATGTGTCAAAAGTCTTGTCATCTGAGCTTCTAAAGAAAGCAATGGTATAGAAATAAATAAAGGAAACTAAGAGAAAATGGAGAAACCCATAGAAATAAAGGCTTAAAAGAAAAATTGTCTCATATGAAACCTTAAAGAAAGACTGAGAGGTCCATATCATGATTGAGACCTGAAGGATGAAGTGTGTTCAACTGAAAAATAATTTTCTGTTCAAGTCTTAGGAGGGTTTGGGCGACATCCCCACCACGCCAGTGGGGATGAACATACCGCAAAACAAGATATTTCAAATCATTGACTTTATGTCGTGCTTCTGTCCAATACTCAACTTAGGGTTTCTGAGGGGTACTATGTTTGAGGCAGCTATGATGTTCTATGATTCTTGTCTTGACACTTCTGTTTGTTTTTCCTATATATAGAAGTTTGCATGGGCACATAATCGCATAAATAACGTCTTCAGTTTGGCAAGTAGTAAAACTGGTAAGTGGAGATTTTATAGCGGATGTGAGGTGTATAAAAACGTTTTGTGGTAATAACAAGGTCACACATGGAACAAGACCCACAGCAGAAATGTCTCAAGGTAGGAGGCTGTCAACGTGCCACAAGCAAAGTAGAGGGGACAAGAAAATTGGAAAGATTGGGATTCCTACGGTGGGTTATCATGACTTGTTGTGACTCAAAGGCTGGAAGTGTTTGAACAATGTGCCATTCTTTACGTACGATGTCAGCTATTTGTTTGGATTTGGTAGAAAACAGAAGAGGACAAACAATCTTGTCAAAGTTGGGTTTCTCATGGGGTAAAAGTAATGTGTCACGTGAGGTATTTCTAGCTCAGTCACATGCTTTAACTATATTTTTCCGAAACAGATCCGTGTGAAAGCCCTGCTCACCTTTAATGATTTTAATGTCCAGATAAGAAACCTCATGCTGATCAATGTGAGCCTCAAATTGTAAGTGTGGATCTAGTAAGTTGAGCCAACGTAAAAAACTATCTAGTAGGTCACGATGTCCATCCCAAATGAGGACATCATCAATATAACGCTGCCACAATTTAATATTCTATTTAAATAGATGTGTATTAAAAATGTTTTCTCAAAAACAGCAACATGTTGTTGTTAAGTGCCATCGAGTCAGTATCGACTCATGGCGACCCTCTGGATAGTTGTCCTAAATTGTGTTCGGTCTTCAGTCAGGCGGTTGACAGACTGGTACCCGTAAATGCTGTTATTGTATCGATCCATCTCATTGCTGGCCTTCCTCTTTTGCGCTGACCTTCTATCTTGCCAAGCATGATGTCATTCTCTAATGATCTCTCTCTTCACATGAACAAGAGCAACATAGAGATTTGCAATATCTGGTGCCATCGAAGACCCCATGGCCACTCCTTTAACCTGTAGGTAAAACAATCCATCGAACCAGAAAAAAATTATTATTTAGAGCAAGGCTAACTAATTGTGTAAGAAAGAAGGTAGTAAACCATTTGAATCTGTCTTCTCTCTGTAGGAACACATCTTCTAACAAGACAAGGGCTTCAATTTGGGGTATGTTAGTGTTTAAAGATACAATGTCAAGAGTGACAAGAAAAAGGTCACTATGATAACCTGTAAGTGTTTGTAAAATTTGTATGATGTGAGAAGAATCTCTTGTGTACGAGGGTACCTGGGCAACAAGGGGTCGTAATATTACATCCAAAAATTGTGAAACAGGTTCAAAGAGAAATCCTATTGCAGATATAATAGGATGACCAGGTGGATTGTGAAGGGACTTGTGTATTTTAAGGAGAATGTATATAGTGGGAACAACAGGATGTGAGACAGAAAGCTTTTTTCTTTCTTTGTCAAATAACCTGCTTTGGCACCTATGTACCATAGATAAGAGAGTCCAACTTCTGCTTCAAAGAAAAGGTGGGGTCTTTATCGAGTCTTATATAAAATGTCATATCCTGTAATTGTCTCTTGATCTCAGAGATATAATCCTTCCTATTCATGACAACTATTGCCCCTTCTTTATCAGCCAGTTTAATGACTAACCGAGATCTGTTCTTAGGTGTTTGATCACCTCTCGTTGGTCGCGGGCGATGTTATAAAATGTATGGCTTGGCTTTTCTTCCAAATTTTTAATAGCTCTTAGAACGGCCTTTTCAAAAAATTCAATAGCAGAATTTGTGCTACTGGGTGGTAACCAGGAGAATTTTCCATGAATAATTGAAGTGTCATTAGAGGTGGATTGAATGTTACCAAAAAATTCTTTAATTTTCAATTTACGAATGAATTTAAAAAAATCAAATCTAGTGTTAAATGGGTCATAATGGGTTGTGGGAACAAAAGAGAGGCCTTTTTGTAAAACTTCTAATTGCACAGGATTAAGTGGAACATCATAAAGATTAAGAACATTACTGATTATTCCTTGTACGAGGGCCAACGGTTCCCCTCCTGCCACCTGCGACCCCATCCTCTGCCCCTACCGGGATAATGTGATTGGTAATCTAATCTGTGAAATTCTGATGTTTGATATTGATCTCTGTCTCATGGTTTGGGACCATCCCTGTCTTGGGGTTTGGATTTGGAAGGCCCTTTCCCTCCTCCTTTCCAAAGTTTGTCCATGGAAAAATCCTGAGAAGTGGAGTGATCAGATGAAAACAAAGGAGCAGAGGGATCAACAGGCTCTTCCTGTTGACTCCTAATCCTTTTCCTGGCAGGGCCAATTCAGAGGTATCTTGATGTAGATCTTGATTGGACTTATCCGGAAACTGTTTCTTGTTTCTATGATGATTATCTTCAAATATTCCCTTTCTCTTGCTCCAAGGGTAAACATAACCAAACCGGTAATCGTCCTCGTTCCTTTTGAACTTAGAGAACTTCTTATCTTTGCTCATCTTTTGACTCCAATTTTTATTATATCAGAAAAAGGTCTATCAAATCTAGTGTCTTCTAGTTTGACAGCATTAAGTTTGGTTTCAATGTCTACAATATTACATTCTGCCCTCTTCTTAGATGTCCGAATTAAAAGAATCATAATGTCCAAAGAACATTTATTAAGGATGGAGTTCCAAGCTTGTATAAATTGATCGTTGTCATGATACATACCTGGAGCTTTAATCACACGTAAGCTGTGGTGTATGACCTTAGCACGACAGTAGTCTAATAGGGAAGCAGCATGCTTTTACATAGAAACATAGAAACATGATGACAGAAAAAGACCACAAGGCCCATCTAGTCTGTCCTTCCATAACAACAACTACAACAGTCCACTTTCTACCTTTAGAGATCCTCTGTGTTGGTCCCATGCTTTTTTGAATTCAGTTACTGTCCTCATCTCTACCACCTCCACTGGGAGACTATTCCATGGATCCACTACTCTTTCCGTAAAGAAATACTTCCGCATATCACTCCTGAATCTATCTCCCTTCACCCTCATCCCATGTCCCCTCGTAGCAGAACTTGCTTTCAATTGAAAGAGGCTCTCTCCCTGAACATTTATGCCACGGAGGTATTTAAACATCTCAATCATATCACCTCTATCCCGCCTTTCCTCTAAGGTGTACATATTAAGATCCTTAAGTCTGTCCTCATATGCTTTATAATGAAGCCCATTAATCATTTTAGTAGCAACCCTCTGCACCGACTCCATCCTGTTCACATCCTTTTGAAGGTGCGGTCTCCAGAATTGCACACCATACTCCAAATGAGATCACACCAAAGACTTATACAGAGGTATTATCACCTCCTTTTTTCTGCTAGCCATTCCTCTCCGTATGCACCCAAGCATCCTTCTAGCTTTTGCCGTCGCCTTTTCTACCTGTTTAGCTACTTTAAGATCATCAGACACAACCACGCCTAGGTCCTGCTCTTCTTTAGTGGACAAAAGTACTTCACCTCCTATACTGTATTGCTCCCTTGGATTGCTGCAGCCCAAATGCATGACCTTACATTTTTTAACATTAAATCCCAGCTGCCAAATTCTAGACCATTCTTCAAGCTTAGCTAGATCCCTCCTCATGTTATCTACACCTTCCTGGGTGTCTACTCTATTACAGATTTTGGTATCATCCGCAAAGAGGCAAACCTTACCCGACAGCCCTTCCGCTATATCACTAACAAAGATGTTAAAAAGAATCGGACCAAGGACAGATCCCTGGGGCACACCACTGGTAACATCCTTCTCCTCAGAGTGAGCTCCATTTACTTGTACTCTTTGTCGCCTCCCACCCAACCAATTTCTAACCCAAGCAGTAACTTTAGGGTCCATCCCTAGGGTGCTCAGTTTGTTTATAAGTCGCCTGTGAGGAACAGTGTCAAAGGCTTTACTGAAATCTAAATACACCACATCTAGAGCTCTCCCTCGGTCCAACTCCCTGGTCACCCAGTCAAAGAAATCGATCAGATTTGTCTGACAAGACCTGCCTCTGGTGAATCCATGCTGCCTCGGATCCTGTAATCCGCCGGACTCCAGAAACCTCACTATTTTCTCTTTCAGCAGCGTTTCCAATAATTTACTCACCACTGAAGTTAAACTAACCGGCCTGTAGTTTTCAACCACATCCTTACTTCCGCTTTTGTGTAAAGGCACCACATGAGCCTCTCTCCAGTCCTTTGGCACCACTCCCGACTCCAATGAGGCATTGAAAAGGTCAGTCAGTGGAGTTGCTAGAACGTCCCCAAGTTCCCTCAGTATTCTAGGGTGTATCCCATCCGGTCCCATCGCTTTGTCTACTTTAAGTTGAGCTAGTTTCTCACGAACACAGTCTTCTGAAAATTGTTCAAGATGTCCCTCGCTTCTGTTCTTATTTGTGGGTGTTTTCTGAGGTCCTGCTCCTGGTTCTTCATCTGTGAACACAGAACAAAAATATTTGTTAAGCAATTCCGCTTTATCCTTATCAGCTTCTACATATTCCCCCCCTGCACCCTTGAGTCTGACAATACCACTTTTGCCCTTCCTCTTCTCACTAATATATCTGAAAAATGTCTTATCCCCCCATTTTATTGCATTGGCTATTTCCTCCTCCTTTTGAATCTTTGCCTTCTTGACTACTTTGCTAGCTTCTCTAAGTTTTTCCAAATACAGATGCCTGTCTTCCTCTCTCTGTGATCTCTTGTATTTCATGAAGGCCTCCCTCTTTTTCTTCACTTTTTCAGCTACTTCCTTCGAAAAGCATAGCGGTCTCCTGTTCCTTTTGCCTTTATTTACCATTTTAACAAAAAGGTTGGTTGCCTTTAAAATACCCCCTTTCAGTTTTGCCCACTGTTTTTCTACATCCCCCAGCTGTTCCCATCCCACTAACGACTCCCTGAGGTATTGGCCCATCTTCGCAAAGTTAGTCTTCCTAAAGTCTAAGATCTTCACCTTGGAATGGATTCTAACAGCCCTAGTCCTAATACTGAACCACACCATCTGGTGATCACTGGATGCAAAATGATCTCCCACTACAACATCAGAAACACTCTCACCATTGGTAAGCACCAAGTCCAGTATGGCCCCTTCACGTGTGGGGTCTATTACCAATTGCCTGAATAGTTCTCCCTGTAGAGAATCCAGGATCTCCTTACTTCTAGATGATACTGCAGCAGGAATGTGCCAATCAACATCTGGCATATTGAAATCTCCTAGCAGTGGCACTTCCCCTTTCCTAGCAATGCTGCGTATGTCTTCAATTAACTCTCTGTCCACCTCTTCCTCTTGTGAGGGAGGTCTGTATACCACACCAATGCAAATAGATTTCTCTTTCCCTCTTTCTAGTTTAACCCACAATGCCTCCTCTCTCCCTTTTAAGCTCTGTAATTCCAAAGCTTTAATAGTAGTTTTTACATATAGTGCCACTCCTCCTCCCCTTCTTCCTACCCTGTCCTTTCTGAATAAAGTATAGCCAGGTATAGTTACATCCCAGTCATGGTTTTCTGTGAACCATGTTTCTGTAACTGCCACTAAATCCAAGTCAGCCACTCCCACCAAAGCTTCAACTTCAGGGATCTTATTTCCCATGCTACGGGCATTAATACACACTGCTTTCCATGTGTTACCCCTGTTACCCATTTCCATAAAGGTATTTAATGTATCACCTACCTGGGGGCTTTCTCTTACCTGGGGGCTTTCTTCACCCATCCCCAACGAATCTAGTTTAAAGCCCTCTTCAGTAGATTAGCCAGTCTACTACCAAAGATGCGTTGACCTTTCTTGGACAGATGGATGCCATCTCTGCTCTGCAACCCTTGGAACAGCATCCCATGGTCTAGGAAACCAAAATGCTCTCGAAGACACCATCCACGCAGCCATGCATTCATCTCCAGGATGCGAGCCTCTCTGCCTTGGCCTTTACCCTCAACAGGGAGGATTGAAGAGAACACCACCTGTGCACCTACCTGCTTCACCCTCTGTCCCAGAGCCATGAAGTCACTTTTGATATGTTCCGAGGTATACCTGGCAGTATCATTTGTTCCAACATGGATTAGCAACATTGGGTAATAGTCAGTGGGCTTGATGAGTCTCGGCAAACTCTCCGTAACATCTTGGATCTTGGCACCAGGCAGACAGCACACCTCTCTGGACATCAAGTCTGGTCGGCAGATGGACGCCTCAGTACCCCTCAGAAGAGAGTCTCCAACAACCACTACCCTTCGTTTCCTTCTGGTCACTGATTCCGCAACTATGGGGTACTTGAACTCTGGTTCTTCCCTTTCCAGGGATGCTTTCACCTCCTCCACTTCCAGGGCTGCATAATGGTTCTTCAATTCAAGGGCTGGAGAAGTTGGATTGGTGATTTTGCAGGCTCTGGTGACTGTTGTCCAACCATCGACATTCTGTTGGCACCCATCTTCTCCTGTGCTGGAGAGCCTGGTTGCTGCAAGAAGCATCTCATCGATGTACTTCTCACTGTCTTGAATGCTCCTCAGCCTCGCCACCTCCTCTCTGAGTTCCTCCACTTGTTTCCTCAGAGCTTCAGCATGCAGGCACCCTGCACATGGAACCGGTTCTTTAACTGGCATTAGGACCTCTGTCTGGACCGAGGCAGAAGCTGTAACGGGGGCAACAGCTTTAGCAATTCTTCATGAACATTCTTCTGTGTGAGATGAACTAAGTCTTCCCATGCTTGGTCTTTGTCAGAGGAAACATTTGTTGTAGTTCTTCATCCTTAAAACTAAGAACGTCCTTCTCCACTTCCTGCTCTTGTTTTGTGTGCTGATTCTCTGCAGGTGGGGTGCCTCTTTTGTTCCTACTTACTACGCCATGTTTACCCCCTGGAAGGACGTTCTTAGTTTTAAGGACGAAGAACTACAACAAATGTTTCCATATGAACCCTTTTTCAATCATGAAGATATTTCATCTGACAAAGACCGAGCATGGGAAGACTTAGTTCATCTCATACAGAAGAATGTTTATGAAGAAATGCATGCTGCTTCCCCTTCCTCCCTTCCCCTTCCCCCTCTTTCCCCTTTCCCTTCCTTTCTTCTTCCCCCTTTACCTCCTCTCTTTTTCTCCTCCCCTCTTCCCCACCGTGCTACCCCCTCCCCCACCTTCCCAGGTGCACCTATGGGCTACTCCTTTATCTTTGGTTTTACGTTCCCCCTGTATGTGTGTATATATAGAGGGTGGCCCAAAAAAAGTGAGAACATCTCGTAGCATATAAGTTATTTAAAAATTCAAAAAGACAGATGTAAACGATTGACAAATTTAAAAAACAAAGATGGTGACCGGAAATTGTCAAAATAAACATATTGTATAGCTAAAAATGGTAAATAAGTAAACTATTTAAGCTTTTAATTTACGAGATGTTCTCACTTTTTTGGGCCACCCTGTATATATATTTAATATATATTTATATGTCTTTCTCAATCCTTTTGTGTCCCCCTTTGTCATTGGTTAATGTTGCCACTGTTTTTGCTCTTGGGATTATCAATTTGGTTTTTATGTTATTTATTTATTTATTTATCGTTTCCCTCCTATATACATCATAGGATTTATTCTCTCTCTCCATCCTTTTATGGTTTTTAGTTTATTGGAATGTTTTTAGGGGGCAGGGGTGTCCCCATATATTGAAATTGATCATGTGAATACAAATTGGTCTTAAGTAATTATTTATTTATGTTTTGAGATTTATATTGTTTCTCACAAGCAGGTACCATACTCATGTTTCCATAGTTTTATTTATTTATTTATTTTATGTCATGTTGCATCTTGATGTGATGGTTTTTTATATATTGGTATTGTTTTAATATCCATCAAGTTCTTACAATTTTGATTATTTATTTAATTATTTTATTTATTCGATTTGTACTGTGAGGTTTACACAGTTTCTTACAATCTATTTTGTTTATCCATTTTATTGTGATCCGGATGGTGCGGCTCATTTTTAGTCTATTTCACAAGCTTCTGGTGCTCTTTTATTTTTATTTATTTATTTATTTATTTCAACTCTTTTTTTTATACCGCTCCTTCCAGCGATCAGAGGCGGTTTACATGGAACTACAACACAGTGGTACATGGAACATATTTAACCAATACAATTTAAACAAGGAACTTAGAAGAATAACTATATACATACCAGTGCACACTAATTACAGAGGCATAGTGATGGCTTGGCTTTCTTAGTATATACATTGAAATAAGGGAGGGAAATGGGAGGTGTTAGACTGTTGGGGTAGAAGGGGGGTGGAGTTATTGGAGGTATTGTTTATTAGGTGAGCATTATAATATTGTGAGAAAAGGCGTGTTTTCAATTCCTTGAGGAAACTTAGGAGATCTTTGGTAGCTCTGATTTGGTCAGGGAGGGCGTTCCAAAGTATAGGGGCTGTGTATCTGAATGCCCTATTACTTGTGTGCTGTTTAGTTTTGCGTATAAGGGTTGGAACTTGCAGAAGGTTTTGAGCGTGCTTTCGCTTGTGTCTGGTATCAGTTTGAGTTTATTATAGTGGAGAAGTAAGAAGGGGAGATATCGTCATACAATTTAAAAGCAGTGAGGATTTGCTTGTATTGTATTCTGGAAGTTATTGGGAGCCAGTGAAGATTATATAATATGGGGGTGATGTGTTCAGATAGGTTGGTCTTGGTTATTATCCTGGCAGATACATTTTGGACAAGCTGGAGGGTGTGAATGGACTTTTTTGACAGACCTCGTAAAATACTATTACAATAGTCCAGATGGGGGTTCACTAGCACTTGAACTATTGTGCAAAAGTTGTGTGGGTCCAGGATTGGTCTCTGGTGTTGAATAGTTTTTAGTTTATACAGTATTATTTATTTATTTACATTCTCTTATATACTGCACTATTCTGCATCAGTGTGGTTTACATTGAACAAACTGAAATTACATTGAACAGGGCATTATAACTTGGAGATAGCTATTTTATAGGGAACATGGGCTATGGAGGGTTAAGTGGCTTGCCCAAGACCACAAGGAGCACCTGTGGGACTAGAAACCCCAGTCCTTCTGGCCCAAGGTTGCTGTCCTCTAGTGGGATTTGAACCCCCAACCTTCCAGCCTGAAGTACCTTGCCCCAACCACTAGGCCACTCCTCCACTCCAATTGTATTGTTCTGGCAGTGAGTTTGATATGAGATGCCATGCTTAAGGCCCTGTCTATAATAACCCCTAGATATCTGACTTCTTGTTTCACAGGCAAGATTAAGTTGTGTAATTTGAATGAGGTAAGGGGGGTGTACTTTTGGTTTCTTGTGGCAATTAATATTTCTGTTTTTTTAAGGTTGATTTGTAGGTTGTTTTTGCTGAGCTAGGATTCAGCTTCATATATGCAGTCCTTAATATTGGTAAATTGTGGATTTTTTATATCAACCAGGGAACAGACCATTATATCGTCTGCATATATGTGGAAATTGACTTTGTATTTGGTGACTATGTCGCATATTGGTTGCAGGTATAAATTAAATAAGAGAGCAGATAGGGCTGAACCCTGGGGTATTCCTTGTTCTTGGGGGAAGGTGGTGGAAGTATCCTGGTTAATTCTTACATATTGAGAGCGATTGGAGATATAGGATTGGAACCATTTTAGCGCCATTCCTGCAATGCCTATGTGAGCCAATCTTTACAGCAGTACAGCATGGTCGATATTGTTGAATGCTGATGAGATGTCTAGGAGCACCATGATATAAGCTTGGTTGGGGTTGTCTAGACTGCATATGAGGGTGTCAAATAATGCTATGAGGAGGGTTTCCACTCCATGATAGGGGCATAAACCATACAGTTAAGGATCTAGAGGTGCATGGGTATCTATGTAGTCCTGGAGTTGGATTACTTTTTCAATAATCTTTGCTACTAACGGGATACTGGCTATCAGCCTGTATGAAGAAGGATCATTTTTGATGAGTGTTTTGTTTTTTAGTATGGGGCGGATGATGGATAGTTTTAGGGTGTCTGGTAGTATACCCTGGAGGAGGGATTGATTTACTATGTTCAGTATCACCGGAGCTAGCTCAACTTTTACCGCCTTAATCCAGGATACTGGACAGGGGTATAAGTAAGAGGTGGTGGTGTTGATTTTGGTGATGGTTTCAAGGAGCTGTTTTTTCCCAGTCAGGTAGAAGTTGTGCAGGGTTTTAGGTGTTATCATGGGGTCATTACTAGGGCATGTATTAGGGGTGTATGTTTTCTTTAGCTTGAGTGCCAGGTGATCTGCTATGGATTGTGCGCTAATGTCCGTGGTGATTGTTATGTTTGTGTGTGTTTTGGTTAGGGATTTAACGATATCAAAAAGTTCTCTGGGGCGATTGATAGCCTTATTGAGTATAAGAGTGTTGTGAGCTTTCTTTGCTTCAAGGATTGCATCCTTGTAGGAGTTTAATGTTGTGAGGTAGAGTTCTTTATTTTCGGATGTTTTGCAGGATCTCCACTTTTTTTCTAACTTGCGTAGTGTCTTTTTGAGGTTATAGAGATCTTTGGTATACCATTTCTCAGTTTGTTTTTCTGTGATCTTTTGGGGAAGGAGGTGGGTTTAGCTTCTTTATTTATAGTTGTGATCCAGTTCGCTATTGCCTCGTTAAGGTCTTGGGGTTGGGTGTGGAGAAGGGGAGCTGTCTCAGAGAGAAATGTGTCTTTGTCAAAGTGCCTGAATATTGGGGTAGGGAGGGGTGTTATGTTTTCTGTCTGTGCTGTTAGGGGTATAATGGCAGACATTCGTATTATGAAATGATCTGACCATGGTACTGGGTTGGCAGTGGGATATGTGAAGCAGGGGTGGGTGGTGAGTGATGTAGGGTAAAATATTAGGTCGAGGGTGTTTCCTTTCATATGTGTGGGATGGTTCATTATCTGAATGAAATCTAGATCATCCATAAAGTCCAGGAAGTCTGCAGATTGTTGTGGCGAGAGCGATGCTAGATTGAAATCTCCCAGTATGATGTGTGTTTTTTTTATTAGGGAGGCACAGTCTGATTCAAGTATGGTGGTCAGATTTAGGTGATTGTTGTTAGGAGGACGATAAAGGAGACAGATTGCAGTATATCTGTTTTCAATTTTAATTAAGTCTACATCAGTGTTTGTGCAAATGCTTGTGGTCATGTTGAGGCTGGTTTTGGTCATTATAAGGACTCCACCTCCTCTCTTAGTGTCTCTCGGGCAGTTAAATATTGTGTATCAGTCTTTGTGTAACTGGTTTATTATGACAGAGTCTTTGTTTGTGAGCCAGGTTTCTGTGATACACCTGAAGTTGGGGGACTCATCAATCAGGTCTCAGATTACTGGTAGTTTGTTGAGTATGGAACGTGCGTTTAGCATGATGCCCTGAAGGCAGGAGGTGGTATTCTGTGAAGTGCTGGAGGGGGTAATTGGGATATGGACTAATCTATGGTGTTGCCTGAATTTCTGGAAATGGGCACTGTATGACTGGTTGTTTCTGGTAGGTATTAGATTGTAGCGAAAGAGGGGCTGAGCAAACTGGAAGGGGTGTATAATTATGGGTGTTTGGTGTGTCTGTAAGGTGTAGGAGCTTGGAGCTAGGGTTGTGGTGATGAGGTAGCAGCATAATATTTTCATTATAGTGTTCATTTTAGATATGGAAGGGTGAGCGTGCAGAGAAAGGGAATTGTTTAGCAGCTTGTAGTAGGTGGAATTGTTTAGCAAGTAAGGCTCAATCTGCTTCTTGAAAAGATCTATGGGTTTGCAGTAGAGTATATAGGATAGAGAAGGCAAGGGTTAGCGAGAGTGAGGAGCAAAGGGGAGTGACCTAGAGAAGTAACCTAGGGATATCAGTGGAATCCAATCAAAAGCTTACAAGATTTCTATCAAATATAAATCCTACATCAATTTTTACCATGAAGTTCTTTTGAATGGCGTTGAATATTAGTCTGAGATTGGTGGATGATCATGCCTCTGGTCCACGCCTAAGGGCCACGCCTCAGGCACATTTTATGGAAACTCATTTTTATTAAATCAACACTTCCAAAAGTACACTATCCATTTTCACATTTTCTAACATCTTTTTTCACCACTTTCTTCCTTCTCATCCTTCCTTATGATTCTAGGCATAGTTATTGCTATGACATCTACGCACATATTCACATGACCATATGCCTACTGCTGTACAGAAATGCATACCTACACCTAGTACAGTACACTGCTTTTGATTTGGTTGATCACTCCCTTCTCCTTCACCGTCTTCGGGATGCAGGTCTTTGTAGTACAGTGCACCGCTGGTTCCATTCTTTTCTTTCTTCTCGGTCTTGTGCGGTTCTTTCTTCTTCTTCTTCCACCCCCCTCAGATCCCCGCCATCTTCCCTGTGGGGTTCCTCAGGGTTCTGTTCTTGCCCCCCTTCTTTTCAACCTTTTCTTGGCTCCCCTCGCCTCTCTAATACAGCAGTTTGGTATATCCACCTTTTTCTATGTGGATGATATTCTTTTACTTCATCATACTTCTCTTTCCTGCCCCGATCTCTCAGTATTGGACTCCTGCCTTGCAGCTGTAGCAAACTGGCTGACACTCAACTGCCTGCACTTAAATCTCACTAAAACTATTGCTATTTGGTTTTCTCACCGCAGCCCCCCCCCCCCCCCCTTCCATGGCCCTTTCTTTTTCCGGCTCTCCTGTACCTTTGGTCTCCACTTTTCGCTATCTTGGTGTGCACTTCGATTCTGACTTATCTTTTCACACTCACATTTCCCACATTACTAAAACATCCTTCTTCTTTCTTCGCCAAATTCGCTCCATTCACCCTTTTCTTTCCCCTTCAGCCCTTGTCACACTGGTTCTGTCTTTAGTCATGTCCCGTGTGGACTTTGCCAACTCTCTATTCATCGGCCTTCCAAAAAACCAACTAACCCGCCTTCAACGAATTCAGAGCACTGCTGCACGCCTTGTCACACACTCCTCCCCCCCAGGACCACATAACCCCTCTATTATTTCATCTTCACTGGTTGCCTCTCCCTTTCCGTGCCACATTCAAATTACTGACTCTGGTTCACAAAGCCTTTCACACAAGCACCCCGCAATACTTAACAGATCTCCTCTTCTTTCACTCTCCTAGACATACCCCTCGCTCTTTTCATCTCAATCGCCTTACCCTCCCCTCCCCTTCCTGTACTCACTTGCAGTCCACCCGTTCCTCTGCCTTCTTTTTCGCTGGTCCTGCCCTTTGGAATGCCCTTCCCCCCTCCCTCCGTCTAGAACCTCAATACACTACATTCAAACAGAATTTAAAAACCCACCTGTTCTCTCTAGCTTTTAATGTTCCCTCCCCTTTTGTGTGATCTACTCTCTCCCCCACCTCTTGTTTCTCCCTAGGCTTATCCTCTACCTACGTTTTGTCTTGTTTTCTTCAATTCTTCTACTCTCCTGTAAGATATTGTACACTTCTTTTCCTTTTCGTTGGCTATTAGCCTTCTTTTATTGAATTTTAATGTACACTGCCTTGGTTATTGCAGAAAGGCGGTTTTTATCAAATGAAATAAGCATAAACAAACATAAACATACAATACACATTACTTTCAAACTGACATATTCCTGCCTCTCCCTTCCTCCAACCCCACTTTCCCGTCCGCTCAAACCCATCCTACCTTAACCCTTCCCCGAAGCCAGTGCAGTGATGATTTAACCTACAAGCCTCTATTAACACTTCTACAGTACATTAACTAATCTGAACCTCACAACTTTTCAAATCTCACCCCTTTACAGATTCCCCCGATTGTACTCTTTGAGCACTCTTTCCATTCAGACAAGGGGGGGGGGGGACAAAGGTTCCCACCTCTCGAGAGTATCCACATCCTTTTAAGCTGCTTTGGTGACCTTCCCCCCCCCCCCCCAAAGACCCATCTATTAATTCCCTCTTCTCTGCTCTCTCAGCTAGTTACTCACCCATATTTAATTAGCTACACCTACATCCCTATACCCACTCCTTCTCTCCCTTCCCCTAACTTTCCCGTGGCCCCTTTCTCCCACCCTCTACCCTACCCCATTTACCCTATTTACCCCCTTAACCCCTCCTCCCCGCCTCCCTCCCCCTACCTCCTCTCCCCCCGTGACTAGCCAGAATCTTCAATATCTTCCTTCTCCCTGGAAGTCTGCCGTCCCCACTTCTATCACAGCTATTTCTCTCTACTCCTCCCCTATTCCATTTACTGATTTGCTAATTCTTGGTTCCTCCCAAGTCTTCCTCATCCCCAACCCCAAAGGTTTGTTTAATCAAAGGATCCCAGGTCTCCTCAAACAGCACCAATTTGTTCCCTCCCAATAACTGAGCAGTTTGCCTTTCCATACCCATCAAATCTAGCATTGCTCGCTCCCATACCTCTACCTCTGGGGGCTTTTCTGATAACCATTTGCACAAAATACCTTGCTTAGCCAGTACAAATCCCCTCTCACATAGTTTCCTCTGCTGGCTCTTTAAAGGCCTTCCCTTATCGGGTGCCCCAAATAGACACCACTCTGAGGAAATAGTCACCTGTCGTCTTAACCACCTACTCAACTTGGCACAGACCCCCCGCCAAAAAATCTGAATGCAGGGGCACTTCCAAAAATGGTGCGTGAGTGTACCCTTCTCTTTCTCACAGTTTACACACATCTGTCCGGGACAAATCCGCTTTCCAGGCCCAGACATCATGGACATATGCCTGCCACAGAAACGTATATTGTATTTCTTGAAGTCGTACTGATTCAGACAAATTAGCCACGTTTGCAAACGCCTTCTGCAATACCTCTAATGTTATCTCTGGTAGATCATCTTTTCCCCATTTTAACGCTAAACTCTCTAAGGCTCCCACGCTAGGAGTGGGACTTAGCTCATCCCACAATCTTCGTTTTGTGATCTTCCCTTCAAGGGAGTTCATAAGTTCCACTAACCCACCTGCCTGGAGGAATGTAGGGAATTCTTTCTGCAGATTTCTCACATAGTGTCTTGTTTGCAAATAAAAATAGAATTCCTGTGGCCCTAACTGATATCTTTTCTGCAGCGCTTGAAATGAGTCTATCTCCTCCGCATTTTCCATTTTTAATTGCCCCACATAGGTCAGTCCACAAAGTGCCCATTTTCTTGAGACATTCTCCCTCATACCCGGGGCAAAATCCGTATTTCCTGATAGGGGGAGACAGTCTGTCCCCCTCCAGTTGGCTCCCCTATATTGTCAGAGTACCCTCCACACTTGCTGCAGGGATTTCAAATAAATTGATGCCTTCCACTCCACAGACAACTTCTTATTGGGTTGGTGCAATAAAAAAGCCCTGTGTAGTCCCCCAGACATATCATCCACCAACTCCACTGGTATAGTTTCCGTTAATCCCATTAAGAGATCTCGCAGTGGCCGAGCCAAACAAGCCAAATTATAGGCTCGGATTGATGGGTAGACCAGCTCCTCCAGCTTCTTTTGTTTCCATTAATACAGAGAGCGCTATACGCGATCACCGGCTCTGCCACAAAAATTTCCCAATGTGACTATGCAACATTCCCAGATCCCACTTCATAACCCACAACAGCACATGCTGCAAAAGATAGATCCACCAGGGGAGCTCCATCATTTTAAAAAGGGCAATCCGACCCTTAAGATCGATAGGGAGATCCCTCCGTTTTGCCAGTCTCACAATCGTCCTCTATCTGCAGCTTAATATCAATAATGTAGAGTTGCTGGATACCCAAGTAACGAATCTGATCATCGGCCCACACCAATGGGAAGTTCCCTTGCCACTGCAGTTTCACCAAGCCCCCAACATCTAACGCATTAGACTTTGCCTTATTAATCTTCAGTCCTGAGAAGGTCCCAACAACGCTGCCTCCAAGGACTCTGCGGGGTTCTGGAGACAAAAAAGCATGTCATCTGCAAAAGGACTTAATTTTATGGCCCCCTTCTTCCAACTAATACCTTGGATCTCCTCTATCATAAGTAACGTCAATAACAAGGGTTCTAATTGCAGAACAAATAGGAGAGGGGATAATGGGAAGCCTTGCCTCATCCCTCTTTTCAACGAAAATGTCTGAGAGCATTGACCTCCTACTAAGATGCAGGCTACTGGATCTGCATACAGTGCTCTAATCCAATCCAGAAAGGGGCCCCCAAAGCCAAACCGTCACATGACTTCAAACATATAGGCCCACGACACTCGGTCAAATGCTTTTTCAGTGTCTAAGCTTACTAGCATCAGAGGGCTCTGCCGTAACAGGCATGTTTCCATACCAAGCAAAACTTTGCTTATGTTTAGAAAAGTCTCTCTTCCTTTCACAAAACCTGACTGATGCGACACTACCAATCTGGGAAGAATGTTCTGCAAGCGCTTAGCTAACACCAAGGCTAGAAGCTATATGTCATAATTGATTAAAGATATCGGCCTATATGAAGCAGGATCATCTAATTCTTTGCCTGCCTTAGGAATGACGGTTATAATGGCTGTCCGCATATCCTTGGGAAATTGTCCCCGCGCTACCACTTCGCCAAACAGGGCTGCCAGAGTGGGCGGTGCTTGTGGCTCAAGCATTTTACAGAATTCTACCCCAAAACCATCTGGCCCCGCTGCCTTGTGTGGGGTTCCTGTCTTAATAACCTTCTGAATTTCTCCCCCTGTAATGGGCTTATTCAGTTCGAGGGACTCCACCTCAGTCAAAGTTGGAATCGATATCATGTCTAAAAAGCGTTTCTCTTTCTCCCTATCCTCTACATCCGGGGTATATAGCTTCTCATAGAATTGCTTAAAGACCTCTGCTATGGCTCGCGGATTGCTGTGCCTTACTCCGCTCTCATCTTTGATTGCCGCCACTACTTTAGTGCTCCCCCCACCTTTTACTAGTCTTGCTAATAATCATCCTGACCTATCTCCATATCTGAAAAATTGGTGCCTATAATATTGCATAGACTGCACTACTCTCTCATGCAACAGGGCATTCAGCTGGGGAGTTTGTCGGTGCAACTTTAAATGCTTCCCCCCCCCCCCCCCCGGTCTGGGCAGGGTCATCTTCTTGAAATCTTGGAGCTCTTGTGTCAGCTGCAGGATTTTACTATCTAATCATAGAAACTTAGAAATATGATGACAGAAAAAGACCACATGGCCTATGTAGTCTGTCCTTCCATATCAACAACTACAACAGTCCCCTTTTTACCTTTAGAGATCCTCTGTGTTTGTCCCATGCTTTTTTGAATTCAGTTACTGTCCTCATCTCTACCACCTCCACTGGGAGACTATTCCATGGATCCACTACTCTTTCCGTAAAGAAATATTTCCGCATATCACTCCTGAATCTATCTCCTTTCACCCTCATCCCATGTCCCCTCGTAGCAAAACTTGCTTTCAATTGAAAGAGGCTCTCTCCCTGAACATTTATGCCATGGAGGTATTTAAACATCTCAATCATATCACCTCTATCCCGCCTTTCCTCTAAGGTGTACATATTAAGATCCTTCAGTCTGTCCTCATATGCTTTATAATGAAGACCACTAATCTTTTTGGTAGCCACCCTCTGCACCGACTCCATCCTGTTCACATCCTTTTGAAGGTGCGGTCTCCAGAATTGCACACTATACTCCAAATGAGGTCGCAGCAAAGACTTATACAGAGGCATTATCACCTCCTTTTTTCTGCTAGCCATTCCTCTCTGTATGCACCCAAGCATCCTTCTAGCTTTTGCCATCGCCTTTTCTACCTGTTTAGCTACTTTAAGATCATCACACACAACCACGCCTAGGTCCCGCTCTTCTTATGTGGACAAAAGTACTTCACCCCCGATCAATGTCACGCTCCCAGATTATACAGTACTAGTAGAGTGCTTCAACGTAATAACAGACTGGCTCCTCACTCAAAACATGCAAATAAATTTTAAAAAAAACGAGGCACTAATCGTCACGAAAAACAAAGGATTTTCACCCCCGGCGACCCTAAAAGTACGGGACGCAGAACTGCCAATCAAGTCCACCATAAGACACCTAGGTATAACATTGGACCATCGACTGGACTTCAAAGAACACATAAACCGCATGGTAAAAACCATTTACTTCAAGATCAGGACCCTCCGACACCTGAAAAACATGCTCGACCCTGACAACTTCTGAACAATATTCCAGGCAATAGTCACCCCCCACTTTGACTACGCAAACATCATATTCCACGGCCTCCCAAAAAGTTCCATAAACACACTACAATTAGCCATGAATGCCGCTGCCCGGGTCTTGTATGGAGCATCAAGAAGAGACCACACGACCCCCATCCTAAGGGAACTACACTGGCTCCCGTTAAGCTGCAGGATTACATATGAAGTACTGCTCATCACATTCAAAGCCATTAACAAAATAGCGCCCCCCTTCCATCACACCACTCCTCAATCACACCTCCAATATTAGACCTAGGAGATCAGTTGCAGCTAATACACTAACCATACATACAGAATCCACAAAATGCACAACCGCAACTACTAACAGAGCATTCGCACTCTACACCCCCAGATGCTGGAACTACCTTCCACCCACCATTAGATCAATCACTGACCTCAAGCAATTTCGAAAAGCCCTAAAGCACCACCTGTTCCTTATACACTTCTCCCAATACCATAACCCCTCACCGACTCCCCCAACACAACCGAATCCCTCAGTATGAGGTTGCAATTGTTCTGTCGCACATCGCACATTATGTAAATAGAACACTATCACTGTAAATAGTTGTATAACATAAATGTACAAAGTTTCCCAAAGTTTTTTGTCCTGGTTGATTTCCCTGTTATAGGTAAACTCATGCCGGCCTATTGCTGTCCGTGAGTAGTTTTGTTCACTGTAAACCGCACTGATGATAAAGAGTGCGGTATAAAAGAACTGTTAAATAAAATAAATAAATAAATACTATATTGCTCCCTTGGATTGCTGCAGCCCAAACGCATGACCTTAGATTTTTTAACATTAAATCCCAGCTGCCAAATTCTAGACCATTCTTCAAGCTTAGCTAGATCCCTCCTCATGTTATCTACACCTTCCTGGGTGTCTACTCTATTGCAGATTGGTATCATCCGCAAAGAGGCAAACCTTACCCGACAGCCCTTCCGCTATATCACTAACAAAGATGTTAAAAATAATTGGACCAAGGACAGATCCCTGGGGCACACCACTGGTAACATCCTTCTCCTCAGAGTGAACTCAATTTACTTGTACTCTGTCGCCTCCCACCCAACCAATTTCTAACCCAAGCAGTAACTGTAGGGTCCATCCCTAGGGTGCTCAGTTTGTTTATAAGTTGCCTGTGAGGAACAGTGTCAAAGGCTTTACTGAAATCTAAATACTCCACATCTAGAGCTCTCCCTCGGTCCAACACCCTGGTCACCCAGTCAAAGAAATCAATTAGATTTGTCTGACAAGACCTGCCTCTGGTGAATCCATGCTGCCTCGGATCCTGTAATCCGCTGGACTCCAGAAACCTCACTATTTTCTCTTTCAGCAGCGTTTCCAATAATTTACTCACCACCGAAGTTAAACTAACCGGCCTGTAGTTTTCAACCACATCCTTACTTCCGCTTTTGTATAAAGGCACCACATGAGCCTCTCTCCAGTCCTTTGGCACCATTCCCGACTCCAACTAGGTACTGAAAAGGTCAGTCAGTGGAGTTGCTAGAACGTCCCCAAGTTCCCTCAGTATTCTAGGGTGTATCCCATCCGATCCCATCGCTTTGTCTACTTTAAGTTGAGCTAGTTTCTCATGAACACAGTCTTCTGAAAATTGTTCAAGATGCTCCTCACTTCTGTTCCTATTTGTGGGTGTTTTCTGAAGTCCTGCTCCTGGTTCTTCATCTGTGAACACAGAACAAAATTATTTGATAAGCAATTCTGCTTTATCCTCATCAGCTTCTACATATTCCTCCCCTGCACCCTTGAGTCTAACAATACCACTTTTGCCCTTCCTCTTCTCACTAATATATCTGAAAAATGTCTTATCCCCCCATTTTATTGCATTGGCTATTTCCTCCTCCTTTTGAATCTTTGCCTTCTTGACTACTTTGCTAGCTTCTCTAAGTTTTTCCAAATACAGATGCCTGTCTTCCTCTCTCTGTGATCTCTTGTATTCTCCAAGACCAAGCAGGAAGTCAGTCCTCACATATGGGTGACATCGACACCGATGGAGCCCTTGCGGAGCATTTCCCCAGCTTTCCAAGAAAGCCTTTGGGAATGCAGGCACGCATGCGCGGTTCCCTTCCCGCCTAAAGGTGCCATCTTGCTCAGTCTCTCTTTTTTCGTGAAGCCCACCGGACGTGTGTCCTAGTCCTCCCGAAAAATAGTTAGATTTTTCGCGATTTCTTCGCTATTTTTTCTCCGGTTCGATTCCGGTTCCCCTCCCGCCAGGTTCGGTACACCGGTATCGAGCCCGATCTTCTTTTTTCGGTTTTTGCCCTTTGTGGCTGGCGTTCGCGGCCTTTTTTTTTTTCCCTGGAAGGCCGGTCCTTTGACCTCGTGGGGACTCTTTTTTTCCACGATGGCTTCCAGTGGCTTCAAGAAGTGTGATCGGTGCAAGAAACCAATGTCTCTCACCGACACACACGACTGCTGCCTTCGGTGCCTCGGTCCTGATCACGAGCCTGTGGACCATGTGGAAAAATGTCTTCCAAGGCGCTTCAAAGTCGTCAGCACCAAAAGGAAAGGCTTTTCTCTGACTCGGCCTCTGGCCGGGCTCGGACCTTGTCTGAGGCCTCGACATCTCGGGAATCGGATCCCGAGCACCGTCGGGGCTCCTCAGACAGGGGGTCCCCCGACTGGGAACGAAAGAGGAAGAAGCGGCTCGCGAGGGCACTGTCGGAAGAGGTCCCTGGCTCCTCGAGAGCTAGGTCTCAGACCCCCGACCATCGCCCCGGGCCCGTGGAACAGGAGAAGCCTCCCAAAGTACCTCGAGTGGAGCCGAAGTCTGCTGGACACGTAAGTCCTGTAGTCCTCGTGGACTCTCCCCCCAGAGAGCCGACGTCGGGCCCGGCACCGCTGGGGCCCGAGTCGGGGGCTGCTGAGTCTCCTGAGCTGGGTCTCAGGCTGACAGCCTTGGAGAGCAGACTGTCTGCCTTCATGGAACAGCAGCGGGCACTGATGGCCAGCCTGTCTGGCGCATCTGCCCCGACCACCGGGACATCGACATCGAAGTCGACCCCGGAGACCGAGCCGATACTCGAGACCATAAAGGCTTGAGGTCGACCTCGGTCACGGTCTCCCTCGATCTCCCATTCGGGATCGAGGGCGTCGACGCTGGTGCCTTTGATGTCGGGGCGGGTGCTCACAGGCCCCGTGCGGTCGGACCCCGATTCCTCATCGGACGAGTCCGCCTGGGAGACGGAGGACAAGGAGTCCCCCGACACCTTCCGGACTCGGTGCATCCCGTTGGACTCACCGGAGTCCGAGCCCCGGAGTAGATCCCCCCGGAGGATACCCAGTTCTCGGAGTTCGTTCAGGATATGGCCACCGCGTTGGCTATCCCTGCGGACCCTGAGGAGGAGCCTGGAGCCGAGGAGCTCGAGGCCCTACAGTACGACTCTCCTCTGAAGGAGGCCTTTACTGTTCCGGTTCCTCCGATGCTTGAACGGCTCCTCTTTCTGATGTGGGAGGCACCGGCCTCGGCACCGGTTCTAAGCAAGCGGGTCGATTCTATCTATCGACTCCAGAAGAGCCCTGGCTTTCAGAAGGCGCAGCTACCACACCATTCCATGGTGGTGGAATCGACCATGCATCACCTGAAAAGTCAGAAGATGCACTCTGCGGTGCCCCCTGCCAGGGAGGCCCGGAACCTAGATGGTTTTGGTAGAAAGTGCTTCCAGGGCTCGATGCTTGCTTGCTGTGTCCAGTCTTACCAGCTGTACATGGGCATGTACTTGCGAGACCTGGCCAAGGAGTTGGCCGGATTCTCCGCTGTTCTCTCCGGGGAACCCTTGCAGAGGTTCAAGTCCTTGTCCTCCGGGATCCGGGAATGCTCCAAGTTTATGTCCCGCGCTGCCTACGATGGCTTCGAGGCTTCGGCTCGTGTTGCGGCAGCCGGCATCGCGGCTCGATGCAAGGCATGGCTGCAGTCATCGGACCTCGAGCCATGGGTTCAGGACAAGTTGGTCGATGTCCCTTGCCGAGGTGAGAACCTTTTTGGCAAGCCCATGACCGAGAAGGCCGCACAGCTCGAAACCGAGCACCTCACAAGGACAAGGCTGTCTAGGAAGACTTCTGCCCCTTCTCACAAAAAGAAGGGCTCGGGTAAAAAGCCCTTTTACCCGAGGAAGGGCACTGCCTACAAACAGTACCCACAGTACCAGGCCGCCCAAGCTCCCCCTCAGGGTCAGCAAGCCAAGGGGCAGGGTAATGGGCCCCGTAGGCTGAGGACTCCCAAGCCTCCGGCCCCTGCTCCAACTCAGCAAGGTGGGGGTTTTTGACTCCTTAGGCATAGCCTCTCCGTCCCTGCTCTCCCAACCCTGCACAGGAGGTCGCCTCGCCCTGTTTGCCCACAAGTGGGTCGCTTTGCCCTGTTTGCCCACAAGTGGCCACTCATCACTGGAGACAGTTGGGTACTCAGCATAGTCCACAAGGGCTTTCTGCTGCACTTCCAGCAGCTGCCTCCTCCATACTTTCCAGGGGAGCCTCCAAGGCCTCCCCTGCACACAGATCTTCTCCTTCAGAAGCTCCAAGGTCTGTTGGCGGACAGGGCAGTGGAGCCTGTGCCTCCCCACTTACGAGGTCTAGGGTTCTACTCCAGGTATTTCCTTGTACCCAAAAGAACCGGTGGCCTTCGGCCTATTCTAGACCTCAGAAATCTCAACAAATTCCTGGAGAAGGAGAAGTTCAAAATGCTTACTCTTGGAACACTTCTGCCCTACCTCCAGCAGGGAGATTGGCTATGCTCCTTAGATTTAAAGGATGCGTACACTCACATCCTCATTCATCCAGACCACAGAAAGTACCTCAGGTTCATTGTGGGAGGAAACCATTATCAGTACAGAGTACTGCCTTTTGACCTCACCTCCGCTCCCAGAGTCTTTACCAAATGCCTGGCAGTGGTGGCGGCCTACCTGAAAAATCAGGGAATTTTTGTCTTCCCCTATCTGGATGACTGGCTCATCAGGGGTCAGACGTGCCAGGAGGCCAGACAAGCCACCCTCAGAACTATTGCTCTTCTTCAAAGCATGGGGTTTGTAATAAACTTCGCAAAGTCCACTTTGCTCCCCTCCCAGAACTTGGAGTTCATAGAGGCAAGGTTGGACTCTCTGCTGGCAAAGGCGTTCTTGCCAGAAGACAGGGCCCAAAGACTGATAAATTTAGCAAACCAGTTTCTCAGCAGGCCACTGGTCTCCGCCAGACTCTGCCTGAGACTTCTTGGCCACATGGCTTTGACAGTCCATGTGACCCCCCCATGCCAGGCTCCATATGAGGCCTGCACAATGGTGCCTTCGGACACAGTGGTCACAGGCCACAGGCAGCCTCAGAGACAGGATAAGGGTGTCCAGACCATTTCTGAACTCCCTCCGCTGGTGGCTGCACCCACCCCATCTACTGCAAGGGGTGCCTTTTCATATTCCTGAGTTCACAGTGGTGCTGACCACGGATGCCTCCCTGCAGGGCTGGGGAGCTCATTGTCTAGGCAAGTGCACCCAGGGCCTGTGGTCTCCTTGGGAGGCCACACAGTAAATCAATTTCCAAGAACTCAGGGCTATTCGACTAGCCCTCTAGACTTTCTCTTCAACCCTGGCTCATCAGTCTGTCCTAGTTATTTTATTTATTTAACATTTTTATATACCGCACTATTTATTATCAGCGCGGTTTACATAGAACTACAAAACATCAGATAAGATAAGATACATATATCTGTTTTTACATGGAACAGGAAGAAAAACTTGGAAAACAGGGGTAATTGTAACAAAGGATAATAGAACTTGAACTATATACATATGATAGTAATATTACTTGAAAAAGTATCATGTTAGATAGGGATGGGATTGGAGCTGTTTAGATGAACTTGTGTTATTGTGTTCTCTGGAAAGTATATGATGAAAAGGTGATGCTTCAAGGCCTTTTTGAACTGGGGGATATCAGAGATGGCCCTAATGTGTGGTGGGAGGGTATTCCACAGTTTTGGAGCACATAAGCTGAATGATCGGTTCACAGTTGCAGAGATGTATTTTAAGGATTCTTTTGGAACTTTAAGCATGTTTAGTTCCGAGGTTCTTCTAAGCCTGTTGGAGGGGATAGGTTGGATCAACTCTGATAGAGAGGAGGGAGCAGGTCCTTTGTGAGCTTTGAAGACTAGTAGCAGTGTCTTGAAGGTGATTCTCGCTTGGATAGGGAGCCAGTGTAATTGTTTCAGGAGAGGTGTTACATGTTCTCTTTTTGGTGCCCCGAAAAGCACTCTTGCAGCACTGTTTAATGCGAGTTGAAGCGGGTTGAGGGTTGATTGGGGGAGCCCCTGTAGTATACAATTTGCGAAGTCAAAATGTGGGATAATTAAAGCCTGGTAGACAGTACGGAAATCATCTGGATCAATTAGTTGGCGAAGGTTTCTAAGGGAGCGAATCTTGAAATAAATTGCCTTTACAGTGTTGGCTATGTGGGTCTTCATGTCTAGATTCTGATCCAGGGTAACACCAAGATAACGGATGTGGGGTTTTACTTGCAACTTAGCATCTTGGACTTCAAGGAATGAAGGTGGTGTGAACTTGGGGTTTCTTGAAATGAAAAGTACCTCTGTTTTCTTGTTCTGGATTCTGAGATTTTGAGTCAGTAGCCAGTCTGAGATGGCGTTAAAACAGTTGGTTATGGTGGTGAGATTCATCCTATCAATGCAAAATGGCATATATAATAGGACATCATCAGCATAGATCATATAATTGACTTTGAAGGACCTGATAATGTTGCATAAGGGTTGCATGTAGATGTTGAATAATAATGATGACAAAGAGGAACCTTGTGGGACTCCTTGACCTTGGTGAAATGGCTCTGATGTTTCACCATTTGAGCGAACTTGCTGCCATCTTTTTGAGAGGTAAGAGTTGCACCATTCAAGAGCATTTCCACAGAGGCCCTTCTCTCTTAGGCGGACAATAAGAATGTCGTGACAGACTGAGTCAAAAGCAGCCGCAATATCTAAAAAGATGAGAACAAAGCCTTGTTTGATGTTGTCGATGCCGGAGTTTAAGCTGTTGAGAAGTGAGGTGAGGAGCGTTTCGACCCCGTAAGATTCCCGGAATCCATGTTGACAGGTATCAAGAGGCGCTTCAGTGTCGATATGGTCTTGCAATTGTCTGTAGACTATCTTTTCGATTATTTTCGCAAGGGTGGGTATGCTGGAGATGGGTCGGTAAGAGTCTGTTTTTTGCGGATCTAATTTGAGGTTTTTTAGTAGAGGTCGGATGGAAGTCTGTTTGAGGGCAGAAGGGAATGAGCCAGTGTCAAATGATAGGCTTATGATTTTGGATATTGTTGGAGCAAGTTCTTTGCGGAGGTCCTTTATCCAAAAAGCTGGACACGGATCGGTGTGTGCTGTGGATAAGTTGAGAGATGAGATAATATCTTCAATTAGCTTCAAAGAAGGGGTGGAGAAAGATGCTAAAGGGGCTGGGAGTGCATGATCATTCAGGATAGTGGGTATTGTAATTTTATTTGTGCAGCATAACTTAGATTGTATGTAAAGGGCATAAGCTTGTGGGTTGATTTCACACTGGTGCTCCTGTGAGGGTTCTTTGGCTAATTTCTTGACAAGGGTAAATAGGTCGTGAGGTTTGTTTATAGCACGTTTAAGGATGTCTGTATGATATAGTCTCATTTTTTCAGAAATAGCTTTGCGGTGGGTTTCAAGATGTTGCATGTATGCAGACTGATTAGTATCGTTGCGTGATCTCCTCCATTTCTTCTCAAGTTTTCGCAAATGTTTTAGGGATTCTTTCAGATCAGATGTAAACCAAGGTGCTGTAGCTTTTCTTCTTAATGACTTATTTCTGGTGGGACGAGATGAGATGCGGTTAAGTCTGTTGTTCCAAGAAGTGATAATCTCTTCCAGGTTTAGGGTAGAATCATTAAAGAGAGCATCGGTTTCCTCGAGGATTTGTTCCCTGTTAAAAGGTTGGAAGCTTCTGGATGAGGTATTTGCATATTTGTTTATGTTCTTGTCATCGGAATATTGCTTCTTTTGAATGGGAATCTGGAACATAATGAGGTTATGATCTGACCATGGAACCTCTGTAATTGCTAGAATAATATTCTGAAGTTGGTTGAGAGCGGATAGAGGAGCAAATATGAGATCAAGGATGTTGCCTTTTATATGTGTGGATTGTTGTATGACTTGCTTGTAGCCTAGTGTTTCTAGGGCATCTATGAAGGCGTCAGAATGGTTGTCTTGTAGAGATGGTAGGTTAATGTCTCCTAAGATCCAATTGGGTCTGTTTGGATTCTGTGAATTGGAGGCAAGATTTATAATGGTTGAGAGATCATCTGGGGAAGGTGATGGCGCTCTGTAGACTAAGTTTATAGAGTAGAGGTTGTTAGAGATAGAGACTGTTTCTAGTTGATTGTTGCTAAAAGAGTCGACCATTTTAAGTTGGAGTCCGTTCTTAGCGATGATAAGAACTCCTCCACCTCTTTTGCCTTGTCTGCAGCTGGTGAAAACCTCATAGTTATTGGGGAGGAGCTGGTTGAGAATTATATTGTCTTCTGGAGAAAGCCATGTTTCGGTAACCATAAGTATGTCAAGGTTATTGGATGTTATTATATCTGTGACAGCTGGCCATTTCTTACAAAGGGAGCGAGCATTAATGAGGGCACATTTGAGGGGGCATGGTTGATTGTAGTTTTCTGAGTTTGACTTTGTAGTGTGTTGAAGAGGTATGTATAATAAATAATGGTGATGAGAACGTTGGTCCCAGTTTACATTGTGGTAATTGGTGCGTGACCATTTTTGCCAATTGTTATGTAAGATAGGTATGGAATTGCCTGAGGAAATTAGAGCCAGTATCTCTGGTATCAGACCTATGAGGAGGAGGTATAGGCCTAGAGTAATTTTGCAGTGGAGGGCCATTGTGAGGCTGAGATGAATGTCGTTTAAGAGGAGGAAATAAAGGATAGGGTTTGTAATTTATGTGGTGAAGTGTTTAGTCTTTGACTAGGGGAAAAAAGTTCACTGGGAATTAGTTAGATACAAGAAAATTGTTACAAAGCTTACCAAGAGGTAGTTGCGATTTGATTAGGCAATGATCTTTACTGGAATTTAAAGAGGGAGAGAAAATTGCTTATCAGATGAGCAAGTACTGAGAAGAATGTCTACAGGTTGATACAGTGTAACAATGTATGAAATGTACTAGTCATACTTGAGACAAACTGTTACTTGAGAGGATGCTAGTAACAATAAGCGGTAAGGTATTAGCAGACACAGTGGTGAGATAGCAACATTGTAATATTGGAAACATTGCGCACAAAGATGTGAAACATAGGTATGGCCTTAGCCGTAAGAAACAGCAAAACCTCCAGGTAGATTTACTATGTAGAGGATATGATGGTTTAAATATTAAAACATTTCATGACTTACATTTCAAGTTTCTTAACAGTTGATAGTATACATTACAGGTTATTACAGGTTATTTAGTAGAGAGCAGTTCATGGAAGTGGCGGTTACTTTTCATTAGGTCTCATTTTTCATCGCGGATTGTGCTCAGCTCCAACCGGGGGGATTATAATGAAGGTTGTAATCAAGGAGAAGGGCTGTCTCGGTTAGCGGCAGTTCTTTATGGGAGTCTTTGTGTCTTCCCACGAAGTTGCTTCAAGCTCTGTGCTCAGGCCCGACCAGTGCCCCGCCTAAGGGCCACGCCAAAGGGCCCTCTGGCGAGGCCCTCAGGCGCGGGCCCGCCTGGCGGCGGCTCTATTTAAAGCCGGGCCTGCTGCTCCTCCCCTCCCACAGCCCCGAATGGGCCGGAGTTGCTGCTCGGGAGGGCAGACCGGCCGGTGGAGACTCTCAGCACCGATCAGGGGAAGCTGCTGTAAATTTAAATTTCCCGCCGGCGGCGGCTCTATTTAAAGCCGGGCCTGCTGCTCCTCCCCTCCCACAGCCCCGAATGGGCCGGAGTTGCTGCTCGGGAGGGCAGACCGGCCGGTAGAGACTCTCAGCCCCGATCAGGGGAAGCTGCTGTAAATTTAAATTTCCCGCCGGCGGCGGCTCTATTTAAAGCCGGGCCTGCTGCTCCTCCCCTCCCACAGCCCCGAATGGGCCGGAGTTGCTGCTCGGGAGGGCAGACCGGCCGGTGGAGACTCTCAGCCCCGATCAGGGGAAGCTGCTGTAAATTTAAATTTCCCGCCGGCGGCGGCTCTATTTAAAGCCGGGCCTGCTGCTCCTCCCCTCCCACAGCCCCGAATGGGCCGGAGTTGCTGCTCGGGAGGGCAGACCGGCCGGTGGAGACTCTCAGCCCCGATCAGGGGAAGCTGCTGTAAATTTAAATTTCCCGCCGGCGGCGGCTCTATTTAAAGCCGGGCCTGCTGCTCCTCCCCTCCCACAGCCCTGAATGGGCCGGAGTTGCTGCTCGGGAGGGCAGACCGGCCGGTGGAGACTCTCAGCCCCGATCAGGGGAAGCTGCTGTAAATTTAAATTTCCCGCTGGCGGCGGCTCTATTTAAAGCCGGGCCTGCTGCTCCTCCCCTCCCACAGCCCCGAATGGGCCGGAGTTGCTGCTCGGGAGGGCAGACCGGCCGGTGGAGACTCTCAGCCCCGATCAGGGGAAGCTGCTGTAAATTTAAATTTCCCGCCGGCGGCGGCTCTATTTAAAGCCGGGCCTGCTGCTCCTCCCCTCCCACAGCCCCGAATGGGCCGGAGTTGCTGCTCGGGAGGGCAGACCGGCCGGTGGAGACTCTCAGCCCCGATCAGGGGAAGCTGCTGTAAACAGACAATCAGGTAGCCATGTTTTATGTGAACAAGCAGGGCGGAACTGGGTCCAGACTCCTTTGCCAGGAGGCACAGGACCTTTGCTTGTTTGCTCTCAGACACAACATGCTCCTCAAGGCAGTGCATCTCCCTGGCCAAGAGAACTACCTAGCAGACAGGTTGAGCAGGATTCTGCAGCCCCACGAGTGGCAGCTCCTCCCACTTCCTGTTCAGCTGTTGTGGTGAGCAGACCTGTTCTGAAGAGCTCCTGTTAGGGAGGAGTTCCTGCTTCCTTCCTGTGGCTGGATGTCGGGCCCTGGGCCACCTCCAGCAGGAGAGGCCCAGGCTCAGAGGCCTACCAGGCCTGGTAGGCCTCCTTTGGTGCAGACTACTGAGGATGCTGGGACCTGTCTTCAGCCGATACCCCAGGAGGGGGCCTCCCCAGGTAGGACTACAGATGGTCAGGGAACAGGGACCCACTTGCCCGGAGGTTTGGGCCCGTTGCCCCAGAGAGGAGGCTCCTCTCTCCTCCCCAGGCAGGGTGTGGAGGCTGGGTGGAGGCAGGGAGAGGCCCTGGGGAGGCCTTGGAAGCCTGCCCCGTACGGTGCTGGAGGAGGTGGGTTCCCCCCTCCGCCTCGGGTCCTGGAGGAGGCCTCTACCTCCTCCAGTGAGGATGAGGACGGAGGGTCGGACCTGCCAACCTTCCAGAAGCCAGCTAGGGCCCCAGATGAGATCGTGGCGGCGGTACGGCGGCTCCAGGGTCTCCAGAAGGAGGCGGCCCAGCTGGAAGCTCAGCTCTCCCACCTGGAGAGCCTGCAGGCCACCATTCCAGGTGAGGAATGGGTGGCCTTTAACATCTATAGAAAGGGGGTGAAGCGGGCCTTGAAGGGCAAACACCAGCAGATTATCTATCTGAAGAGCCAGGGTTGTGGGTCCCTGTCTGAAGTGTATCACAACTATGATAGATGGCAGGGTATATCTGTAGTCCAGGGGAGACCCCCGGGGGTGGGTAGAAAAGGTGGTTACCCCCCATCCTATACCATGCCCTTTCAATATCCCACCCATCTGAGAGAAGAGGAAGATGTGTTGCACTGCCAGGATGTGCCAACGCGGTCCGGAGACCCTTACCTGCAGAGCCGCAGTGGTGTTGTTCGAGAGGTGGCTGTCCCGGTTTTGGAGGATGGGCCGCTGGTTCCCGGCCCGTTGGATCCTGTTCCCCCTTCTTGGATGCTTCCTGGAGGAGTCACGGCTCGCCGGCGTCATCTGGCTGCGGATTCAAAGGCTCCGTTGGTGTCCTGCACACAGCTGACAGCCTCGGGCACCGCATTGGGGTGGGGGGGGTTTGGAGGCGCTGTTCCCCCCCTTCCACGAGTGCTTCCAGGAGGGATTTCGGCCTTCTCCTCTGTCTCCCCGCGGTCTCTGCGTCCAGAGGGGATTCCCCCAGTTGACTGTCAGAGTGAAGAGTTTGTTCGGCGTTCCGAACGGGCTGCCCCGATGTCAGTCGCAGCAGCCGGGCTTCCCTCCACTAGTTTGCACAGGCAAGATGGCCGCCGCGAACCCGATGCCGTCACTTCCGGGAGAACCCGGAAGTGTGCCGACAGCTGTTCTTCTTCCCCGGACTTGCCGAAGGAGCACCGGCGAAAATCAGCAGAGGCGATTTGGGAGAGTTCCGGGGGTTCTGCCGCTGGAAGAGACTCCGAGGGTATCTTTGACCCTCTGCCTACTCCATGTTCGCGTCGGAAGTCTGAGGATGTCGTGGGGACACGTCGGATGCCTGCTGCAGCCCTTCATGATGCTGTGCAGCCTCTGGCTGCACATAAAGAGGTGGGGGGGTTTTCTTCCTCTTCCCTGGATACCTGGGGGCTGCAGACTGGACGCCCCCGGTTCCCGGGGGTGGCTGTCTGGCACAGGAAGGGTCCAGGAAAGGGGACGGAGCAGGACAGGGGCTGCTGTTCTTTTTCTGCAGCCCCTGGGGGGGGTCAAGAGAAGGGGAAAAATGTTTTTCATTTTTCTTTGTCATCTGTGTCAGCGGAGTGGGATGAGAAGATGCCTGCAGTTTCAGCCAGTGTGGCCGAGGGGGGCCTGGCTCGCAGGGGGGCGTCCGCCCTTCCTGCTGGAGCCTTGGCTACCGGCCGGGTGGTTCTGGACCCATGTGCCACGTCTGGCACCGACAACCAGGTAGGACCTGAGAGGGACAAGGGGCAGGGGGGTGGAGGTGTGGGGGATGTTCTGGGTGGGGGATCTGCCCTGTTGTCTCGGGCAGGTCCTGCCTTGTTGTCGGTAGCCGTAAAGGGGGTAGCGGACGGTGGGTTAGGGGAAGGGCTGATGGAGGAAAGGGGGGAGCGGACGACTGGTCATATAGTGGGGAAGGAGGTAGTGGCTGATTCGGAACGAGGGAAGGATTTGTTCTCAGTAGGGTCAGGGGGGGCGGTGGTCCCCCTGGATCCCGGGAATGAAGGGGAGCGGGGTTCGTCCCCGGTAGTGGTGGCCGAGACCCAGGAGCCTTGCGCTGGGTCGGGAACGCGGGAAGGAGGTTTGGGGGAGCCTTCCGGTCCCCTGGGTGTCACCGAGAACCAGGTTTGTGATGCCCTGCGATTAGCTTTGGAGACCCCGACGGGCCCTCCCGGGGCCTTTGCTGCTTTTCGGCAGCTGGAGGAGGTGGCGGGAGGTGATCCGGGGGTTCTCGGTGGTACCCAGGGATCCAGAAGGGATAGCATCCCTGATTCAGTGTTGGCAGGGCTGATCTTGCCCAGTTCTCAGGTCGCCCCAGGTGCGGAGACTGTGGATCCTGCAGACCAGCAGCAGGACCCCCCGCAGGTAGCAGCAGGGGAAGGCCAAGGTAGGCAGGGGATGGGAGCTGGGGGGTCGGCTTCCCCCCCCCCGTACCTTTGCGGAGGCTCTGAGGGGGTCGGGCACCACTCCGGGGAAGTTGGGTGAAGGTGGGGGGAGGGGGAACTCCCAGGGGAATGGTCCCGCAGGAGGGGGAGGAGGTGGGGGAGGGTTCCAAAGAGGGGTAGGGGGTGAGGTCCGACGGCGCAACGTGGCGCAGATCCGATGGGCTTGGGAGGGGTCCCCTCCAGCCAGGGAACAGGTCTTGAGGATGGTCCTTGGGCTGGGGTTTCTCCCAGGAGATCTCTACGCCTTTATCCACATGAACAACACCATTGAATATGATGTTAGTTTCATGCTGAGACGGGGGCTGGAGATTTTCTGGGACCGATACCAGCAGCAGAGGGGGCAGGGAGGGTGGGCTGACTTTCGTGTTGTGCCTATCTCTCGCCAGGGGACGGTACCTGTGACCATCCTATCCAGGAATGAGTCGCTCCCAGGGCAGGACATCCAGTTTTGGTTGTCGCGCCATGCGGTGCTCCTCGCACCCCTGGTTAAGGGCGCTGGGCCCCTAGGGGTGTGGGACGGGTCGTGGAAGGGCAGGATCCGTTTGCGTGAGGTGGGGAACGTGGTGCAGCACGTGCCCTCGGCTGGTTTTCTAGGTCGGGATCGCATCTTGTGTTATTACCCCGGGCAACCCCGCGAGTGTCACTGCTGTGGCTCATTTCGCCATTTGAGCATGAACTGTCCCGAGCAGGTCTGCACCCGTTGTGGTGGACGGGGTCACGCCTCGGCCGGGTGTCTGCTAATTCGGTGTAACCTTTGCGGGGAGTTGGGCCACCCCTTCGCCCGCTGCCCCTCCGCGTCACACAATGGACCGGGGGGGATGCCGTCACTCCACCTCGGGCTTCTGTGCGGGAGGAGGTTGTGGAGGCCCCTCTCCCTCAGGAGGAGTCCGAGGGCCCTAGGGTAGAGGAGTCCATCGAGCCGAGGGAGCCACCAGGGGGAGGGGATTCGGGTAGGAAGGAGGAGAGGGTTGATGTGGTGGAGGTTAATGTATCACGACAGGATAGTGGGTTGAGGGTGGTGCCACCTGAGGAATGGACTACGGTCCCTTCCAAGGGTGGCAAGTCCAAAAGGAAGAAACGGGAGACATCCCCGTTGCCGGATGCAGAGCCCATGTTGGACATCAACCGTTTCGTCTTTTTGGCTGCTGATGCGGCTGAGGCAGATGAGGGCTTGCCTGTGGAGGCAGGGCTTCCTGTGCGGCGCTCGGAGCGGTTAGCGGCGGGGGCGGCCCCTCTTCCTCAGCGGCGACCTTCAAAGATGCCGAAGGCGCGCCGCAGTCAGGGTCCTCCAATCAAGGGGGATACTGGCGCCCGACGGGTGAGGGAGGATGGGTTTGTACCCCCGCAGTTGGGTTCAGGGCCTTCGCAGGAGCCCCCTGCTGACCCGGCCGCCCTGGCCTCCCCCGTGGGGGTGGGCACTGTCGTATTGTCGCAGTCTTTGTCCGGGGAGGGGGGAGCAGCACAGGGGGTGGACCCCACGGAGGAGGTCATTCCTCCGACCCCTGACCCGTTTGTACCTCCTCCTCCGGTGGGGGCTGGGCCTGCCCTCGCGACAGCTTTGCCTGGTGGTCCCGGGGGCGCCAGCACCTCCTGGGGTGACAGGGTCGAGCGGGAGGAGGAGGAGATCCTCGAGGTGGTCGACGTGGACCAGGAGGAGTTGCTCCAGCTCGCGGGCGTGTCCTGCAAGCGGGATTCTGGGGATCCCGGGGTTGGTGAGAAGAGGAGGAAAGGGTCACTGCACTCGAAATAGGCATGGCGTGCACTCCTGCGTTCTCGTGCGCCACCATCAACGTGGCCAGCATTTTCTCAGACCAGGCGCGGGCTATGGCCTATGATTTTCTTTCTACGAGTGGGCTGGATGTCATCTTCTTGCAGGAGACCAGGCTCACCTCGCTCGCTAGCCTTCATCGGGCGAAGCGAGAGTGGAGGTGGGGCCCTTCGTACTGGTCACTTGCGGCACAGCCCTACGCAGGAGTAGCGGTTTTGTTCACGTCTAACCGATTTCAGGTGCAGTACGTGTGGGAACTGGAGCAGGGCCGGTGTCTGCTCTTAGACGGCTACTGTGGGCCTCATCGGTTTCGTTTCGTGGTGGTCTACGGCCCCCAGTCTAAGTTGGCGCGGAAGACCCTGTTTGGGGTCATCCGCCCCTACCTACACACCTCCCGTTTGGTGGTCCTCGCCGGGGATTTCAACACCACCACCTTTTTGCAGGACCGAGGGGGGGAGCGTTGCCCACCTAGTTACGAGGGCCTCTTTTTGGCCGAGATGACCCGGACGGCTGACCTGGTGGATGTTTTCCACCGGGCCTTTCCACGGTCGCCGGGTTTCACCTACTACCATGGGACCTGCAGGAGTCGTATCGATCGGATATATGTGAGTGCCCGGGTGGAGTGTTCCCCTCCGCAGTTGCAGGCGGTTGACTTTTCGGACCACCGCGTCCTCTCCGTGTCCTTCCTGGCTAACCACGAGGAGCTTAGCAGGGGTCCTGGCCTGTGGCGACTGAATGTGCAGTTGTTGGCAACATCAGAGGTGGTCCAGGAGTTCTTGGCCTTTCTCGCAGACCAGGAGACCCTGTTGGGTGTTTTTCCTTCCCGTGGCGCGTGGTGGGATGAGGTGAAGACGCGTGCCCGACAACTCTTCCGTTCCCGGGGTACCTCCATGGCTCGATCCCGCTACCTCACCTACACTGTCCTCCGGAGGTCGCTGGATCGTTTGGTATCCCGAGGGGCAGCGCGGGAGGAGGTTGAAGAGGTGCGCGTCCAGCTCCGTGGCCTGCTTTACGATCGCCATGCCTCCCTATGCTTCGAGGGGGCGGCCGGTGGGGTCGCCACTCCAGACCCTTTCCTGACTTGCAGGGAGAGGGTTCGGCGTCGGGAGGTCATGGCCCTGCGGGGCGAGGACGGTACCATTCATACCTCCCAGGAGGACCTTTTGCGGATGGTGGGGGAATACTTCTCGGACCTGTTTGGGGATCGCCCCGTGGACCTCACCCATATCCGAGAGTACCTGGGCCTTCCCCCGGTGTATTCGGCTGTGGTCCAGGCACAGGTTGATGCACTCGCTGCACCGATTCAGCAGGTGGAGGTGGAGAGGGCGATTCGTGCCATGCCGTTGGGGAAGGTGCCTGGGCGCGATGGGCTCCCGATGGAGTTCTATCGCACGTTCATCGCCCAGCTGGCCCCCTTCCTGACCTCCCTATTTCAGGAGATCATGGACATGGGGTCTCTCCCGCGGTCATTTCGTGAGTCTGTCCTGCTGCTGCTCTCCAAGGGGAAGGACGATAGCTCCTTGGACTTCTGGCGGCCGCTCTCTCTTCTGAACGCGGACCGGAAGATCCTGGCCAAGTGTTTGGCCAACCGACTGGTGGAGGTGTCGGGCGATTTGCTGTCCCCTTCCCAGTATTGTTCCGTTCGGGGGAGAGGGGTTCTGGACGCTGTCGCCACAGTCCGGGAGATGGTGGAAAGAGGCCGGTCGCTCCAACGGGACCACTGGTTGGTCTCCTTGGATCAGTCCAAGGCCTTTGATCGAGTCAGTCACCGGTACCTGTGGGTGGTGCTCCAGCACTTCGGCCTCCCTGCAGGTTTCCTCTTCGTCGTGCAGGCGCTGTACCGAGGGGGGGTGAGCTTCCCGTTTATTAACGGGTGGCTCGGACGGCCATTTGGTGTCGCCTCGGGGGTGCGGCAGGGGTGCCCTTTGAGCCCCCTGCTGTATGTTTTCTCCCTCGACCCCTTCCTCCGGAGATTGTCCTCAGGTGGGTTACGGGGCCTGGAGGCGCCTGGTGCGTCCCCGGTGACCGTCGTTGCCTACGCTGACGACATCTCAGTTTACGTGGACGGCACTGAAGGGGTAGAGGCCCTGCGGGAGGCCGTGGAGGAGTACTCGGGGGTAGCCCACTCTGTTGTCAACCACAGCAAGTGCCAGACGCTGTGGTTGGGCCCCTCGGAGGCCTCCCTGCCTTCCTGCGCCCCCTTTTCTCCTCCCGTGGGGGAGGTCCGCGTTTTGGGCCTCGTCTTCGGGTCGGAGGACTATGCGGAGTCCAATTGGGACCGTTGTCTCGAGACTGCACGGTGTCGGGTGCTGCGGTGGAGGGGGTGGAGGTGTACGTACGAGGAGAAGATCAAACTCCTCGGGACGTTTCTGCTTCCTCTCTTTCTGCACGTAGCCACGGTCTTCGTCCTTCCGTTGTCCCGTCAGGCGTCTGTCTGTGCCGTCTTTTTCTGTTTTCTGTGGGGTAACCGCTTGAACCCTGTCCAGCGCAACATCGTCTGCCTGGATCGGGCAGAGGGTGGTTTGGGTATGTTGCACCCCCTTGTTTTCCTGTCAGTCTTGTCTATGGCGTTTCACTTAGGTAGGATGAGGGAAGGGGGTGGGGTTTGGTGGGTGGCCTCCTATCGGGAATGGTTCTCCCGCTTCTGGGAGCAGTGGGAGGGGGCGTCCTCGGTCCCACGTGTGCGCTGGAGAGGGGAACAGGCCCCATCGTACGTATTTGTGATGGTGGGGATCATTCGGCGGTGGGGGGTGACCGACCCGCTCGCCCAGTCCTTGGGGCGAAAAGGATTATACCGGATGGTACTCACCTCTCACTATCAACCACGGTGGGCCCTGCGGGACTGTCCGGTGGATGTGATGCAGCGGGGCCTTCGGCTGTTGAACTCCCCTCGGCTACCGAAGAAGGTTCGGGATGTAGCCTGGTTGTCTTTCCACGGGCGTTTGTACGTGAGGGACAACCTCAAGTACAGGTCACAGGCCGAACAGGTCTGTCCGAGGGCCGGGTGTGAGGGGCAGGCGGAGACCATGGACCATTTCCTCCGGCAGTGCCCCTTTAACGTGGAGGCCTGCCGGTTGGTGTCCGCTGCTCTTCACCTGCGCGACCTTTCCCTCCTCACGTATGTGGAGTGGGTGTACGGGGCCTGGTCCTTTCCTCTAAGGCAGGACTCCGGGACCCTCTACCTCGTCACGGCTGTAGTGCGCTACCACCTGTGGCAAGCGCGCTGTCATGTCTCGACCCGGGGGTTGGTCCTGCCCCTCGACGAGGTGGTGCGGGACATTCTGGAGGAAGTGTCCAGCATGGCGCAATGTGAAAGGCGGGTGGTGGAAGCCCATTGTTGGGAGCGTCTGTGGCGTCACCTCACCCTCCGCCCCCCGTGAGGGGGAGGGGTTCCCTGGGATTATCGTCCCTGTAGGGCTCTGAGGTTTGTTTTGTTTCACTAGGGGAGGGGTGTGGCAGGAGGGGTTGGGTTCCCTTCCCTGGGGTTTATTTCTGAGTATGACTTTGGGGTTGTTTTTCTCCCGGGGGGGGGGGGGGTGAGCTGGTGCTGCTTCAGGGGTGAGACCGCTTGTCCGCTCTCCCTTTCCTCTTCGAGGGGGCTGTCCCAATTGCTGTTGTTGTTAGTGTTTTTGTATGTCCTTTTTGTGTCTTGGGCATCCCGCTCCGCTGTCTGGATTGCAGGACAGCACAGGGGTTTATGTTACTTTTGTTTTGTTTTTTAGCCTTTGATTTGTATGATTAGTTATGCTTTGTTTTGGTGGGATTATGTTGGGGATGGGCTTAAGATGCCCTTATGTTTCTGTTTGGGGGGTGGGGGTAGGGAGGCTTGTTTTTGATGTGTTTGGTTCTGTGGGACGGATGGGGAGGGGGCAGGGATTGGGGTGGAGGGAGGGGGAGCTGCTGCTCCCGCTGCAGGGGGAGGGATGGGGACAGGGGACTCTGTCTTTGAGGGGGTTGGGGGGGGGAGTCTGGCAGTTCCCACACACTGGAGGACTGCATGAACATTTGGACTGGTGGGGACTGTTGTGTGGGGGAGGGGTTCAGGGATTGCAAGACGGACAATGTGTGGACTGCTTTGGGGTGTTCTTGCAGGGAGGGGTTGGGTCGGGCAGGGACAATGGACCGAGGGGGGGAGGGGACATGGACATTGTCAGAGACGTTTGTGGGTTGTTGTTGGGAGGAGGGGCACGTGTGCTGATTGCTGGGTTTGGTGGTGGGTTTGGGGAGGTGGGTCACGGGGGGGTTGTGATATTTGTTTTGTGATATGTCGGGGGGTGGGGGTTTTGGGGGGGTGTGGGACTTGGTTGGGGTGATTGTTTCTGCTTTTTGTATGTATTTTGTTGCTTGTTTAATAAACTCAAAATTTCCATACTTTGGTGGTTCAGAAGATTTTCCTGAAATGGGGACTTCCATCTATAGATCTGTTTGCCAGTCCTCTGAACAAACAGCTGCCAAAGTTCTGCTCCAGGCAACCGCATCCTCTGCGGGTAGCAGCAGATGCTTTTCTGATTCCCTGGTCTCAGGGCCTCCTGTATGCATTTCCTCCCACGCCTCTGGTGGCCCGAACTCTGTTCAAGATTCTTCAGGACAAGGCCTCGGTCCTGCTGGTGGCTCCCAGGTGGCCGAGACAGCCTTGGTTTCCACTTCTGCTTCAGCTGGCAGTGGATCCCCCACTGCCTCTGGGGTTGCAACCCGACCTTCTCTCTCAGAATCAGGGTTCCCTTCTGCACCCCAATCTCAAAGCTCTCAATTTGATGGCATGGAGGCTGCAAGGGTAGATTTGGCTCCCTGGGGCCTACCTCAGGAAGTTGAGGAGGTTGTCCTAGCCTCTAGGAAACAGTCCACTAGGAAAACCTATGCTCTCAAATGGAAAAGGTTTTCTGTGTGGTGTCACCTACGTACAGTGGATCCTTTCTCCTGTACTGTACCAGTAGTACTTCAGTACTTACTGCACTTTTCAAATCAAGGACTTAAGTCCAATTCTGTTTGGGTCCACCTCTCAGCTCTAGCAGCTCACCACTCACTGGTGGAGGGACATTCTCTGTCGGTTCACCCCTTGGTGTCCCGGTTTCTCAGAGGCTTGCTCTTGCTCAAGCCTCCAATCCGTCCTCCTGCTCCTGAGTGGGAGTTGAATGTGGTCTTGCAACAATTGACTCGCACACCTTTTGAGCCGATGGCTACTTGTCCTCTCCGCTTCCTGTCCTGGAAGACACCAGCAGGACCGAGGCCAGATTCTATAGGAACAGGGTAGTCCTCAGGACTCATCCAAAGTTCCTCCCAAAGGTTGTCTCCTTTTTCCACCTCAACCAGGAGATGGTTCTTCCAACATTCTTCCCTAGGCCTCATGCAAGCCAGGCTGAAGCAGTTTTGCATACCCTGGACTGTAGGAGGGCCTTATCTTTCTACCTTGACCGTACGCAGGGGCACAGAAGGGTTACTCAGCTCTTTATATCTTTTGACCCTAATAATTTGGGGTTAGCTGTGTCCAAGCGTACCTTGTCCATCTGGGTGGCTGACTGTATCACCTGGGCTTACAAGGCGGCTGACCTTCCTTTGCAGGGTCGGGTCACGGCCCATTGTGTCAGGGCCATGGCTGCCTCAGTGGCTCATCTCCGCTCTGTACCGTTGATAGACATCTGCAGGGCTGCAACTTGGTCTTCAAGCCAGACTTTTGCGGCCCATTACTGTCTGGAGAGGGAGTCCCGTAGGGACAGTGCTTTTGGCCAGGCAGTACTCCGGAATCTCTTTGAGGTTTAGGCAACTCCTGCCCTCTGTTGGGCTACCGGTGGAGGTTCTGTCAGTGAAAAGCCTTTCTTTGATGCTGGGACTAGAGGGAGTTCTCTTGTTCAGCCTGAGTTCCTGGTAGCCCAGAGCTAGGGAGTCACCCATATGTGAGGACCGACTTCCTGCTTGGTCCTGGAGAAAGAGTAGTTACTCACCTGTAACAGGTGTTCTCCAGGAGCAGCAGGAATCAGTCCTCACAACCCTCCCTCCTCCCCTGGGAGTTGCAGTTGTACATAGTTTATTTTTACATTTTTGTGTGCTGTTTTTAGCTATGTCATTTGACTGAGCAAGATGTCACCTTTAGGTGGGAAGGGAACCGCGCATGCGTGCCTGCATTCCCAAAGGCTTTCTTGGAAAGCTGGGGAAATGCTCCCCAAGGGCTCCATCGGCGTCACAGGTGAGTAACTACTCTTTTCATGAAGGCCTCCCTTTTTTTCTTCACTTTTTCAGCTACTACTTTCGAAAACCATAGCGGTCTCCTTTTCCTTTTACCTTTATTTACCATTCTAACAAAAAGGTTGGTTGCCCTTAAAATATCCCCTCTCTCTCTCTCGCTACATATGCAACCACGCATCCTCTAATCACTGCTTTCCCCGCTTCCCAGAATAAAGCCGTTGTACGTACCTGGGGCTCATTAAATCTCACGTACTCTTCCCAATTCTGTACCAAATACTTCCGGAACTCCTCATTTTTCCACAAATGCCTCGGGAATGACCACCTACTCCCCGAAGGGCCTCTTCCCCTCCAAGTCATTTTTACCATTGCATGGTCAGACAATATGATTGGTTCTATTTCAATATTCCTAACCCTTCTAAAACCACATTTCGAGACTAAAATATAATCTATTCTAGACCAGGTCTAGTGCGCTCTAGACAGATGTGTGTAGTCTTTTTTTCCTTCATGCAACACTCTCCATGCATCTATTACCTCCCCCATCTCACATAAATATCCCACACCTTTGTGTTTCCAGCCCCCTTTTCCCTTCAAGCTTGTCCTGTCCATTTCAGGATCATGGGGGCAATTGAAGTCTCCTGCCAGTACCACAGGCATTTTAGGTGCCTGTAGTATTTTCATGAGGATACCCTTAAAGAATTCATGATCATACTGATTTGGTGCATATATATTTGGTGCATATATATCTGCCCCCAATTTTTACATGCAAAAATATATATCGACCATGGTGCTCTGTCTCCTCAGAAACAACATCCAGCGGGACCCCTTTCCTTATCAGAATCGCTACTCCTCTCTTTCGTCCTCCCGACGAGGCACCATACACCTGTCCTACCCAATCTAATTTATCCTGTTCTTTCTCACTAAGATGGGTCTCCTGTAAAAGTGCCACCTGAGCTCCCTTCCGTTTCAAGGCCTGTAGTATCTTTGTGCGTTTAATGGGAGTACTTACTCCACCCACGTTGCATGTGATCATACAAAGATCCTTAGCTATGGCAGTGGCGTTGTTTGTCATCCTTCATACTTCTCAATTTATTCTTGTACCTTGCCCGGAGCCACCCAGCCTCAACCCCGTGACTCTTACTGCGCAGACTTCTCATGCGTGTCAACTTCCCCTTCCTTATTCTCCCGTTTATCCCTCGATATCGGATCCATGCTCTAGCCACTCCTCCCCTTCCCCCCTCCCTCCCCCACTCGTGCCCCCTCCCCCCTCCATTCACCCCTTCTGGTGTCCAAACCCTCCCCCTGACATTCAACATTCTCTTCCCTCCGTCCCCCCTCCCCCTCCTCCCCCCCCTCATCCCTTCCCCTCCCCCCAGGAACAGTGTCCTCTTCCACTCCTCAGCTGCTCTCCGCTGAGGTCCGGTCCAAATTGGCGCTGCGGGGCTGCCTCGAGTCACCCTCAAAGTCTCATGGATCATTCAGGCAAACAAGAACCATTCTCTTTGCAATCCCGTGCATCTGTAAGCCCATCTTACAGCCCAACAAAAAACAGACACAAGCACGAAACCAATTACACCCTCAAGAAAAACCTGGGACAGATTCAGCACCCCATCCACAGAGCTGCTCTCACACATCATCACCACACTCAGTACAAGCACGGCTCCAACAGACCCATGCCCAGTTAATGGATTAAAGCAATAAAGTCAAACTTCATCCACACCATGCACAACATGGTGAACAGTTCACTAACCCAAGGAATCATGCCAGACCAGCTAAAACTCGCCACAATAAGACTAATCCCAAAGAAATAACCACTCGACAAGAACAACCCAGCAGCCTACAGGCCTATCTCAAGCATCCCTCTACTGGCTAAGATCATTGAGAAAGTGGTACAACATCAACTACAAGACCACATCGACAACCACACACAACTGGACCTCAACCAACACGGCTTCCGACCCAACCACGGAGTCGAAACACTCCTGTTATACCCATTTAACCATTCTAGCACGCAACATGCCACACCTTGTACATAGCTCACCCCAATCTAGCACACGATACAACACACACTCAACTAAATTGCACCCTCACTGCATGATTAACACACTCACTTTACCCGATTGTTTGCTGTGATACCACCTTGATTAATAAGATAAGGCGGTTTAAAAATACTGTTAAATAAAATAAAATAAATACTACACATCATAGACAACAGCAAGAACGGAATACTCATGATCTTCATCGACATTTCATCAGCATTTGACACAGTGGATCACGGAACCCTACTAACAAGACTACAGAACATCGGACTACACGGAGCCACTCTGAAGTGGTTCCACTCCTACTTTAAAGACAGATACAGGTCAAGATCGGTCCCAACACATCCCGACCCATAAAGATCATGCAAGGAGTACCTCAAGGATCCGCCCTATCAGCACTATTATTTAACCTCTACATCCAGCCAATATGCAGCATCATAAAAGAACACAGAATAAAATACACAATCTATGCGGACGACATAATGATATACACACCAATCACCCTCGACAACCCAGACTACTCCAAGATAACAGAATGTCTCAGGCACATGAACAGCTGGTTTCAAGACAACAACCTGACCATAAACTACAGCAAGACCAAGGCACTAATCATCACACAAAACTCTGACTTCATCACTCCTCGCAACATCAAGATAGACAACACAACCATACCCATACAACTAGAAGTGAAATACCTCGGAGTGACACTGGACAAAGAACTGAACCTTCAGTCCCACATCAGCAGAACCACCAAAAATGCATACCACAGGATGAGACTAGTCCGACGCCTCAAGCCCCTCCTCTCTCAGGATCACTTCCGCACAGTCTGTCAGGCACTAATAACCCCAATCCTAGACTTCTGCAACCCAATCAAGCCACTGCAATTGGTGCAAAACACAGCAGCACGCATAATATCTGGTACCACAAGACAAGCACACATCACACCCACTCTAAAAGAGCTACACTGGCTACCAAACGGATCCCGCATCAAATACAAGACAGTCATACACATATTCAAAATCAAACAAATCATCAGCTTTCAGCCTACACCCACTCACACAACCCGACAGCAGCACAAGACCGAGGAGAAGAGGCACATCCAACCGTGTCAACACTCCAAGAGACTTCACCAAGGTACGCAAGGACACCGAAAAACAAGCTTTATCAAAGGCGGCTCCAACAATTTGGAACGCCCTCCTTCGATGAACTATGGTCAACAACAGACATTAAGGACTTTAGGAAGCTGCTAAAAACAACCCTCTTGATAGAGCACTACAGTGACATCACTTAAACTGTGCAACAGACAATCCCCCAGATCAACCACCCTCCCCTCACGACACGATTATAGTACTGAATTAAAGCCCTGATGTACATAATATTGTAAATAGCACACACTGTAAATAGCTCACCAAGAATCAACAACTATATACACAGACATGCACTCAATGCTCACTGCATGCACACACTAGACACAGTAATTGGTTGATTGTTTGCCGTGTAGACCGCCTTGATTGTAGGAAAAGGCGGTATAGAAATCTGTTTTAAATAAATAAATAAAATCTTGTGGTCATAGTCTAATAACACACTATACAGGCACAAGCTCAGTCCAATTCTTGGTATTGAAAAATTAGCTGAAGCAAAGATTGTCCTGTATCAGAGGTGGGGGACCCACCATCTCACTTTAAATGTGTCCCTTCCTCAATCGTTATCTCCATTAACTCCTTTATCTGTGGCTCATCTTGCAGTAAGTCTTTTCACAGTCTCTCAAGTAGCTGGCTCTTTCGGTACCTCTTTATCTAGATCCGCCACAAAACGCTTAGCCGCTGCTATTGTATCAAACACATATTTATGGCCTTGGTTGGAGATCCTAAGCACTGCTGGGTATGCTAGCGTAAATCGAATTTTGCGGTCGAATAATGTGGCGCACAGTGGGGCAGATTCTTTTCTCTTCACTGCCACTGCTACTGAATAGTCTTGAAATATCAGAATTTGCTGATTCTCCAACATCAGCTCCCCCTTCTTGCGATAGGCTTGGAGTATCTGCATTTTGTGCTGAGAATTAAGAATGCGGGCAATCAACACTCTTGGTCGCTGCCTGGTCTCTTTTCTAGCCCCAAGTCGATGCACATGTGCCACCTGTATCAGGCCCAGCACTGAATCCAGGCCTAGTTCCTTTGGAAGCCACATTTCAATCAGGGACGGCAGCATTCGATCTGTCATGGACTCCGGGACCCCCACTATTCGTATGTTGTTCCTCCGCGACCTATTTTCTAGGTCAACTTTCGCCAGCAATGCCTCGATTTGCACTCTCTGCGCTGCCATGTCCCTAGCTTGCCATCCCTCCTCGTCCTCCATGGCGGCCACGTGGTGCTCCAACTCATCCACTCTCCGGCCAACTTCCCCCAAAGAATCTCCTACCTCCTCCAGCTTCTTCAAAATTAAGTTGAATTTGGGGTCCAGCAACTTCACCACCTCCTTCGCCACCTCCTCCGTCGAGGAATCAGCACTTTCGGCTCCGGGCAACACCGGCTGTGGTGCCGCTGTGGCAGAAGTTCCGGCCTTGCTCCCTTTCTCCTGATCTTTCTTTGTAGGCAGGGGCATTTCCACTCCGATTCGTTCCCACCGTGTAGCCCACTCGCTCCTGTTACTTATCGTTCACTTTGAGACCCTTTTTTACAGGAATATGATCAGCTGAACTGATTAATTCATGAGACAGCCCCGGAGCGAGCAGAGAGACATCCTCACTCGCTCATGTGTCACGTGACCTCCCCCTCAGGCAGATTTTAATGTGGTCCGGTGCTAAGCATCACTATATAGTGCCCATATTGGGGTGCATTGTATAAGATTTTGGGATTTTGAAACACCTCCTTATGTGGTTCATTTTAAAACAAACAATCGTGTATCTAGATCACATTATTTATTTCATGGGGTTCACCAGACTTTGTAAGATGTACTTCAGAAACATGTTTAAAGCATGACTGATGGTTTTAAAACTCAACACACAATTTTTTAGTGAGAACGATGCATGTTGGTGCTGCAGGACATTGTACATTCATCACATTATTTTCATGGTTAGTCTCATACGTGTTTTTGTGGTATAGGATATTGTCATTTTTTGTGCTGATACGCTTTGATTAGAACTGATTATAGTCTTCCTAAGTTATTTTTCTTGCATACTTACATCCCTTTGCTCTGGGGGCACGTGTCTTACATCCCATTGCTCCGGGGACACGTGTCTTACATCCACGTGTCTTACATCCCTTTGCTCCGGGGGCATGTGTCTTACATCCACATGTCTTACATCCCTTTGCTCCGGGGGCACGTGTCTTACATCCACATGTCTTACATCCCTTTGCTCTGGGGGCACGTGTCTTACATCCCATTGCTCCGGGGACACGTGTCTTACATCCCTTTGCTCCGGGGGCACGTGTCTTACATCCACGTGTCTTACATCCCTTTGCTCCGGGGGCACGTGTCTTTAGACACCTCCCATCTAGACTATTGCAACCTCCTCTTTGCTGGTCTCCCTCTGAATCATCTCTCTCCCCTTCAGTCTGTTCAAAACTCAGCTTTGCAGCTAATCTTCCACCAATCTTGCAATGCTCCTGTAACCCCTCTTCTCAAGTCACTTCATTGGCTCCCTATCAGTTTCTGTATCCAGTTCAAACTTTGCCTGTCCAGTAGGTGGGCTAGGCAGCCATCTAAGGCAGTAGACCTTTCTGGGTGGCAAGGCATGGCACCCGAGGCAGACCATGTGCTTCAGCACACAAGGCCTGCCACTTCTCACCTCTCCCCAACAGGAAGTTGTGTCAGAAGGGGGTCATAAGCGGCTGCCACCACACCAAGATGAGCTGTCCCCCCCCCCTGCTGCAAGGTGGGGGGCAGCATGGCTCAGTGCGGAGAGGGTAGCGGTATGGCTCGGAAGGAGGGGGCAGCATGGTTGGGGTTTCTGCCCGGGGTGTCAGAAACCTTTGAGCCGGCCCTGCTCCTACTGGCCTATAAATATGTTCATTCTGCTGCTCCTCACTACCTTTCCTCTCTTATCTCTCCCTAAACCCCTCCTCGGGAACTCCACTCTTAAGGCAGATCCCTTCTACTTGTGCCCTTCTCTTCCACTGCCAACTTCAGACTTCAATCTCTCCATCTTGCTGCTCCTTATGCCTGGAACAAATTACCCGAGTCGGTACATCAAGCTTCATCCTTGGCCCTAAAATCTTACTTCTTCAATGCTGCTTTTGGATCCTGATCCATGTAGCCTCCTGCTCTCCAACTATGTATTTTCTTACCATTCCCCTTGACATATCCTAGTTCCCAGCTATTCTGTAGTCTATCTTAACTAGACCGTAAGCTCTGAGAGCAGGGGCTATTTCTTACATGTGTCTGTACAGCACTGCGTATGCCTTGTAGCGCTATACAAACGATCAGTAGTAGTAGACAACAGGCAAACAGTGATTTCAGACAACCATGCACAGAGCCCATTCCTGAAATAGCCATGCCATGCTGCATGTTTTACCTTGCATGTCTCTGTGACTGCCTGCATGGTCTTCATAAGTGCTTCTTTACCTGTTTTGACCTTTCATAATGCTGTTCAGTAGCCACCCTCTGTACTGACTCCATCCTGTTCACATCCTTTTGAAGGTGCGGTCTCCAGAATTGCACACTATACTCCAAATGAGGTCACACCAAAGACTTATACAGAGGTATTATCACCTCCTTTTTTCTGCTAGCCATTCCTCTCTGTATGCACCCAAGCATCCTTCTAGCTTATACAGAGGCATTATCGTCTCCTTTTTTCTGCTAGCCATTCCTCTCTGTATGCACCCAAGCATCCTTCTAGCTTATACAGAGGCATTATCGCCTCCTTTTTTCTGCTAGCCATTCCTCTCCGTATGCACCCAAGCATCCTTCTAGCTTTTGCCGTCACCTTTTCTACCTGTTTAGCTACTTTAAGATCATCCGACTCAACCACGCCTAGGTCCCGCTTTTCTTTTATATAAGTTGTTCCTTGTTAACTGCCGAGAGCAGTAATCATTCTATGTTCAATGTGTTTCTTGCTATGTAAGCCATTCCATGTAAACTGCCAAGAGCAGTAATAACCATTTTGTTCCCTGTAAAGTGCCTTGATTACTTGGATAAAGTGGTATATAAAACATGCAGATAAATAAATAAACAGATATTAATAGAGACTCTGACCAATATCAGGGCCTAAAGTAGATCATAATATTTCTTATTTATTTATTTATGTTTGTATAAGTACTTATATACCATCTTCCTAAAAACCATTTAAAGCAGTTCAAAAAACAAAATACATAATTAAAGACTCCCTAAAACCTCCTCTCCCCTTCCTCCTTTCTCAGTCTCTGTGGATAACTCTCTACTCCTCCCTGTTTCTTTGGCTCGCAACCTTGGGGTCGTCTTTGACTCCTCTCTCTCCTTTGCCACACACATTCATCTGATAGCTAAGACCTGCCTTTCTTTCTCTATAACATCAACAAAATCCTCCAATTCCTTTCTGAACACACTACTAAGACACTTATCCACTCTTTAGTCACCTCCCATCTAGACTATTGCAACCCACTCTTTGCTTGTCTCCTTCTAAATCATATCTGTCCTCTACACTCTGCTGTGCGGCTAATCTTCCACCATCATGCTCATATTACCCCCTTCTCAAATCACTTCATTGGCTCCCTATCCATTTCCATATCCAATTCAAACTTCTCCTGCTGGCCTATAAATGCATTCACTCTGCAGATCCTCGCTACCTTTCCTCTTTTATACCTTTCTACAGCCCTCCCCAGAAACTCCGCTCCTCTGGCAAATTGTTGCTATCTGTGCCCTTCTCTTCTATTGCTAACTCTAGACTTTGTTCCTTTCACCTTATTACTCTTTATGCCCGGAACAAATTACCTGAGTCTATGCATCAGGCTTCATCTCTGGCCCTTTTCAAATCCAGGTTGAAAACTCACCTTTTTGCTGCTGCTTTCAGATCTTGACTTACCTGATCTCCTTTGTGTTTCCTTACCATTCCTCCTAGATTTATGCCTGTCTACAGCTACTATTTTGTCTGTCTTGACTAGATTGTAAGCTCTGATGAGCAGGGAGTGTCTTTTACATGTGTCTGTGCAGCGCTGCATACATTTTGTAGCACTATACAAATGCTTGTAGTACCATTAGTAGCAGCAGTAGCAGTAGTAGCAATAGCAGTATTAGTAGTAGCAGTAGTAGTAGCATCAGCAGTAGTAGCAGTAACAGTAGTAGTAACAGCAGCAGTAGCAGTAGTAGTAGTAGCAGTATTAGTAGTAGCAGTAGCAGTAGTAGTAGTGGCAGTAGCAGTAGTAGCAGCAGAAGTAGCAGTAGTAGTATCAGCAGCAGAAGTAGCAGTAGCAGCAGCAGTACTAGCAGCAGTAGTAGCAGCAGCAGCAGTAGTAGCAGTAGCAGCAGTAGTAGCAGCAGCAGCAGAAGTAGTAGCAATAGCAGTAGCAGTAGTAGCAATAGCAGTATTAGTAGTAGCAGTAGTAGTAGCATCAGCAGTAGTAGCAGTAACAGTAGTAGTAACAGCAGTAGTAGCAGTATTAGTAGTAGCAGTAGCAGTAGTAGTAGTGGCAGTAGCAGTAGTAGCAGCAGAAGTAGCAGTAGTAGTATCAGCAGCAGAAGTAGCAGTAGCAGCAGCAGTACTAGCAGCAGTAGCAGCAGTAGTAGCAGCAGCAGCAGCAGTAGTAGCAGTAGCAGCAGTAGTAGCAGCAGCAGCAGAAGTAGTAGCAATAGCAGTAGTAGTAGTAGCAGCAGTAGCATTAGTAGTAGCAGCAGCAGTACTAGCAGCAGTAGTAGTAGCAGTAGCAGCTACTAGCAGTACTAGTAGCAGTAGCAGCTACTAGCAGTACTAGCAGCAGTAGTAGCAGCAGCAGCAGTAGCAGCAGTAGTAATAGCAGCAGCAGCAGTAGTAGCAGTAGCAGCAGTAGTAGCAGCAGCAGTAACAGTAGTAGCAATAGCAGTAGTAGTAGCAGTAGTAATAGTATCAGTATCAGCAGCAGTAGTAGTAGTAGCAGCAGCAGCAGCAGTAGTAGCAGTAGCAGTAGTAGTAGCAGCAGCAGCAGCAGCAGCAGTAGTATCAGCAGCAGCAGCAGCAATAGTAATAGTAGTATATTCATGTTATTCACGGTCACCAGGATATCTGTGCCTGTTGCTGCATGCTCTGATGCTGGCCAGTTATCATCCGGCTGACGCAGATATGGCCACAGCATTAAATATATAGGTCTAAAGCTCAGTGGTGATAGCTAGCAGCCATCGCTGAACATCAGACCCATAATCTTCCAAGTATTGCTTAATTATGTATCTATATATTTATGCTTCAAGAGCAATGTCTTCTAAGAATTCTTTTGACGATTCACACTGCCTTTCCATTTTTACCTTTTATCTGTCACTGTGCTTCAGGTAGCACCTCTTTTAGACATCACAGCTGTCTTTCACTTTCTAAGAGAAGAATCCAAGTTATCAATGTCCTGTTTAATGTATATTACCAAGATTAAGTTACAAATGTAAACCACTTTGACCACAATGATAAAGTGGTATAAAAAACAGTTAAATAAAATAAATAAGAGAAAAGACTCTTTGCAAAAATATTTTCTTTATACGTGATTTCTCCAACAAACTATTTATTTCTGTATACAGAAAGAAATTTTACCCTACTCTACTTTCTTTCCATTTTAATAGGCAGTCAGAAAGCTTAACGATTTGCCTATTTCTTTGCTGTCTTTATTTATTTAGTTAGGAGTGGAGGAGTGGCCTAGTGGTTGTGGCAAGGTACTTCAGGCCGGAAGGTCAGGGGTTCAAATCCCACTAGAGGACAGCAACCTTGGGCCGGAAGGACTGGAGTTTCTAGTCCCACAGGTGCTCCTTGTGGTCTTGGGCAAGCCCCTTAACCCTCCATAACCCATGTTCCCTGTAAAATAGCTATCTCCAAGTTATAATGCCCTGTTCAATGTAAACCGCACTGATGCAGAATAGCACGGTATATAAGAGAATGTAAATAAATAAAAATAATAAAATAAATAAACACTAACAAAGTTTAGCTACTTGCCTATTTCCTTGTTGACTTTTTTTAAAAAACACATAATTTTAAATAGGCACAGAATTTATCAATAAACCTAAACTCCCTATTCCCCTAGTATTATTTATTTATTTATTTATTTAACAGTATTTCTATACCGTCTTATCGTAAAAATCAAGGCGGTGTCACAACAATACAATCACAAGATGTGGAGGGGAGGTTCATGCAGTGAAGGGGGTAATAAGTGCGTGGGGGAAGTTCATGCAGTGAATGCAGTGTTATGATATGCGTGTGTGGGAGGTGTTCTAGATTAGGGGGGGCTATGTACAGTGTGCGCTATGATACAGCATGTTCTATAATACAAGGTACTGTCCAGATAGGGCTTAAGATAGTATTAAGACAATTGCACAGCAGGTAAATAATCACACATGCAGCTTCCTCACAAACACTGGCGCCTAAGAAGCGTCTGTCCAAGGCTATGGCATGGTGCTAGGAGCCTTCAATCTTAGCTATTTGGACATCCCCCCCCCCCTCCCATTTTAATTGCTCACTTTCTTCCCTTTATAACCTAATTATCACAGTGAGAGTCTGATGAAAATGAGTACGAGAATCAAAGCCAAATGTTTTGCATGACACCTCTGTTTTCTGCTTTCTCAGGCACAGAAAGAAGATATACGATGAGCAATTTCAAGAACCCCAAAAAAGAAAAATGAAAGTCCATGAGCTTGTGTGTGAAGATAGACATCCTGTCGATAATAACTCTGCCATCAAGACAGAGTGTCTCAAGAATTTCTGGAGGTTCAATGTCACCATCAAACCCGGGAACAGACATCATATGAGAAATAATGAAACTCCAAAACATTCAGCAATGTTGTGTGCAGCTGTTCCACTTCATTCACAGTCAAAATTCTCCAGTTTATGTTCCTCATCCATGGATGACCTGAGGTCTTGGAATGACTCTCCTGACCTTTCC